>JARVJO010000365.1:8638036-8650895 GCA_031762555.1 Cynodonichthys magdalenae
CAGCACACAATGCTTGTGTTAACTGTACTGCTGTAAAACACAAAAAGCTCCTCTGTGTGCCTGTGCTTTTATCAAAAGGAGCTTGATCACATGCTGCTAATTGGCTGCAATTAAAATCTCTTGCGGCTTCTTAAGCAGATGCAGTGACAAATCCAATCAAGACACACAAAGGAAATCTCTCTCTGACTGGCTTCCAGATTGACTCACTTGTCAAAATTGTATGCCTCAGGTTGAATACGTTTTTTATCATCATTTCTTGGTTTTAAATCAAACGTCAAGAAGAAATTAAACATAAGTTAGGACAAAAATCATGATTAACATTTTGTTTTCAGAATACCAAAACCTAAAGGTCAGCGTAGAATTGTCTCTGTGTGTGTGACCAGACCACAGACCGTCTTCTTACATGTTTTATGAACCTAATCTATTCATCTATGATATATGAGTACTAATCGTTCTCCTAACGGGTATCATAGTCTGTGACAGCTGTGCTTCTTTTCCAACTACAAGTGACAGTAGAGAAGCAGCCATGCTGCTGGGAGGTATTATACATGGAAACAAGCCAGGCTCGTGTGTTTGGCTCACAGTCCAGAATGCCGTCTATTCAGCGAGTCAGCTGCAGTCTCCGTATGTGGCATAAAGCTCGTCAGCTGCAGATCCGTGTGGATGACAGCTGTCTCGCCCAAACCCCCACTCCTTAGCCTTTTAACTCCGCTACATTCACTGTGAGACATTCCCCATTTAGGCTATTAATCAACCACTTACTGTACAAGGTGACTGCCATCTAATGTTGGAATGAGCTGAGGGAGCAGAGCCTGTGATGATGAGTCCTGCCCTGCCTTGTATTCCCAACAGAACCGGGCCCAGCAGCACAGAACTTCAGGGACTGAACTGTGTCAGCCTGTCTGACTCTGCCTTCATTAAACTTCCAGTTTCAGAGTCACAGGTGTAGAAGAAAAGAGATGACACTGGCATCAGAAAAATGGGAAACACCTCCAGACAGAATAAATTATCACACAATTTTAAGCTCAGAAAGTACCCACCATCCTCAGGGATAATTGTGTGAGGCTAAACTCCCCCACCTGCTGGCCGAGCAGCAGCAGTGTCGTGCAAAATCTAAACATGAGCACAACATCTTCACAACAATTGATTGTAAAGTGGTTGACGAGGGGGCGGGGACAACAACAGCTTGAGAAGAATGAGCCTTTAAGTGGCTGGAGTCTTGTGTGCAGCACATGACTCATTTGTTGCCTCTGGAGTGACAGCAGGGAGTGATCACAGTGTGAGGTCACGGTGCCGAGGAGCACTGTGCCAGGCTCCAGGCATGAAGAGCTGCAGGCTACGTTTGTAAGAACGTGTTACATGTAGAAGGTGGGCAGTTTAAAGGGGACACATCATGCAACATCCATTTTTTTAGCCATTAAATACATTTTGCTGTGGACTTGGAGTCTGTATGAGTGCAGAAAAGTTTAATTTAGTCTCTCCCAGTGCTGCAATCTGCAAACAATTAATTTTAATTAATTTTAATGGTTTAAATTACATATTTTATTATTTAAAACATAATTTTCACGTTTTTTGTTGTGTCCTTTTGTTAGGTTTTTCAGTTGTATTAGCTCAGCTGTATTGCTAATATTGAGGACATCAATATATATCAATACAATATACATGAATAAATTATTTACTTAGATGTCTTGTATTCTACATGAAGCATTGATTTGACCAAATTCACCAGGTGTATTTGCACAAAGTATTAATGTCGGATCAGTATCAGCGATACCAGCCTGAGCTTTACTCTGTATACTGAAAAAGAAATAGGTGGTATCCAACATCACTACTTATCACAATAAGGAGTTAAAACCAAATCATTGCAGTTCCAGTTTATATAGACCCCAACTAAAATATTTAAATGTGCAAAAGAAGGATTTAAAAGTAAAAAAAAACATGTTTAGTTTTTTTTAAAAATCTAATAAAACAAGCTGGTAGTAATATAATTGCAGTCATGGGAAAAAGAAAGTATATCCTTAGTACTTCAGCAGGATTAAAGGCTGGACTTTGGATTATTGTAAAACTTTGATTCTTTTTTAGACGCTCTTTTGTAGATTTGTTTCTGTTTGGAATCATTGTTCTGCTGCATGACCCAGTTTGGTCCAGTCTTTAGCTGCTGGGCAGATGTTCAGTGTTTTCTCACTGCTGGTCTTAACGTCCTATGAAATCCAATTTATTTATTCTGAAATTTTTTATTTTAATTCTGTTTTGTTCCTGAATTCCATGACTTGTACTGTAATTTAAATCACTAAAGTATAAGTCTTGATTAAGTTACCAGCACACTGATATACAATGGCATATGTTGTTGCAGGCCAATGTCAGCCAATAATTTTGTACATGCACAGAATTTTCAGCTTGTGCCGATGCGTTGCTGATAAGTTACAGATAAAAATGCACACATTACATGTAAGTTACTCATGAGTGGACATATGTTGTAAACCAGCTGCAATTAACTTAAATCAGACATTTCCACAACATATTTTTACCTTTTCAATGTAAAGGCCCTGTCACACTATGTTTTCAATAACTTATGCCAACTTGTAAAATCTTTGTCCAACACTGAAGATAAAATTTAAAAAATCTATTGAAAGCCTGTTTTAAATGTATACATACTGCAATGCTAACAAGTTGAACAAATATAACACCAATGAGTTATTTATTCATATGTAACAACATTTTTGTAAGTCAGTAAAAGTTGTCTAAAACGTTATATTGTTAGGTATTGATTTTTGGATATGGTTTTTGGACCCAAAAACCCAGCCAACACAGAATGAAATGATTCACAGAATTTATTTGAAAATGGAAATGACTTCTGTGTCTTGGTGGAGGACTTTCTGGGACCAAATGCAGATCTGAAGCAGAGAGAGGGGAGTGTCTGATGATGGTAGTTGGCACAGTCCAATACAGAACAAACCTGTCAGTAGTTCATCCAAGTGTGAGGAAAAAAGTCCAAACAAGATTCTGGGGCAATAGGGGAAGTAAAATCAAAGAGACAGTCCTGCGTTTATTAATGTAGGATTCACTGGCAAAGAGGTACAGAAATCTGCATGAAGATACGAGTCTGGAATCAGGCATGGGTCAAACTCGTTTAATCAGATTCTAAGATCATATAAACCAGACAGGGAACAGGCAACGAGCAGAGGTTCAGGAGGCAGAAAAGAGGGTCAAGTTTACAATGGTGGGGCTTGAAGAAGTGCTTGATTTCATCTGCAAAGGGCTTTCAGATAATCAGGCACCTGTGCTGTGCTTGGAAAGAGCTTAAATACTGAAGAGTGTAGGTAGTGATACTAGACAGGCACAGGTAAGTGTGGTTAAGTATGGAAGTCCAGGCATGACATGACAAAATATTTCAAAAGTTAGGGTTATCACTCCTGCTGGGCGGTGATCCACAACAATCACCACAGAGAGGGAGGATCTTTAGACAGATAGCCATTCTTCAACATCAAAATGACCTGATTGACTTGGCATGACGATCCATACAAAATAAATGACAGGAGGTGATGCCCTTTATAAACCTGATGTCACAGGATTGTTGCAATAACATGCTAATCATACATTCAGCATAAGTTACTCTAATGCATAAGTTCTGCATAATCAAAAATACTCATACACTTGTATACATTAAGTTAGAGACAAGTTACGGATACTCTTCTAACATAGATTATATATTCAGTCAACTCATTAGCAATTGCTGGGTTGCAGATGATGTCATTAAATGCAGACGGGGGGCAGGAAGTAAACACAACCCCGTTTCCTTCTGTTGATTCAGCGTCAAAATGCCTAAATTCTGTGCCATATACGGGTGGTGCAACAGAACCACTTTCTAACAGGTAAGGATTGTACCGTTTAAATCGTATTTCAAGATATTTTATTGAATAGTTGCTTAGAAAGACAGGTAAGATAAATTATGTTCACGTCCTAGCTTGGTTGTCCCCAGAAAATGTTGAGTGCTAATGTTGTTAGCAGCTAGTTTAGTGCTAACATTTGGCATTTTACATCTTACTTTACTATTTTTCAATATGACTCAATAATAACATAGACATACAACAAAACCAGCGTGCATTTGGGTTTACAGAAGCTAAATAAATTATTTGCAGGTATACCCAAGCACATAGAAACAACAGGGGTTAACTCATGATTAGCGTTAGCGATAGCATTGTTATCATAGGCTAATTACTTAAAATAGCACAACTCACTACTCAACCATCTCAAAGCGTCTTTGGATCCTAAAAGTTTGACCCAACATGAAACTAAATCATTGTAGCTTCAAGGTTTTTGAAAGCTTCCATCTGGCTCATCGTATAATACGAGGTCTGCAGCACCAGATAGTTTATGTCAATCGCCTCAAAGTCGGGTAAATCCTCCGGAATATATGGCAAGTCTTTTTTTATTAAGACAATATGGATCATATCCTAAATGTACGCATATTTTTTTCGCGATATCTCATCTGCGCCAGCCCATTTAGAGCATTAGCGTACTCGCTGTGATATATTTTGCTGTGTTTTGAACAGAAGAAAATCACTTCCTGCCCCTCATCTGAATTTGGCGCCTCATCCGGGTCATGTGACTTCAACCCAGCAATACAATTTGAATATGTCCAAAAGAGGCTTCCAATTTTTTTCTGTCTTCAATATTTGCCAGTGTGTTGGGCAACTTTTTCATACGTCAAAATAAGTTGTCTAAAACCTTGTGTGACATGACCCTGATAAAACACCTGCTTTTATAAAGGTACAGATCAGTTATTCAAAACATTTGATCTGACTGATACTTTTATTCTGAAATTCTGTGGAAGCAACTTGAGTTTAGATCAGAATCTTTTTTTATTGTATGACTTGATAGGTAAAACTTGAGTATTAAGATGGCTGATTTTCTTTTTCCCATGATTGTATTTGTTGTTATCATTGAAAACAAACCTCACAAGCTGTATTTCAAGGAATGGTGAGTTTCTGGAATAAGGTTGTGTTTATCATTTGCATGTGTTGTTAAGGGACTGATCTCTTCCCAAAGTTTTCAAGAGAAGTAGAAACTTTTCCACAAATCTTGTCAAAAGTCAGTGATGATGCTGAACATGGCATCTCAAATTCTGCTGTGGTTTTATAATTACTTTTGAGTATAAAAAATAAGAAATCAACACCAATTTGTCCCCAGTGACTGGATGTTTCAAATCTTTTGAAAATGGGCCCACATGAGCTTGGATAATCTTTCCAGATTAGTTTTAACACTGAGATCCATGTAAATCTTTTTTTTCTAGATTTGTTCTGTGTTCTTTTGACTTGTTCATCTGAATCAGGTGTTCAGCTTGTCTGCAACATTTGTTTAAAAACTGAAGCTGTGCAGAGGAAGACAGCCATGTGTGAGTCACTGGTGGTTTTCCTCGACCTTTGTTAACATCAAAGCTCTCTGCAGGATTTTGACTCGTGGAGGCGGTTTCTCATATTTTTTGCCGTGTCATCGGCTGTACCAAACAAATCCAGTTATTTTGGGGAGTTTTACAGAATACAATGGGTGGGAATGTCTGGTCTCTTCAGGAAATTGCTTCCACATCCCCAGACAAAGTGACAGACTGTTCCCACACCCTTTTTCAAGTAAATAACAATAAATTACATGTTTAAAATAAGGTAGGAAAATGTGAAATTGTGTCATTTGTTTCTGCAAATGGAAACATTTCACCAACTACAGCATTTAGATGTTTGTTTTTGTGTGTGTTGTGTCGAGTGTGTGTTTCTGTGGGGGGGGGGGGGGATGAAGTCTTTGCAGCAGGGGCCTCATGGTTCGGCCCTGCCCTCCCCTGCACTCTGAGGCAGTGTTTTGGACTGGGGCCCAGGACCGAGCCTGAGGCACACCGCTCCTCTGCTCCAGCCTCTCCGGAGCGTCAACTCTTACTAACATTATTACATCAGCCTGGGAGAAATAGAGGACCAGTGTGTGTGTGTGTGTGTGTGCTCAAGCTTTAGATGCTCCCCTCAGCTTTTTGCTCTGAAGCAAAACAAACTGGCCGGCAGATCAGCTCTTCTTTTTGCTCTGCAAGCATGAGGCGTCAATGTTTGAGGTAGAAAGGCTGAGAGGAGCAACTGTCAGCATGGCTTTGAGCATCGTACGTGGAATGGAAGACCTGGTGGCATCGGGCAGCCAGCTCGCCTGGAGTCTGGCTCATCAGACGCTGAGGAGATTGTACAACCGTGGGCTGATGCCGTGTCGACGCTTCCTGGAATCCTGGTTCAGGATAAGAAAATGCTACCAGGTATATCAACTTTTAGATCCATGACACCATGAATCATTTCTGGAAAAGGAAGGAACACTTTCCACATAGCAGGTTTTGAGGTTTCGTACTGAATTGTTGGGATCAGTTATTGGATTTCCTTCCTTTGGCTCAACTTTCCTCTGAATTGGCACTTTTTCCTCATCTGGCTCATTATTGTATGCTTTGTTTATTGTAAAGAGGTGCAGGCTGCAGCCACGAAACATGGTTTTTAACAAGAGTCCCTTTCCCTGCACATATGGCAGCAGTTTGAGAAGCAGCAGGGGCAGTTTTTTGATCTCACTGTCTGGTCAAAGAGGGAAACTTTTAAAGTTGTCTTTGATTTGTGCTGTTGCTGAAACACCTGAGTGCTGTTGTTATGTTAGGAAACCAGCATCATGTGGCAAGAATAATTTCCATTTATGACTCAATTGAAAGCTCATATACAAGTGACACAGCTTGTGTTTAAATATTTTATGTGTCATTTAATGTGGATTTTATGTATTATACTTACAATATGTACATTTTTAGGGGTGGCACAGTGGCTCAGTTAAAGGTTGCTGGATTGAATCCCGGTTGGGGACCTTCCTCTGTAGAGTTTGCATGTTCTCTCCGTGCATGCATGGGTTTTCTCCAAGTATTCTGGTTTCCTCCCACAAACCAAAAACATGACTGTTTTAGTGATGGGAAGTTCGACTCTTTTCTGAGAGCCGGCTCTTGTAGAACGGCTCCCAGAGAAGAGCCGGCTCGTTCGGCTCCCAAACGGCTCTTAACTTCTTATCCTCTAGCCTCATATTTTATCTTGACTTGGCTAATATGAATGCTGAAGGTGTTTTTTGAGTATTTTTATAATTGCCTAATGTTTTGTATTTGTTCTGTTACAAAAGCAGTCAATCTTTTAATTATTTAGTTTAATACTTTATACAAACTTTTTAATTTAAAAGGCTGAGTTCTTGAGGGGATGTTTCTTTATTTACAGGCAATGGTCTGTTGTTAAAAAATCTATATTTAAATAGCTCCACCTAATTGGTCAGAGGCCCATAACTCATCCATTCAAATCAGGTGTTGGAGCAGAGAAACATGGGAAACATCCAGAATAGCAGCTCTCGAGGACTTAGTTTGCCCACCCATGTCCTATATTCACATGTGATTGATCACAAAGCAGACGAAAGGAAAAAAAATGAGGAGCCGGCTCTCACTTGATGGGAGTCGGCTCTTAGAGCCGATGCTTTTGAGCATGACCCATCACTAGACTGTTTAGGCTAACTGGTAACTCTAAATTATCTTTAGGTATAAGTGAGAGAGTGAATGGTTGTTTGTGTCATTTGTCTGTAGGTGGTCCTGTGATGGACCTGCAACCTGTCCAGGGTGTATCCCACCCCCTTACAGTGACTGCTGGATATGTGATAATGGATGGATAATACATTTTTACAAATATAAATTTAGGAGTGGACAAACTTCAATAAGTTGGGTGACAGTGTTTTTGTCAAAAACAACAAAAAATAAGTATGTATCTCAGAAGTTGACTCTCTAACATCCATATTATTGTATTTGATGACCTTTATGTGACAACAACATAACAAACCTCTTTAAATGATTTTTTTGACTTTTTGTTTTGGTGCAAACCCACCCCAATTGAAAACTAAATCTCTGGAGGTACCACTGCTCATATTCACAGGACTTCAGGGGGAGGTGATGTCCCAGACACATTTATCTTGATTTGTTTCCCAAAAAGAGGAGCCTTGCTCTGAAACTATGGTCCTTACTTCAGCTTCAGCATTTGTTTCTCAAAATCCAATACATTATTACTAAAATATTTTTAAAAAGCTTTTTTAGCAACTGTTTATAACTGTTAAACAATTATTAAAGAACTTCTTGGAACTACTTGATGAAAGGCGTTAAGGATTTTGAGTCATATGCATGTGTTTTTAAGATAAATGTGGGGTTTAGTGGTTACTCTTTGTTTAAAACCAGTCTGCTTATTAAACTGTTTTGTTTCTTTCTTCCTGTTTTGGTGCCGCTGGCTGAAACAGCTCAGCACTATAGATTTGGTGTTTACAGCCATACATAAAGATGACAGATCTTTACTTTCCTAAGTTTGGAGATAGTGAGCTTGAAAACGCTCCACGTGTGCAGCTGAAATGTGAACAGTAAGTGAAACAAGTGGTTTGAGTCTTAGCGTTGTACTAAGTTAATGTGACTGCAGTGCCGTCTTTTGATGAGCTGTACTCAGAAACATAACTGTCCCTGAGGTTCAGGGCAGTGGAAAACAAAGTGGAAAAATAGTTTGAGCTGTATAAAAGTGAAAAGACAGCTGAAAACAATATGAGAGCACACCACAGGGCGTTCTCCAGTCCTGTCTGTACTTCAACATGACTGAGTTTCCAACATAAGCTACAAAAAAAACAAGCATCAGGCCACATTTTTATTGGTATATATTTTATTATTATTAACAGAAGTAACTGGAGTTCTGGACATGTTTAATGGGATAACACTGAGTCAACAACAGCCCTCTGTTAGAGCTGAGCTCGAAACAAAAATAAAGTTGACTTAATTCTGCAGGTTTTGTAATTTTTTTTTTAGCTTTGAACATGTATTCAAAGTTATTGTGACCACATACATTTTTACCACCTGAAGCTGAAAGGGCAGTAATGTTTTTCCTCTGCATGTGTTCATTTGTCCATCTCATCAACCACTGGATGAAATTTAAGAAAACTCACAGAAAGTAATCATGAGATCTGCAACTCATTAATTTTGTAAGTCAATCCACAAAGAGAGAACACAAAAACAACTATAACTCAGTTAATTTTACAGATATTGAGCTACAATTTTATGTGGAAGTAGCTGAACATCATCCTCACCACATCTCCTAAACACAACACAATGAGCATTAATGCTGCTTAAAACTTTGGCATTAGCTGTTGACGTTAACCCTCCCACATAGCAAAATTTGTCTGAACCAGTCCTGGCCCACACAATATAACACTCAGCCCAGATACTGCAAAGAATGACGACCCAGAAGTGGTTTTCCAGAGGTGGTCCATGCGTGGGCCAGCACCACATAAACCAAATCACAACCAGGCCTGTTGTGGCATGTCATCTTAAAAACAGTTCCATCAATGCCAGACCTGGCCCACATCCGGTTCATAAACCTGCCATACCAGAAGTCAACCTGTCTGCTATGTGGGCTGTCTGTCTGTTAGTAAAATATCTCACAAATCCCTAGATGGATTTTAATGAAATTTTCAGAAAGTATTCTTGTATATTTTTAGTTATGACAAATCATGTATGTAATGCTTTTGTCATTTTTATTTTATTGCTTTTATTGTGAAGCGCTTTGTGATTTTATATCTATGAAAGGTGCTATATAAATAAACTTTACTTTACTTTACTTTACATTCTCTGAGGAGAAACGACTGATCCTTTCTCAGCAGAAGATGATTTAATTTAAAACTCTGGCATAAGTTGGAGGGTGGTGTGCATTCCTTCAAGAATTTCTAGGCCTTTAACCTATTTAGGTATTTTTAGGCCATTTTAAACCCCAGTATAGGCTTTGAATATGGGCTATTCACCAACATGCATACTTCTCAAAGTGCAACTGGATGACTGATGCTAGTACCAGAAGATAATATCAGAAAATGTAGTTTCCTTGGTGCAGTTACTCTCTAACATATTAAATATTTAAAGGCATAAGATTCATTGAAGAAAAACATAATGTCTGCCACATTTGATTTAGTTTTAGTCAAACTCTAAAAATAACATTTGAAGTTATGAACAATTTCTTGTGTGATCTGTTAGCACTTGGAGTATCTATGTGTTGTGAATGATAGTTTGCTACTTCCAAACATAAGTTTAGCTCAATAGTTGTCAAACTCACAGCAATTTCTGTATAGGTTAAGGACAATTAACTGTGGTGACCATCTTAAATTGAGTTGACTCTAAAGGTTAACCATAAACATTCATCAAATAATTACTTTCTCAGAGCTTTAATGAAATCTGTCAAGTGGCTCACAAGATAATTTCCAAATGTTGCAAAGAACTGAGCACACACACACGCACACAAGAAAAACTTTATTGCTCCACCTTGCCTTCAGGTCTATTGGTAAACTTGCATGGTGTCTTTTCTTTATATTTGTGCTAAGCTAACTAGCTCCCTGTGTTAGCCATTTTATTAGAACAAAGTAAAACATATGAATCTAAACAAAACAAAATAACTTCTAACAATATAAAGTTGAGTTCAGCAGATTTCGGTTGTATTGCTGAAGTTGTTCTTACTGTTGCAGAAGCACCATGTAAGACATAAAGACCCTGAAAATTAATTCAAGTAATCAAACCTGCTGTTCTTAGAATATACTTTATAAGTGTGACACACAACTTTGTTCAAATAATGAAAAAAATAAATAAATTTAAATGATCCAAACCTAAATGTTTGCAACAGTTTGAAATAAGGTTTGGGTCATTTCTATCAGAACACTTCCCTATTTCACTTTTCCCTGCACTTAAAGGTTCTGCTGACTGCATCAGAATGAAGCTTGAAGTCATTTGTTATAAAAAGAACAGGAATTCAGTGAAACATGGCTGCTTTGTCTTTTAGTTTTGTCGCAGGAGAGAAAACTGTGTGATGACAGTGTTTTGTTGGCACACAGAGCCTTCTTGTTGCAGAGGGAAGATATGAATAGAAGAATCAAACGTCAGTATATGATCCCACTGGGGAAAGATAAATGTTTTTTTAATAGTTTAGAAGAATGATCTCACAATGGTTTAACATGTGATTTTTATCACACACTGCAAAAGCAGAAAGATTATAATGTTTCTGTTTCTATTTCTACATCTGTCTGTCATGTATACAAAATTTCTCATAAACCACTGGATGGATTTTAGAAAAAAAGCTATTAGAATGTAATTAGATGCACATCTTCACTAAATAAATTTTGGAGTCAAGTATTCAAGATGGCTGCCACAGCAAAGCAAACTTGGTGAACACAAGCATTGCTATAACCCTGTCAACATCACAGATGTTGAGCTAAAATTTGGTGTTGTAGTAACTGACGCTCTAAGTGCAACACCTTGACTTAAAATTTTAGCTTTTATTCTTTTGCATCAGTAATGTTTGTTAGGAAAATATCTCAAGAACCGCTGAACAAATTTCATTGAAACTCTTACAAAGTCTTTTTGGACATACATCTAGAACTGATTAACTTTTGGAGTCAGCACACTTTAAGATTGCCACCACAGCTAACAAATCTTGGCAAACACATAAGTGGGTAAAGTACAGTCAGTTTTATGGATAAAGAACACAAATCTGGTGTGGTAGTAGATGAGAGTCATTCTTAACACACCCTGAGAGCTAAAACATATTCATCATGACAGTATTAAGGTTTGACTAAATTGGCTATAATGCCATCATTTCTCATCAAAAGATAGGCTGACAGGAGCAAACCCATGCAGAGATGAGGAGTTATTTTTAATGAGTTCTTATGATTGTTCTTTATTTCTCAACAGATGACAGAAGGTCGTCTGTCCCGGGTTCTTCTCCTTGATGGCAGGAAGCTGGAGCTGCTGGTTCAGGTACCTTGTTTTAATTCTGTCAGAGAAATGTTTTGTGAATTAGGTTTTTTAGTAGTTTTTTTGTAACTATTTCCCATTTTCATTTTACACTACTGTTCAGTTTGAGTTTTCATAGAAATGATCTAAACTGTTCTCCTGTGTTTGATCCTGAATCCTCCAGCCGAAGCTTTTGTCCCGTGATCTGCTCGATTTGGTGGCCTCACATTTTAACCTGAAGGAGAAGGACTACTTTGGATTGTGCTTCACAGATAACAAGCAAGTCCATTTGCTTACATTAGTAATATTTTAACAACAGTTGATTTTAATCAAGCAACTGATTCTCTTTTCATAAAAAATAAGGGAAAGATTAAGCTGGGGATATTGCCAACAAGTGATTTTTTATTTAAATCCTTGCAGTGGCCAGAATAACTGGCTGCAGCTGGATCGTAAAGTCCTCGATCATGACTTCTCCAAGACATCAGGGCCGTTGGAACTCAAGTTCCTTGTGAGGTGAGTGTTGTTCCAGGAAAACCATGCCAAATCAAAAACATAAATCCTCCTGCAACTTCTGTTTTATACATAAAGGACTGTGTTAATCGGAAACTGACATAGTGAGCTGTCCCTTTTTAAGATCTATTACATGTCCCAACCAGCAGGCGGCAGCGATGGAGCACAAACATGTGTTCCTGTTTGAATCAAAACAATCTTACAACTCTAGACAAGATGAAGTATTATCTGTGGAGAATGCTGAACACTTGCAGATGCTTTGATTTTCAGTTTCCAGTTAATCTTGCTGACCTAAAATAAACTCTTACAGGTTTTATGTTGAGAAGATCACCCTTTTGAAAGAAAATACGACAGTGGAGCTCTTCTTCTTAAATGCTAAATCTTTAGTGTTTAATGTAAGTAATTTTTGAAGTAGTTTGCCTGTTGTTATTATTTATGACATCATTCTTGAGCTTTATTTTTAGTGCATATTTATGCATATAATCTGTTTATGTAATTTTTTGTTCTCATACCCCCAAATATATA
>JARVJO010000365.1:8665104-8679984 GCA_031762555.1 Cynodonichthys magdalenae
CCCGATGACCACAGGCACCACTGTGGTCTTCACCTTCCAGGCCTTTTCCAGTTCCTCCTTGAGGCCCTGGTATTTTTTCAGTTTCTCGTGCTCCTTTTTCCTGATGTTGCAGTCACTTGGTACTGCTACATGTAGCTCAAAGGGTCTTGCCCAAGGACAGTCCAACTATAATTGTGGATAGCACAATTTTTCCCGGTTCCGGCCCGGATTCGAACCCGGGCCGACCGGGTGCAAGACTGACGGCTATCCTGTCAGCATATATACTGTATATATAAAAACCAATCATTAAACCTCCTTGATGGAAGCAATAAAAACTTTGCTTAGGCAATGAGATAGACGGATTTTACAATAAATAAATAAATAAAATACTGTAGGTTGCCTGTGTACCACAGTAAAACCGGTTAGTGTTGCCATGAAGCACAACAATTTTGGGCTTTACTCCCAGCTGGTGTCTTTCTTTATTGGATCTGCATCTTCTCCCCGTTCATACTAGGGATGCACATTATATCAGCATTAACATCGGTATCAGCCGATGTTGGTAAGTTTTTAGGATATCAGTCCAAAAGTAAAACTGGGTAGATATTAGCGTCTGATATTGATTTGCCACTTTTAGCTTTGTGTTTCTGTTTCGGGAGGGGAAATGGTTGGTTGAGTGGTATCGGTTTGATCATAACAGTGATAATGATAATGATGCTCAGCCAGGTAAGCAGAGAGCCATGCCGTGTTAATTTAGTCTCTTTAAATTCTTTTGGGTCATATTTTTCAACTTGTTCAGTTTTTCTATTATTTATAATGTTTTCTAAACTATTATTTAAAATTATTACTCAAATTATATTGCTTTGGGTCAGACTTTGGCTGTGTCCAAATTCAGAGGCTGGGTCCTCCAAAGGACCCGGCCTACCTGGTCTAGGTGGGCCGGGTCCTTGGTAGACCACAAAGACCGGAAAAAAGTGGCTGTGAATTTAGACGGTTTAGCTTCCTGTCTTTATCTAGCAACCGTGACAACGCTAAACACAAGCAAAATTTGATCAAAATTGGACAAACATCAGTATATTAGCGTTGTTAATATCACAAAACAATAAAATTAATTTAAAGGTAATATTTGAATAACTAATGGACATGGATGTTTATTTCACTATATTAGCTCATATGATTTCTGACAAGAATAATATTTAATACATTTCTATACAAATGACAAAAGCATTAACACAACAGCTTGAAACTTTTAATTTTTATACCGCCAGATTTATATTTTAAACGTATTCCTTTCTCTTGCTTCATCCGCCATTACGAGCAGAAAAAAATCTCCAGTCAGCCCGCAATGCATTATGGGATATGGTGGGCCGAGAAGGATCCCTCGGACCAGTCCTTCAAATCGGGGCAAATAGAAGCATTTGTCGGCTGCATCAGAGGAGTCTTCAGATTTGGACAGCCTCCAGCTCCACTGTGACATAATTGAATTTGGCCTTCGGAGAACCCGGCCTCTGAATTTGAACACAACCTCTGGCTCCAACTTGTAAGGCTGGTTGGACAAGTCTTCACTTGTTGACACCTTTTAATGAAATTGTAAATAAAGTGTTTCTGCACTGCTAGATAACCATAGCCCTCAATGAACCGGTCTGGAAGCTGGAGGGGGGTGGGGCGTGAAGCTCCTCCATTAGATTTAAAGAGACAGCCTCAAAATGAGTTGCT
This sequence comes from Cynodonichthys magdalenae, assembly GCA_031762555.1. Lineage (NCBI taxonomy): Eukaryota > Metazoa > Chordata > Actinopteri > Cyprinodontiformes > Rivulidae > Cynodonichthys > Cynodonichthys magdalenae. The sequence goes on from JARVJO010000365.1 coordinate 8,666,797, forward strand.
TTGAGACACACCTCACAAAAGGGGTGGAATAGGGACTGGTAAAATTAAAATAAGAACTGATTCAGACCGAACAGTTATAAGGATGAAATTTCAATAACATTTCACTGACAATGTCACATCAGTCAAAATACAAATTTAAAGGTATTTTGTTAGTGTTGAATTTATGGTTTGATAGAAGCTAAAAATACATTGCTTTTAAAAAAATAGATCCAATTTCCTCTGAATCTTTCACAGTAATTAGCAGAATGAAACATGATGTTTATTAATCACTAGTTTTAAATAGCAGGAAAAAAAGATACATTCCATCTAATAAAGTTGATATAATAAAGATGTTAAATCTGGTGTAGATTTTATTTGTCTCATGAAAACAGTTGATATAATAATAAGTCCATAACCAGTAAAGGTCATTACATTTAGAAATATCACTCACCGGTAAAAATGATTTATATCCTGGTAACAGTCCCCTGAGACACAGGACATTTACTCTGAAGTTCTCGGGTCAATAGCTGCTGATGCACATGAATAACCCTGGCTGCTGCTTTTTGGGGTAATTAGGTCTGCAAACTGACAAGAGTTTCTTCTTATATTTTAGATTGATTCAATGTATTCTCTTTTATCTAAATGGTTCAAACTTCACAGAGGAATTTCCAGACAACTGGGAGTTTTATTTTGATCAGACATAAGCAGCCGAAACAACTCACTGCACTGATATGAATGCAGCCACACATACAATAGCCCAATCTTTCAGAAAAACAAAAGTAAAAGTAATTTCTTCTCATGAAATTCATGTGATGTAATAAATCTGTATTTATAAAGACAATAAATCTGGAAATGTCTGTTAGAATTAAGTCCAGACTCTTTAAGTCAGGATGTCCTGTCTGAGGGGACAAAGCAGATGTGAAACAACACACACACACACACACGCAGGTTTGTATTTCTATCCTTATTAGGACCATTCATTGACTTCCATTCATTTCCAGTAATTTCTTCAGCCTAACCCTGACCACCAACCCTAAGGCTAACCTCACAGGTACCTACCTGTCCCTAAAACTAACCTAAACTCAGTTCACACCTTAGTCCTAAAATGAACCCCCAACCCAAAAATGGAGTTCCACCATATTAGGACCGGTCTTTGGTCCCCATTAGGACTACTGGTCTTGACAAGGTAGATGTGTGTACCAGAAACAGTCCTAAATAGGTAACAAAAACAAGTACACACACACACACAAATGTAGTGTTGGCTCACTGCTGAGCCTATTCACAGCCAATGAGGAAATGATTCCTCTTGACAAAACGTTTAGCTCCTAACGAGTCATGTTTGCAGTGATAGTGTTGCAGAAATCACACAAAGATCAGGGGACATTTAGAGCAAACACACACAGTTTAAACTAAATCATTTCAATGTTGACAACCACTCAGCTGTTTGACTTGTGATGTGAGGACCTGTACTGATTTCAACTGTTAGGCTTATAGATTATTTGTGACCCACAAACACTCCAGTGTTTGAAAAGTCTTTACCCAGGCTGGGCTAATTGCTAACCAAATGAGAGCCTGTTTTAACATCCCAGGTTTATTAATCTCTTTCTCAAAAGCTACATTAGCTAATAATAAACCTCTACACTTTTGCATGACATCATTTGTTGATTTTGTTGCTGTTTAAGAATGTGTGATTTATGTAAGAGTGCTGAGCATCAACTGTGTTGTGTTAATAATGCTGAGACTGCTGAATGCAGAAGTGAAGAGGTTTAATGTAAGCTAATGTACTTTTCTTTCAGTGTGTGTGTGTGTTTAGAAAGAGTTGGAAAAAAATAATAAAAACAGGTCCTCATTTGGCTAGCCTGTGTATACTCATCACCCTGACTGATGTCATAACTGATGAGATACTATCAACTAGTAGACAGAACATCACCTCAGTAATGACCAGACTGTTTTTAAGTGACAAGTCTAGTTTACTTCAGCTACAGCAGGGGTGTAGAAGGGCCACATGAGCATTATGGTGGCCCTCAAAGGGACAGTTGTAAATAACTTTGATGTTTTGTGTTTAACTTTGACTAAACATGAAACGTCACGTTCCTTGCCTCATTTCTACGGCTGAGCTAATAAACATTAACTGAGCTCTACGTAGTATTTCATACATAGAATCAGTGTTTTAACACGTCCTCTTATGAACACTGAAAAGTACTGTGTGTACAACTGACTGAAGGTGAAATAAATAACACAGAAATATTATTAAAAGTAAGAGTTTTACTCACTGTTGAGTTGTGGTAAGTCTTAAATTCTGAACTCTCCCACTTTCCAACAGGGAATTCCCATACAAAATTAACATGCATTATGGGAAATGTAGTTTATGATCAGTGTTGGCTTTAAAACAACTTATTTTGAGACATTAATATGGAGTTATTCAACTAAATTTCTCAGGGGGACACAGTTACTTAAAGCCAAAAGCTTCAGGGCAGGACAAGTATTATTATCCTTAATCTTTTAAGTGTGTTTGTTTTGTTGCATTGAATCATAAATTTAAAGTTTGTCATTGATATAAAAAATATATGTAAAACAATTTTTGTATTAAATTAAGAAAAAATAAAAATCTATCCTTTCTATTTAGCCTCTTGGATGGCCGGACAGAAGTGACCCACAAACTGCATTTAGTCCACAGGCCTTAAATTTGACACATGTGAGCTACAATATGTGTATTTCCAGTTATTAAGGAGGCTGTAGCTGTACTGTGATTCAAACAAGCTTAAATATTTTAACAAAACACTGCAAAAATTAGCCATCTAAAAAGAAATTAAATATACTAGATTATAGTCTGAATTTTCTCAAATTAAGTAAAATAATCTGCCATTGCAATAAAACAATAAGGAAAATTTCCAGGCTAATGAGATTAATAATCCAACACATTCAGCTCTTGCTTATATCAGTCTCAAAACAAGAGCTAACATATTTTTGGTTGGATTTAAAATTGTAAGACTTGGTTAGATAGACAATGCAGTGAAACTGAAAACCAGGAACTGTTGCTTTTCAAAACAAAACTAAAGCTTGATTTTTACATTTTAGGTTTAGCAAAGTGTAGTTTAGCAGTAGGCTAAGTGTAGTTCATAGTTTTGCAGACCAAATTAAACTCAATAAAATGAATGTCTTCTGTTGTAATGCCATACCTTACCATTTTTATTTATAAAGCACTTTAAACACCCACAGGGCCAAAGTGCTGTACACATAATAAAACACGCATACATTCATAAAATCAGTAAAAAATAAATAAATAAACATAAAATCAACACTACAAATGGTGTTCAAAGGCCAGAGAGAAAAAATGAGTTTTAAGAAGAGATTTAATAACAAACAGGGACGACGCCTGTCTGATGTCCAAAGGAAGGTCGTTCCATAATGTAATGTTTCCAGTTTTACCATTTTATTATGCTGTCAAATCTTGTAAATTATATTGTGCAAATTTCATGTGATAATGTGATTCTTCATATATACTGTCGAGGATGACTCTCAGACACTACCACAAATATTAGCCCAAATGCGTAAAACTGGCTGTGTTATGAGCAGTTTTGTGTTTAAATATGTTTGGCTGTGGCAGCCATCTTGAATTGATTGACTACAAACATTAATCAGTTGTAGAGGTACATCCAGTGATTACAGTCAGTGATGTTTATTAAAGTCCAGTTCAGTAGTTCAGGAGATATTTTGCTGACACTGCAGACAAATGAACACACAAAGAACTACACAGATACAAGCCAAAGTATTATTGCTTCTCGCCTTCAGCAGCAGGTAATAAAGATTCCCCGTGAAACTTAATAACCAGCAAAAATATGTTCTGTATGCCAGAAATTTTCCTCAGAAAAATACCTGCAGTACAAACATTTGAAAGCTGTTAGTGATATTATTCAGATTTTTGTTTTAGAATTAAAAAAGTATAACTCACTGGGATCTACTTCACATTCACATACAGTACATCATATCTAACTCTCCAGGAGTCTGGTTTGTTTGGGAAGAAGGACATTTTCCAGACATAACTAGTCCAGCCTGAACAGCAGCTCAAATGCTGAGCTGCACAAACCGGCAGGACAACTTTATCAGAAAGCCGACCCGACAAATTCCCTCATTCTAATCTCTGCACAGAGAGCCATAATGACACTGTATGAGAAAGCCAGGGGCATGAAAAATGCTGATGAACAACTTCTCCCACTGAACAGGGCTCTGAGAGGTGGGAACCTGTCTTCAGCTCAGGTCACACTGCTCCGGTTGTCGTCCTGTTTATATTTTCCCAGGGCGCCCTCATACAGAATGCTCTATGATTGGCAGATGAGTCTGGTGTGCCAGACTGAGCAGCGGCATTGGAATATTCTCTGATAGCGTGGCTGAATTAGAAATGCTGAGTGCTTTGAAAGCAGAGGAACATCCCAGACTAAAGTCAACACAAAGCAGCGCTGCCTGCGCCGTTCGGCCCTGCATCCCGCAGAGAAAGAGAGGCACATGTTGCTGCTGTGAAACACAAATTCAATATAGTATCTGAACAAAGCAGTCCTTTGCCTTTGTTCTGGATCTTTAACACACTTCCTGTTGCTGGGTCTTCTTGTGCCTAAAGCTGAAATCTAACAAATGAAAGGCACTGGGAAAAACAAAACAGACAACCTCTTATAGTGGATAAATCAACTCTTAATTATATTTGGAGCAGTGATCAAAAAGTATTCTATGTGTGTATGTGTGTGTCAAACCCAACATTTATTAGTCTGAGGTGACACAAGACCCATACAGGATATCACATGTCTCCCTGTCTATTGTTTGTTTTGTCCAGGAAACAGGATATTCACACAGAGCAGAGCAGCTGACCAGAGGAAAACCTGTGAAGGTGCAACACATCCAGGTTTCCTCTCTTTGCCCTAATTTCAGTGTGACTCCAACACCTTTCTGCTCAGTCAGACACACTGTTGACATGTCAACACTCATCAGCAGTCAGGCGACTGCAAATACATGACATACATACAACATACAGACTTTGAATTATAGGATCATAATGACTCCTGGTATGCTTTAATTTTTATTTTTTAACAGAAAAATGAGCTATTCTGGTTTTGTATGACCCTTGTTTTAAAGTAGACAAATAGAAATGGTTCAACAGAAAGAAGGAAGACAACAAAAGAAAAACATTTGACTTCCAGTAAAGCGTTCAGGAAACTGAATGTAGAATAAGACAGGAATGAACGGACTCTCACCTTCTGTCTTTTGTTGTGATCTGATCGCACTTTTATTGTCTACCAGCCGGCGCCGGGCGGTCACTCACACACAAACCCCTCGGATCTCATTAAAAACATGACGGCTGCTGCCTGTGCTGTGGATGACGAGGCGCTCTGGAGAAGTTCATCCGAGGCGCAAACGGTGCCAAAAACAGTCCGACTTAGAGAAAAATTGCCTGTTCCGAATAAAAATCCCCAATAATACAAAAAAAAACGAGCCGGTCTGGCAGTCAGTCAATCCACGCAAGGGGGGCAACATCCACTCCCCGCCTCCTCCTCGCTGCTATCCGTGGATCAGATGGGACACTTGAATGTCCCTCTGCTGCTGCAGCGACGCTCCGCTGCCGGCCAATAGGAGAGCTGCGTGTTCCCTGAACGCACCACTGCCTGATGGGAGGACCAACTGAGAGAAGCTTAATAAAAACTTATAAATATGGGTTTTCTCTCTTTTTTCTCTTATAAAAATTTTATAGCAACTTATAAAAAAGCTTTATCACATTTAATAGGTAAAAAAGAATTCTCAACTTTTAACTTAAAAGGGATATTGCAGACATTTTCAAATAGAGTTCCGTGAACAAATAATATCTTACCTGCTGTAAATAGCTTTTTGAACAAGCTCAATTTAAAGAAACAAGTTCTGATCAGACCTTTCAGTTTATGACCCTGTTTAAACGTGGCTGTTTTTCAGTGAAACCAAAGCTTTTCTGCTGCGTTTCGGCTGGTCATGTATGCGACAACAACTGTTGTTTTCTCTGACATCAAGCTGTTTTAATCCAGGACTCAGAGTTGAAGTTTTTGGAAACATCTGGCAGCGGTATGAAATTGTTCTTGCACACTACAGACAGTTGGAGTCATCTTTTCTGAGCAACCACCACAACCCCCTTGTCAACACGTAGGAGTGACCCAACATCATCCTCTGTCTAAACAACGGTTTATGTATTCGCCATTTTGGACATAAATTCATGCTTTAGGCTCGGCCCCAATACTCACACTTCCAACTTTATGTATTTCGAATGCATGTTCCTGCTGATGGGTTTGAGTGTGTTCCAATTCTTCGGAGTGGTCTTTTGCCCCGCCCCCTTTGTGACCTTGATCCACACTTTGGCTAAGCACGCATCCAAATGGACTTTGTGTAATACCCACAATTCATTGCTCTATGTGATGTTTTGAATTAAAAGGCAGAAATATGGCAATGTCCACTGAGGTCCTGCAGTCAAGTAGTGGCAATAATGCACTGTCTGCTAACCACCAATAAAATCAAAGAAGAACTTTTAAGCCTATCTTCAGCTTTCTTCTAAAAATAATTGCTTGTTGTAGTTGTATAATTTTTAGCAGTATAAATGTCAAAACAGTGACTGGTCCTCCCATTTTGAATGTCACAGTTATGATGCAGAGGTACAAGTTGATGATTTACCCAAACTGTCCCAATTCTCCAATTTTTGCACACTTGTAACCTGCACACTCAAACCTTTATGTTCACTTGACTGAGTACACACTTCATAGAGTGGCGTAGTGCAAGTAAAGTAACAAAACCTTTATTTTGAAGAACTAATAAAACAAAATACTTTATTATGCAGCAAACAGGAAAAAACTAACATAAAGAAACTTATCAGAGACAGAACCAGACAGGTATTTAAAAGAAAACCTAATTAACTCAATAACAAACACCTGGTGAGTAGACAGTTGGCAGTGGGCGGGGCTACAAACCCAGGTAGGTGAAAATAAATACAGTAATCACAAAAAAAAACCTGTCCATATAAACACAAATTTCTACCAAATGAACAATAGATCATAATATTAGGCTGCTTTTGTCACGAGTTAGAGCAATTTTTAATGATTATTGAATAAATGTTTGAATAGTTTGAAGGTTTATAAGAAGAAAGTCACAATATTAATGATAGTGTTTGTGACATGTCAGAGTGGAATACAACATTGATTAGATTCGGTGACAGATTCAGTACATTCAGTACCCTCTCAGGGCCATAACAAGGTTAGAAAAAAAGGATCCTGTATTGGATTTATTGACCTGATGCTGACCCCAGATGAACTCAACCACTGCATGGGTTTCTGACAAAAATGTTGCAACATTCTGCTGACTTCCTAAAACCACTGTTCAAAGGGAAGAATTCAATATTGACTAAACACTACATTTTCCTCGTCAAGTATGCATGCAAATTATAAATAAACAGTTTATTTTAAATCTTGAGGTCAGTCTTTCCGTGTATCTTACATCGTTAAATGGTAAAGTGAAATCTGATGACATTGTGGTTTTATACTGTGAAAACATGACACGTCTCATTTTGCCGACTTTCCAGTGAGTACCCTGTAAAGGAAAGGAGTGCCACACTGTTGTGGCTTCAAGATAGGGTGAACAATGGAAAAAAAAAAAAACGTAATCCACACAAAGTGCAGGAGAAAGGAAATGGGAGGGATGAAATATTTATTTTTTTAATGTACATATAAAAAGTTGAACACAAAGTCAGGGTAACAAGGTGACCCTCTGACTCCTATCTCAGCTGTGCACACACGGGGAGAGGAAAGCAACAAGAGAAACGAACAGAAGACGAGTTTGACTCAGAGAAAAAACGGTTGATGGTTATATCTCAATGAGTCACCTCCCCCATCCCCTCATTCCCCCTCTCCCCTCACCATTTTCGATGGTTTTCTGTGAGCCTGTGTGATTGGGCGCACTTCAGTGCCATGTGTGCACCACACAGCCCAGCGCAGCCCCCCCCACTCAAACACACACACACCAAATCTGTCCCGGGCCTCAGCCTCAGCCTCAGCTCCTGCTGAGATTAGCCCTGTAGCTATTGTTCCCATGACACTTTGTATAAGCGATTACAATCATTCAAAGGTATCACTGAATTACTTCATTTTGAATTTTAAAGTAGGTCTGTTATTGTGCTGGAATTGAGTGTCAGTTTATTTCGAACATGATAACTGTATAAACACATTTAAGTAGAGATGAAACAACTAAAAGCTACATGAAATGAGCTGGTTGGCAGAGAAGATTTGGCAATTTTTTTTCATGTGTGCAACCTACATTCTCAGCTCTACTGCTCATCCCACAAATGCATGTTCCTTACAAATGTGGCACAATTTAAAAAGGGGAATTAACAGGCTTTCCAACGGTATAAGAGTATTGCCAAGAAGCATTGTTGCAACAAAGAAATAATCTACCAAACACAAATTTGACATGGACTCCTGACTCTTCCCAACCTTTAACTCTAATATGGACCCATGACCATAAAAAGTGTTAATGGCAGCAATAACAAACATTTGTTTTTAGTAATAAGTATTGCTTCATCTTTTGAAAGGTCAAACCTTACTTATTATATTCTTTATTATTAGAATAAGCAATAATAATAATAATAACAGACATATTTAAAAGTCAGATAGATACTATTTGTAAATGCAGACTGTCGTCATAACATTCACAAGTTGATGCAAAAGAATCTGTTTAAGATAAATTTTTGTATCATAGGAAAGGTCTCGTTTGCATGACAAACAATTTTTTGTGTCTTAAGATGTTCAAAACTGAAATCAAATTTAGGACAGAAGAAGTCTCCACTTTAAAGTAAAATAAAAGAACTGAAGTGATTAAACTGAGTGGATGTTTGTTGGTTCAGAAGGAGGAAACTAACAGGAGGATTACGTTCTGCTGATGGAGCAGATGTTAACACGGAGAGGTCTCCCCTCCTGAGAGGGGGCCCCTCGCTGACAGTCTCACTGGCCCGCTGCCAGTGTGCATCCTGTCCTCCATGTCTTCACTTGCATATTGCCTCCACCCCCTCCACTGCAGATTAACTCAGCCCCCCCCAATCAGAGTTGACCTTGATGGACTCTGGTTCTGTCCTCTTTCTTTGTACTTCGTCAAACACAGACATGTTTTTTTTTACGATTTTCCTTTATAAAACACATTTAATGCATTTATGAGCAGCCTGATGAAGCGAGTCTGGATGATGGATGGATAAAGTAACATCAACAATAAAATGAGCACTGCCACCCCCTACGTACCCAAAACCATTCCATCTCATTCTTCTAGACCTTTAAACGGGTCAGCTATTGTCTCACTGCACTTGTGCCACCATTCCTCATTCCCATTGATAGCTTGATCATTTCATACATCTTTGTTATTTCCGGGTCACGGCGAATTATCCGAGCGGGGTCGTAAAACTTCATGCACACTGAGCACACAATATGAAGCAATACCACCACCCCCCACCCCACACAGTCCCGCCAAAATAAGTAAATGTTTTAAAAAAATCTGCTTTATGTTTACAACACGTCTTTTAGTTGCGTTTTTATTTTTCAAATCTCATAGCTGCTGCGCTTCTTTTGCCACACAGAGTCTGTGTCACATGTGCAGTTTATGAGCTTTTTTAGTAGAAGATTCACCCCATTATGAAGATTTAACAAGTTATTCAGTTTCACACAGAACAGGATAAAGGTTTGTCTGGTTCTAAGTTACAAAAATGTCATAAAATGGGAGATTTAAAAAAACAGTGTTTTTTTTTTTACTTTTTAATAAACTTAAATTAAATTTGCTTTTGTTATTTGCAGAGGCGGAGCTAACCTTTTTTGAAGTGGCTAGCACAGGGGTGGCCAAGGTGTTTTTAAGGGGGGCACATACCAATAAAGAAAATCACCCTGGATGTGAAAATTCAAGATGGCCGCCACAGCTAATTCCAAATGGCTTTTATTTAATTGTTTAAGACATATTGAGCTGAAATTTTGTGTGATCATACTTATCCAAATAACATGCTAAATGCTGGTGACAACGTATTGTTCAGCCATGTTTAGACACACAAAGCTGAATATTTGTGTAGAAGTAGCCAAAAACAATCTTTACCAAATTCTAAACGCTAATCAAAAAATTAAGATGGCCACCACAACTAGCTTCAAGATGCTATAATTTAGCCATTTTAAGACTTAATATAGTGGAATCTGTTATGGAGTAACTAAGAATGATCACATTGCTGATGCTAATCTGAGATTATGTTAACCACTGACGCTAAATCAAATTTGACAAAGGGCTATAATTCAGACATTTGTAAAGATACACAGCTAAAAAATGTATAGAGTACAGTAGGATCAGAGAACAATCTTTAACAAAATCTAAATGCAAATACAAAATCCAAGACCACCACCCACTTATCAGTTATTTGGGGCTGGCCAATCACGTACTGGAGGTGGCACTTGCCACCTTGGCCACCACTCTGGCTTCACCCTTAGTTATTTGTTCATAGGTGCCCACCTTCCAGGCTTTACTGAAACCAAAGGTGGCACCCACCTTAGACTAGTCTTCAGTCCAGCACAGGGTCAGAGTCAGACCGAACAGAATCCCATCGACAGATGGTGTCTAATAAACATGATATGCATGGTTCTGGACCGTGGGCGAAGGCAGATGTGCCATTGTACAGGAACAACATGCAGACTCCACAGAAATGAACAAATAAAGGAAAAGTCTGGTGACTTTTAAAAGTGACATCTGTCAAATAATTGTCAATATCAGCTGTGACACCAGTCAGAGCAAAGTATGGAGAAAAGAGCAGAAGACATCCTTTTAGGGTAGCCTATCCATCCATCCATCTATCCATCCATCATCTTAACCCACTTCTTCCTATCAGGGTCTGTTGTGTCAAATGGCAGAACTGCCTAAAACTGTTTAGTTTTTTTTGTTCTCTTTAGGTAACCTTATTTGATTGATGTAGTTTACCTGGTTCAGACAGCAAGGGGCTGATGTGGCTTAGGGGCACTGATTAGGGGTAGAGCAGGTGTGCTTCTTTGTTAGAATCAATGCATGAAGAGAAGAGTAGACATGCACAGGTTTTCAACTGTTGATGATTCTGCACTGTACATACCTTTGAATAAATAAAGATAAGAGTTGAACCAATGTTTGGTACCTTCTTGATCCTCTCAAGTTGGATCAGCATTTGTGTGAAAAGACTTGACAGTAAGAGCTGTAAAACAAAATTGTTTAAACTGTAGGCTACAAATGCGTCAACTGTGCACGGACTGTTTTATTAGCCTCTCCACTCGCGATTACCGGATGTTTATGGTTTCCCTGACAACAGGGAAGCATTTTTTAATCTAGCCAGCTGCCTTCTCAGTGTTATTTCACAAAGTACCGAATGGATTTATATGCAACTTTCAGGAAATATTTACTACTCTTTCAATAATGTTTATTAGGCTACACTACCAAGAACAGTTGAACAAAATTTAAAACATTTCAGAATATGAGCAGGGGGGCTGCTCCCATCGGGTTGTCATTGCCCTGACATAAACCTGGGAGTCACAAGAGAGCGGAACCGAGAAACAGAGCCAGAGTCCAAATACAAAAGGTAAGTGAATTTTATTTACAGTGAGGTTTCGGGAACAGTCCTGAAAGAAGGGGGAAGCAGATGGTGAGTATCTTGGCTTTGAAGGTTTGAGACACAGATTGATATCTTGATTTTAATTATGTTTCTTTTCTTACAGTTTTCCTGAGGCGTCCGTGCATGGAGGAGATGACGAGGATCGAACCAACAGATGGCTTCAGGCAGAGTGACCCGGCAGGAGAACAGGTAAGTGGACAGGTGAGTATTTACATGAGTCGTGGTGATAGTGAATCCTGGATCCAATAATCCTGAGGAGATGGTGGTGGCTTTGGTCTGGCTGAGGTTTCCTGGTCTTACTTGAATGCTGGCTTGGTACTTGAGGTGTGGTTCCTTAGAAGTAACAAAATACAAGAAGTAATTAGTCATGAGACTTAGAACAAGGTTTAGAGAGCTGTCGCTACTACCATGGCAGTGTGATGCTTCAGCGTTGATCCAAACACCAACTGGACCTTAAGTAGCAGCTGGTGATAGCAGAGAGATTGAGCGCAGCTGAGACCAATCAGGAACCGACCAACCAGGAGACAGGAGCCAAAAACACCAATCCTCACATGCCCAGATGAAGCTCGCCACACGGTGACATCTCTCTGCAGCAAGCTGCTCGGAGTTCTTCTCCAGCGGTTCTCAGTTGTTTAGTCTATTTCCTTGACAACAGACGGGCGGATAGGAGGGAGGAGGAGGCTAACCTCCATTGCAGGAATCATTTGCCTGTAAAATATGAACACAAATAATATTAAAAAATCCATCTCGATTTTGATCTACCTCTGACAGAAATTTGAGCCAAATGGCACGGCTGGTTTAAAAGTTGGATTTTGCACTCACCTCTTCAAATAAATCGAACTAAAAACACCCGAAAGTTTCAGGAAATGTTTAACGCACCAGTCAAAGCTGGACAGTGCTGGGCTGATATAGCTCTGTGTCCAGGGGGAGGAGCTAAATCCACTACGCCTGAATGTGTCCATACAAAGGATTGATACATGCCTGGCAGAGGAGACACAATCTGGACACATTGTATGGGACTGATAACTGCTAATAATGTCCATTTAATGGACTGACAACATTCGAAGCGTGTACATAGGGATGGGTGTACTGGAGGGGAACACAGGAATCTAGGAACCAAGCAGTGGCGGCTGGTCAATAGAGGGCACCGCCCCACCACTATTTTTAGAACACAAAAAATATAAAAAATAAAATAACAAAATAAAATGTTTGGTAGAAATAGCTATATACGCTATATATTCGTTTTAGATGTGTAAGATACATTTTTGACAGTTAATGGATAAACTTTCATTTTATTCATGAACGATGTCGTGTTTAGTCAATCTTTACCATTGAAGACTAATGTTAACTCCTGGGCAGCGCAGTAGGTCCTCAATGCAAAAGAACAGAGAGTCTCTGGGCGCAGTTGACTTGCGCCCAGAACGTCCTTTGCGTACTGGAGGTGGGTCAACGTCTGTTCAGTACGGCCGGACTCGCCAACCAGTAAGGTAATCGAGGAGCTAACAGCTCAGCTAAGTCTCATAAAACAAAACCTTTTTGATGAGAACACACCAGGAGAAGCTTAA
>JARVJO010000365.1:8700613-8710639 GCA_031762555.1 Cynodonichthys magdalenae
TCGTTCACATAGACTTTGCATGTAAACCTGACGCTCCTGACGCCCAAATCGCGTTCAGTGTGAACGCAGCATAAGGCTGAGCCCGGCCACCCTATGAAGGAAGTTAACTTCAGCTGCTTGTATCCAGGATCTCGTTCTTCCAGTCATGATCCACGCCTCATGACCATAGGTGAGGGCTGGAATGTAGACAGACCAGTAAATCAAGAGCTTTGCCTTTCAACTCAGCTCTTTCTTCACTAAAACCGACCGAAGCAACTACCTCATTAATAAGGATGAGGCCCCAATCTGTTGATCCATATCTCTCCATCTGACCATCACTCATGAACAAGACACCCAGATGCTTAAACTCCTGTACTTGAGGCAGAGATTCCCTCCTGACCCAAAAGGTGTATCCAACACTTTTCCAGTTGAGAACTATGACCTCAGACCTAGAAGAACTGGCTCTCATCCTAGCAACTTCACACTCAGCTACTAACCGCCGCAGTACCTGCTGAAGTTCTTGACCTGAAGATGCCAACAGAACCACATTATCTGCATAAATCAGAGACGAGACCCTGTGGTTCCCAAACTAGACACCCTCCTCTCCACAACTGCACCTTGAGATCCTGTCTAAGGAACAACCCTGGTCAAGTCCAACCCACACTGAGAATGAGCTTCACTTTGTGCCAAGAATGTGAACACATCTCTTGCTTTGGTTCTACAGGGACTGGATCGCTTTTAAAGAGCACCTATTGTGGTTCCTTGAACAAGTTAGGATACATCTGTGAGCTATACAAAACATGTTCATTAGATTTAATACACAAAATCATTTTCAGATAATAAGATTTCACCTGGTCAGTTGTACCTGTTCTGAGCTCCCTTCAGAACGAGCTGTCTATGCAAATAAGCTGCTGTTGGCAACACCCTGCCAACTTTTTGTTTACATTAGCTCCACCCCCCCCAACACAGGGTTATGTTAGCACTTCAGATACGTGAACATGTCTACTAGTATAAGCAGATGCACAATGGTACAATGGTAGTAGACAGGCTGCACGCAGGCAAAGGCCTGTTAGGGACAGACTAGAGCGTCTGTCGCTGCTTCTTCAGGCCGGTGTAGTGAAGAGGGAAAGGCGAAGATGCTCGCCTTCTCGGTCATCGATCACGGCAGCACGTTCAACAATAATTTGTGCTAAATGACAAATCATGTTCATGTCAAACAGCAACACTAAACATACAACACATCACTTACCACCATCATCTGCAGATTTGTGAGGAACAGTAAGAACAGAAGTTTTCTTCAGCTGAAAGTCCTTGGGTAAATCCTGTTGGTAGAAGTTTTCAAAGTAGTTAGCCATGAAATTATTTATACAAACTACAACTTTCTTTAGCAATATTGCTAGAACATTGCCATCAAAATAAAAAAACTTAACCCAGGCATCTCTGTTCTCCATGATTGTTGTAAAAACAGCAGAACTAACGTGGTCGTCCTGTGAAAACGTGGGCGGAGTCTCCACTTGGGTTACCAGTTGAAGGTCTGGGCTCCCCTTGGCATTGCTAAGCTACCCTATTGTGACGTAACAATCCGCAGGTTTTTGAAACAGCTCATTTGCTGACACTAACAAAACACTTACATATTGTCAAAAACAGCTGGGAGTATTTTTTTGGTGCTTGGACCCAAATCAATGCACAAAAACATATTAAAAAGGAGACTTTTGCCTCTCCCTTTTTCCCCTTTAAAAGCAACTCGACACTCCATACTCCCGCAGCAACGCCCAAAGAATGCCTCTAGGAACATGGTCATAAGCCTTCTCTAAGTCCACACAACATATGTAGACCATAGAAGCAAACTCCCATAATCCCCTTCACAAGAGTAAAGATCTGGTTTACTGTGACTAGGATGGAGGCCACACTGCTCCTCTTGAATCTGAGGTTCTATGATAGATCAGAACTTCCTTTTCAACACCCTGGAGTAAACTTTTCCTCAAACCCCCCTGTCTTACTTCTAAGCCAAGACTGATTGGTGAAGCTGTCTTAGCTGTTTAATTTGTAAAAATATTACAAATATATATTAAGAGTAACAGTGTGACACTTTATCCAACATTAAAAACTTCCTTTTTTAAAAGACAATACTTTGTAAAATTACTGAGCCACTTTGCTTTTTTGAAGACATAAAAAATGGTAAAACCCTTAATTAACATATATCTAAACATATATGAAAATGTAAGGAAATAAATAATAGAGTTTGTGCCATTTTAAAAAGTATTCAATATTCAATAGACAATATTAGAATATAATAACAATAATAGAGTAATAAAAGTTAGCATTTTGTGTTCATAAAATCATTAAATGCACTGTCTGAAATGCAAACCATGGTAAATCCTCCACCATATTTTTCAGAATTGTAAAAAACATACTCTTTTTCTGACCTCCACTCTACATGCTCACACCTACCCAAACAATCAATTAGCACATTTTAGATTCAAGACTCTAAAATACATGTCTAATTTACAGCACAGTTCTTGGCAACCAGTCCTGCTTTTTCTCCTTCATTTAGACGCCGTCCTGACAACATTGCCTTCCATTAAAACCCATTTCTGACTATAATCAATGAATGAATTGACTGAAGTCTCGGTCAGCTTATTATTATTTACAAGTCCTTTAACCAGATATTGTTCATTTGTTGTAGATAAAGTAGTGACACACTATTCCTGCTAATTTTGAAACTCTTTCAGAAGACTCTGTTGTTGACTTGTCTTAAAAAAAGTTTTTTCATTGAGTCAAGTAAAGATACATCAAAAAAATGTGTTCCCTTAAAACAGATTTTTTTATATATAAAATTTGTAAAATTGGTTCTTTGGTCTGTGTTGACAAAACTCTGGTTCATCTCTTGGTTGAGATATTTGTAAGTAGCAAAACAGCAAAAACAGTCAACACACAATCTTTGAAAATGTTTAAAAAAGCCATCGATTTCTGAACTGTCCAAATTTTAGAAGATTTTCAACCTGCCTGAAAAGTGTTTAATCAAAACTACTTAAGTATACAAGAATGTCTGGATTCTTGGAAGCAAAATGAAAAGAGAAGGGGTGGCTCAAGACTTTTGCACAGTAAGCCAGTCTTTCATTCAAGCAATCACATTTATTCAGTCCCGTTTGAATTTGTTCTGTTGTCATCCCAGAACTGTCGGTGCTGTTGGGTATTTGACACTTCTTCTATAAATGGAACCATGGTTAAAAAGGCCATGTTTCCACCAGGGTGGTACTCCCAGCATGCATTTCTGGTCACAACATTTTTTTTAAAGTCAATCATTGAACCCTTTGGGCTTCATGCAGAGTACCAACTCTATTCAGTGCCATGATTGACCAATCAAAACAAGCAGACCGACTAAAACTTAAAAGGAAATGACTTTTAAAGAATATTTTCTATAGACAAAACCATACAGTGAGTAGTCACAGGAAAGAAATTCCTCCTAAAGTCAAATAAAAAAAAATAAAATCTTTGCTACTCTGCAAACATGACTGTGCAACAGTTGATAGTTGAGTAGAACAAACCTCCAAAAGTCTAAGAACTGAAGAGGGGTTAGTAAACAACGTATACGTTTGGATTTTTATATGGTCCGTTTGTAGTGGAACAGTGGTGCTAATTGTGTTCCTGGCGTTCAGAACAAATGATGTTTTATACTAGATGAGCAGAACTAAAGATTAAATGTTAGTTGGCCTTAAGCAAACTTCAGTTTGCAGACTGCTGGCCAATCAACTAAAAGACTCCTTTGTGAGCTGAAGGTCATGACGTCAAATGGGCCCAATAAAGACATAAATTCATAGTTTAATCTGGAACAACTCAGCAATGGAAGGATGAGTCTTGATGTCCTCTGTTTTTTAACGTGCATAACTAATGAGCCTTATTCCCAGGATAAATCAGGCAGGACTATAGACTGCTCTCAGATTTACACACGCTAGCGTAGTGTTCACTGTCTAGACTAACAAGATAAAGGGATTTTAGTGTTTTTTTGTTTAATTAGATGAATATCGTCACAAAATGCTGGAAATGCTTGAATACAGTCACTATCAGGTGAGTTTGATTTTTTTGTAAATTTGGTTACAAAAGTAACAATATGTTTTTAATTTCTTAAAAGTCCAGGTGAAACATTTTGATGTATTTTGAATGTGCTTTAAATATATTGTTAGCACATTTAGTTGCCTACAATGCTGACATTTTGCAACTGTTGATGCAAACGCATGCCCTTCATTACCAAAGTTATGAAAAAGATGGTTAGTTTTTTGTACGATTGTAAAACTTGAGATTCAACAAGTGCTGACGTTGTTTTTTATAAAGAGCAACTTGATTTTTTTAATTTAGATTTTTAAACTTTAATTGAAAAAACAAAAGATTTTTCAATTTAACTTGAAGTTATACAATTATATGCTATAAAGCTCTTCAGCAACTTGGCTGGAAAAGCTTTAGTATAAAACAACAAAAGTGATGAGTGACTGCTTGAGTCTGGTTCACTTCTAAATTGATTAGCTGATTCATTTATGATTTTTCTTCTTGAAGCTTCTAAAATGTATTTTAAACATATTTAAATGTATTGGTTTTGAAGTAATCATCTGGGATATTTCAGTATTTAAGGGTAACCACCATTTCTACACATGTTCCAATAGATTTAAACCTCTGTGATGTTGTTAAACTTTACAACAAGCAGAAACCAAAAAACACCACATGATACATTTTAAGCTTAGCCATGAGATGAAGAGGTTTTACATCGGGCTCATGTATGCAGGTGCAGTCCCACTTGGAAAGTCCAACAAAGTACCACATCCAGCAGGCCCAGAGGCAGCAGGTGAGGCAGTTCCTGTCCTCCACTCTGGGTGGGAAAGCTGGTGGTCAGTGTCCAAACCAGCCTCCTGAGCACAGCATGCCACCCGGACCCAACGGGAGCGCGCCTAACAGTCCCATGGCCTTGCTCACCATCGGCTCCAACTGTGAGAAGGAGGTATTCATTATTTCTCATTCACCTTCCACTATCAGCTGTCCTGACAGTATGTAGTGAAGATTTTACTGTGTATCAAACAGATGGATGACGTCATTGATGATATTATAAGCTTGGAGTCAAGCTATAATGAAGATGTTCTTGGATTGATAGACCCAGCTCTTCAAATCAACAGTCCGGTAATTCATCCAAACATGATTTATAGATGAGATTTGATACTGTTCTGTTGGAAACTTGCATCATAACAACATGTTTAATGCTCTAGCTTCCCATGTCTGGGAATTTACTGGATGTGTACAACAATCAAGGGCTTCCACTCCCAGGTCTCTCTATCAGCAACTCCTGTGCACCCAACATCAAAAGGGAATTTACAGGTAAATAAACACAATTAAAAAATACTCGCACATCAAATGATTACGTGTAAAATGATTACTGCAAGACAAATGTGCAAATTGTGTGCAATTTGGAAGTGCACAAGATACTATTAAGTCAATGATTTGCCAAATAATTACTCTAGCTCCTGGCATGAAGCAAGTTCTGGACAAGTCTGGATCCTGTGGTCAGTTTGAAAGCTATCAAAGACCAGAGGGCTTTCCAGTAGGTAAGCAAAGCAAAATGAAAATGTTTCCCATCAGCTGTTTTAGAAACTGTATTTTGTGTATGACTGAATCACACACAATAAGAATCCACTGTAATCACAAAAAAGTTACTGCAGATCTCAGATCACAGACTTATTTAGATTCTTTATCACATTTCTAATTGACAAAATTGTTCCAATTTTTTTATACAATCTTCCTTTCCAGAGGCTGAAGTTCGTGCTCTTGCTAAAGAGCGACAGAAGAAAGACAATCACAACTTAAGTAAGAATCATAGAATTGTTGCTGGTTGTGTGTTCATGTGTGTTTAAGTTAGACCTTAAGAAAATAAAATAAAACGTCTCCTATAGAAAACATGCAAATAAAAAGTTCTAAAATTAAATTTGTTTGTCCATTTTTGACTAATTCCAGTTGAACGCAGACGGCGATTTAACATCAATGATCGCATAAAAGAGCTGGGCACGCTGATACCCAAGTCAAATGATCCGTGAGTATGCTTAGATGTTTAGGAATGAAGGAACTACTTTTTTGTTAAAATACTGATATTAAATAATGTATTAGAATTGCAGGATTTTACTCCACTGTCAAATAAATTAAACAGCAGAAATTTTGCACAATTCAACAAAGTAAGTTTGGAATATTGAGATTTTTACATGAAAAGTGCCCTAAAATCTTGCATCTTCCATAGTTGTTCCAACAGGTTTTAGTCAAATCAAGCATTCCAGTTTTATTCATAATAAAAGAAGCAATAAAAAGTAATGGAGTAGACATAAAATATAAAAATCTCCTTTAAAAAATCTTTGTTAGAAGCTCCATTTCAATCCTGTCTTTATTCTGTTGACTGAACATGTCCAGATAAATCAATTGTTAACTTTGTTTTTAACATGCCGTTCTTCATGTACGTCCTTAAAATGCATGACTTATTCTCCCAGATGAGCCGTAAAGAATCCTGTGTTCTTCTGGTCAGCTGTCTCTAAACGCAAGCCTTTGTCTCCTGTTTACCCCAGAGATATGCGCTGGAATAAGGGCACCATTCTGAAAGCCTCCGTGGACTACATCAGGAAACTCCAGCGGGAGCAAGAGAGAGCCAAGGATCTGGAGTGCAGACAGAGGAAGCTGGAGCACACAAACCGCCATCTGATGCTTCGTATACAGGTGGGTCACTCCAGGCAGGTGATAAGGTATCAGAGGTGGGGTTAAATTAGGGTTAGCACTAAATATGTATGGTTGGACTGGGTTTTTGTCTTCTCTAATCTTCTTGAAAATAAAATGGTATTTTGGACTTGTTTCTTACTGGTTGAGAAAAATCAGCAACTGGATTTGAACCCAGGCTGGGCTGGGCCCGGCCATGGAGTACAAAAAGGCCATAAGTACATAATGAGGCCTCTCATGTGGGCCCATAATTTTTGGAACTCCACACACTCCAGACATTTTTGAATTGATAAAGCCTCTGATGGGAAGCAAAGTTTATTCAGCTTCAGAGTAGAAGTCCATTATTTTTTTTCTTTTGGCACCTGCGTGTTGGTTTTGTTTCCAGTCTTGATCCTTTGTTAAGCTACCTGTAAAACAGCGTGTGTGGTGTTCACCCAAGAACAAACGAGCCCACAACCTGTTGAACAGACGTGCAGCCAATCAGAAAGCGAGGTAATGTAAACACGGAGGGGAATCACAGAAGACATAAACAATTGTCTTGACTCACCAGAAAGTGTGCTTGATGTTAAAAGTCCTGTGAAATTGTTTTTCCTCCGGTACAAATAGTCCACAAATGATCAATATTGTTTCTTCCTTGTCGCAAATGTTTATTTACTTTGAACTCCATAGTTGTAAAGTAACTAAGTACAAATACTTTGTTACTGTACTTAAGTAGAAATTTTGGTTATCTGTGCTTTACTTGAGTAATTATTTTTCTGCCTACTTTTTACTTCTACTTCTTACATTTTCACACAGTTATCTGTACTTTCTACTCCGTACTTTTTTAAAAAAGGCATGAAGTAGAAAGTTGTTATTCTTATTTTATTTTTGCTTTGTTCATTCCGGCTTGTTATTGTTAAAAGTAAAACTGTCCAGATAAATTGCGCTCCAAGCGACACATATCATGTCACACTCCGGCAGGACACTAACATTTTAATATGACGTTATAGTCATCTCGGCCTTTAAAAAAATGGTTTTTTTGGAAAGGTCTCCTCCCAGTAAATGTTAATATGGAAAATGTAACCCCTCATTTTTACTCAATTCTTTTACATTTAATACTTAAGTACAAAAAATATCAGATACCTTAAGACTTTTACTTAAGTAATATTCTTGGTGGAGACTTTAACTTTTACCAAATTAATTTTATGGTAAGACACTTTTACTCAAGTATCACTTTGTGGTACTTTATACAACACTGACTCACATCTCTCTGGCGATCATGCGAGATTATTACTCTGACATCCGAACGTTCATGAATGAAATATTTTTCGTGAGTGGTCCAATGTCTGTTGCCATGTGGCTGTACACCACACACTGTAGGACCAAACCTGGTATATCCATGATTTTTTATCCTCACTTGTGGGGTCTCTAAGTCTTTGAAAATCGTCCGACTGTTTTAAAATCTTGCAGTGTGACGCAGCCTTAAGACATCTTTATGGTTGGTCAAACTTTTCATAAGTTGTTTAAAATGTTATAGTGTGGCAGAGCCTTTAAGTTATTAAACATAATACTTACAAAGATTTGAACATAGATGTTTTTTGTTTTCCTCCAGGAGTTGGAGATCCAAGCCCGGGCTCACGGTCTTACGGTGGTCTCCTCTCCATCGGTCTGCACGTCAGAGCTGATGGCTCGGGCCATCAAAAAGGAGCCCATTCTCGGTGACTGCTCGTCTGATCTCTACCAGCACACCTGCGGCCCGGACATGTCTCCACCAACCACACTGGACCTCAACAACGGCACCATCACCTTTGACCAGATTCCTGCAGACACCGGGAACACAGACCCTTATGGGAACTCCAGGACCTGTAAAATGAAGGAGTTGGTGAGGGACAACTCTCTTGGGCTAATTTCCCCAAGCGATCCTCTGCTGACCTCCATGTCCCCGGACGTCTCCAACAACATCAGCAGCAGCCACAGTTCCTGCTCCAGTATGGAGGAGAAGGAACACAGCTGTTAGCACTACGCCAGGATTAACACTGACACTGCTTTTTGAACAAAGCATTTATTTGTGAATTACTGGATGAAGGAACTCAGAAGTTAGGTTTTTATTTGAAATTTATTTTTTCCCTTTTATATTTTTCATATATTATTGAACTATTATTGTTACTGTGAGCTCAAGCAGATACTTTATCTGGATTCAGTCATCTCATTTTTATACAGCAAGGGGCAGTAGAAACATTTAACACTTCAAAACTGCACAACTCTGAAGTCTTTATTATTTTTTACTTTGTATTAAGTATGTTACTGTTCTTTTTTGTTGAGGTTCAAAATAATAAATAAAAATATACATTTTCTAAAGCAAATCTAAACTCAAAAAAAATTTATTACCCTAAGTTTTTAATTTAGTAAAAAAAAAAAAGAAAATCTAATTAAAAGCATTTTATGAATATATTATGATTATATGATTATATTCATTGTGTTTTTTCTTTATTCAAACCCTATGTTTTAGATGCACATTTTTTAATATTTAACCTTTTATTATATAGCTTTAATTTGGGGTTTTACTGAACTCAATTAGGTGATTATACTTAATCATGCTGTTTGTAAAGACTATTAAACAAATATGTACAAACAATCAAAATCAATTTGATTTACATTGGCATGAGTTTCCTTTTCAAAATATTATTTTATGATACTATTAAGAACTGTTTGGTACAATAAGCTAAAGGTGCTGTTGCACATCTCCACATAAAAAGTTAATTTGACTCTTTAACCTGCTTATTTGTGTTTAATGTACCATACTGTACCTGTTCCAAGCTCCTGTTTATGAATGATATTTATCTCCTCTGATGTCTTTAATGACGTGAAAGAAAATGTGGTCTGCTGTTTTATCTTTGCATATTTGATTGAATCATTATAAGCTAAGTTTTGGAACAAATGTATAATGATTTTATTTTTTGTTTTAGAAATGTATTCATTTTATTTAAAACAAGTATATACACAACAGAAAACAAAAACACAATCAAAAAATAAAATGAAAGGCAGCAGAAGAAGAATAAATCTTATATCTGTCCCTTTTTTATCCCCAGAATATGTTCAAAGGAAAGTACATTAAAAAAAACAAAAATCATAACAACTAAAAACACAAAAAAAAATAAAATAAAATAAAAAACAAAGCTAAATTAAAACATCAACTCAAACTACAATTCACATGGATTCACATTATGCTCCTCCATATTTCTTCAGAATACTAAATTTTTATCATTCTCTTGAATATGTACAAAGATCTGGCATTTTTAACCTCATCTTCCAGGCCATTCCACAATCCTATTC
>JARVJO010000365.1:8712376-8728483 GCA_031762555.1 Cynodonichthys magdalenae
CAAGGGGACCACCACCCCGGTCTGCCAATCCAGGGGAACTGCCCCCGATGTCCACGCGATATTGCAGAGTCGCGTCACTAACTAACGGTTAGTTAGGTTGGGTTGTTTAAAATCGTTATTAACGTGGCTATGATTTGGGGTAATTAGACATGTTGAGAATGCAGTTTTTAATTGCTTTTAAGAAAATAAAATAAATAAATATAGATTTATATGGAGCACTATCATTTTAATTATGTAACAAGATTATTAGTACATGATTTTAAATATTTGCATGTCTGGGAAAAAATGGACATAAATGGGTTCATTCATATTAACTTTCACTGCTAGTACTATTTTTTATGAACTTGTTTAATTTTGCTTTATAATTTTTATTTGTAAATACATGTAAATGTAATCTAAATGTCTTGTGTATATATTGCTTTACCCATCGACATAGTTATTTTTATATGAACGTCCGTTATAAGTATGCCATTTTATAACATGTCTCACATTTACAACAAAACAATCCCTTTGGAAATCTGTTGAAAATTAAGCAAGTTATGGTTATTTTAATAGTAAATGAATCATTCCTATTCATGTTAAGAGTGGGCGTGCTCCCTGTACCTAGATGGCCGCCGTGTTACAATGTCGGTCACCATTAGCCAACAGGGATGAATTTTCTAGCCTTTATTTTATCTATAATTACTAAGGCAGAGGTCTCGCTTTGTTAATTCGTCTCTCCCTCCTTCCTACCATCACCTGTGAACAAGATGCTCAGATACGTAAACTCCTCCACTTGAGGCAAAGACACCCTCGCCCATATACCCCCAATCTGAGTTAGTGAGTTAGTGGTAAATTCAAACACTTCTTCTGAATTTGAACTACATGAATATTTACATTGCATTTTGTCGGGATTAGCAAATACAAGTACAAATAACAGCATGGAGAAGCAGGGATGTGTAGTTCAAAATTAATAATGATGTAAAAGGTAAAAAAATAGGGTTGACATGAACCACTATGTTTTTTTTTTTTTTTATAGATTGGAGCTTTTTTAAAATTGCAGCTATCCACTTCGATCTCTGCCCTGTACAGAGTTAGTTCATCCATCTTGTCGCAGTTAAACTCCATTTTTCCAAACAGAACAGCTAACTACAGCAAGCATAACATTACATGTTCACCTTCTGTTTTCTTATTTAAAAAAAAAATCCGTGGCATATTTTGCAAGTGTGACCTGGTACAGAATGACCGTTAGCCCATATTTACCACATTCGCACTGTTAGCTGTGTTTGATGCTTTGCGTAACCATAACTAGCCACAGATTAATGCTGACATTACACGTCCCAACCATGTAATTATGTCGTGCCTTTCAGGAACTAGCTGCTGCAGGTGAGCAGTTTGACATGATCTTCATTGATGCTGACAAATGCAATTACATCAACTACTACAACTTTATCATGGACAACACTTTGTTGAGATTGCGAGGGGTTATATGCGTAGATAACTCCCTGTTCAAAGCAAAAGTCTATCTTAAAGACACCACAGACAGCAACGGACTGGCGCTTCGAGAGTTCAACCAGTTTATCGCTAATGATCCACGAGTAGAGCAGGTATGTTTCAGATATTTCCATGCTTCAGTCAGGAGTTTGATTTTTATTCTTCTTTTATCTGAAAGCTGCTCCCCATGTTTGAAAGGTCATTGTCCCTCTAAGAGATGGCATCAGTCTCATCCGGCGCCTTCCGCTGGGCTCCCTGTGCTCGCTCGCTCAGGTACTGTTGCACCTCCTCAGATAAGCATCTGTTGGCAACATTTTCATCCTGACTGAACATGCCTGCATGCTGATTTTTCTTCTTTAGGGGACGATAACAGAAGATGAAGTTTTCCGAGGAGTTAAGGGTCGCTCCGTTTTAGATCGGATGCGTCTTGATGGAAAGGTGGCATATGTGACGGGTGGGGGGCAGGGAATCGGCAGAGCATTTGCTCACGCGTTGGGGGAGGCTGGTGCCAAGGTGGCTGTGGTGGACATGGATCAGGGGAAAGCTGAGACTGTTACTCGGGAGCTCCTTCTTAAAGGTGAGCGACGTTGATGCGAAACACTTGAGCCCAAGATGCTTCATTCACTGGTTTATTTGGTGCAAGTGCAACAAAATCTAAAGACACTGCATTACAGTCAACTAATCACACATGTTCTTTTGACATGAGCCAATTTTTAAAATCAAACTTATTAAAACACGTTGAACCTAACCTGGCATATTCTTCCTCTGCATTTTACTCTATTGCAGGAAGTCAAAAAACAGACAAGAACAGAAAGACAACATTTTGTGTTTGTTAGGTGTCATAATAGAAGCAGCAGTAACACAGTGATACTTACACTGCCTGGACAAAAAAGAAGTCGCCACCAGGACCTAACTAAGCAAATAGATACGAGCCTCTTATGGTATAATTACTGCAAGGGTGATTATCTTCTAGCTGGCAGAAAGTCATTTAACCCCAACTGGTGCAATGAGTTGCTTCTCATTTCTTAAACAACCATGTTCAAAGACACATCCTGTGGTTGTGGAAAAGATGTCAGACTGGTTTAATTGACATTAAACAGAGAAAACATGTAAGGAGATTGTAGAAACTTCTAAAAATTGGATTAAGAACTGTCCAACGCATCATGAAAAACTGGAAGGATAGTGGGGACCCATCGTCTTCGAGGATGCACCCATCAGGCAGTGCTATGATCTGGGGTGGCTGCAGTTGGTCAGGTCTTGGAAGCTTATTGAAGTAATGCAGCAAATGCAGGCTGTAATCAAAGAGGCAGTCCAACAAAATATTAGTGTGTGACCTTTTTTTTGGTGGCAACTCTTTTTTTGGGAGGCCAGGTAGTGTAGTTAATAGCTTTGTTTACACAATAATCACTTTATTGATGACAGAAAGAAGGTAAACCACACATGTTAAAGAACACCTTACAAAGACTTACAGCACAATGCTGTAAATAACTAAACTGGCCCTACAGGCAGGTAGCGAGATAAAACATAGTAAAAACAATAACACAGGATGTGCTTTGGGACATTTAAATGGTCTTTTAACATTAAAAAATGTGGTTTAAGATCATACAGTTTTACCTGCTTTTAGTTTCTGGCCAGCAGATGGCAGCATACTAAAGGATATAATCTTCTAGGTATGTAACAGCATTTATTCACTGATTTTCCTTTACAGAATAAAACGGATATTAAGAAAACACAAAACATAGAAAACAATACAGATTTTTTTAGTAAGCTGTTAACTTTGTTGTTTTAATAATTTCAGGCTTTATTTATTTTCCTCCTTAAAGAAACGGTCCTGATTTTATTTATTTATTTTTTGTCAGGTATCCCTTCCATTTCCATCACAGCTGACATCAGCAAGTCCGATGACGTCCAGAGGATGGTCAACACCGTCGCCTCTAAATGGGGAGCCATCCACATCGCTTGTAACAACGCTGGGATCAACATGAACTCAGCAAGCGAAGATACCACTTTGGAGGAGTGGGATCGAACATTTAACGTCAACCTGAGGGGGACTTTTATCTGCTGCCAGGTGTGTGCGTCTCTCACTAAGATACCTGTGTGACAGCAGAGGAGGTTTACTTCCACTGGAAAGTTTCACTTAAAAATTATTAGGAATGTAGTAATGTATAAATATCTATGGCTTTAAATTAAAAAGGTTTTGTTATTCAAACACTATAGAAAGATACAAATAATTTCACAAATAAACTCTTGTTCCCATGGATAGTCCAGACAAATGCAACCATCCTATTTATAAAAACTACCATTTATTTTTAAGTAAATTAAACCGTTTCATTCAAAAATAAAACCAGACCTAATTTAAGGTGTATGTTTTATAAAGATTGCATAAATCTTTAAATAAACAAAATTCTAGAAATAATTTATCATGTTTCGAAAACAGCACAGAAGAAATAAAGCATAAATGAAAAAAAAAACTCCAACACATTTTGTTTTTCTATAAAAATATATGCATCTTTAGCCAAATGTTACAAGTCAGTAAAAATAAACTGTTTTTGATGTCATTTTAACCTTTTAATGCTCTTATCAAGAAAAAGCTTTGGAAACATTTTTTTGCTTTTTTTATTTATGAATAATAATAATAATGTTTAACAGGACATCTCTCTCATGTTTTTAAATAAATCTGAATTGATAAGATACAGAAAGTCAAAATGTGCTCTACTAAAGTCTTGACCAGAACATCAGTAAACATTCCTGAATTGAGCGTTTTTTTTATTATTCTACATTAACTTTTAAAAAAATATTTTAATAAACACTCATTTTACATGTTTTAACTAATATAAATGTATTGTTTACTTTACATTAGTGATATGTTTTTCAGCTTTACAATTTAATGAACTGTAAAAGAATTAAACAGAAAACATTCAATTTTCCTTGTTTCCTTTTTGTTTCAAAACTACTGAAAGAAAAGCTGAAAGTTTTTGTTGAGATGTTTGATTCATGTGTCTAATGTTTATAAAAATATGAAGGCCCTAATATTTATTAAATTTGTGCTAATCTCCAAATCCACCCAAGTCCATGTAAAATGCCTATCTACACTGATAAAGTGCATGTTACTGTGTTGATGTGTGCCTTTGTTGTGGCCTTTATCAATAAGGTGTTTTATGAACCTCTTCTCTCTGAATGCTTTGCCTCAGGCAGCAGGTCGAGTGATGTTAAAGCAAGGATACGGAAAGATTATCAACACGGCCTCCATGGCCAGTCTAATAGGTGAGTGATAAATTCGTACCCCACTATGTGTCACCCTCTGCAGACCCTTAGTGTCTGCTTTTAATCTCTCTATTCGTCATGGATTGTTGGACAGACAGGAGAATCATTTTCATCATCAGATACAAAGTGTTTGTTACAGTTGTGCTATTTATGAGTCACCTCAAGTGACTAAAGATTAAGCAGCTTTTCTCCTTTGCAATGTTTTCTGTTCCCCAGTTGAATAGTTGTATAGAATTGCATCCAGCCCTGCGTACAGTAAGCAGGGCAGGAAATACAAAGTGTTGTGATTGCGTCTCATCGAGGCAGTTTTGCATCATAATAAACATCCCCTCTCTGCGGAGCTTTGTGAAGGATGTGTAAGGCAACCTGAGGTCCAACTTGAGAGTGGGGGACGGGGGGGCTGGGGTGGGGTTCCTGCGCAGAGGCAGAATGCCAACGTCTGCCGGCGGCCTTGTTTGAACAGCGGAAGACACTTTGAGAGTTTAGCGAGAGCCTTGTAAAAGTCGTGCAACTCCTCCGCGCTGGTGTTCGTTTTTCCTCCAACAGGTTCCTCCAGAGGAACAGCAACACTTCATCAGCAGTGCAGTCAGATCGCCAGTAAAACACCGTGCCATATGGGCCCCAGCCCCGACTGCAGGGGCAATCTGTAAAACAGGAGCATGCTGGTAAATAGAGGCCGGCATAAAGAAAATGATCAATTACTCACATTACATTCAGTCCTGCAGGAATTTACTTTATCGCTCTGGACATCTGTTATAATATTGTCATAATGTGTAATCAGATGGGACCCGTACTAGCCAAGTGGAAGACTAAAACGCAGTCATAAACGTCCAATTAAAATGCACAATGACAGCTTTTTGTCCATCTGCTGGATGGAGAAGTTTATGTGTGTCCCTGCTAACACCCTGTATCCACACACACACACACACACACACTGACCATCAACACTTTGTATTTTTCTGAATAAAGGCCAGGATCTCAGAAACACTCAAGACAGAAAATATCCAACTTCAATTCAAGAAGTTTTTTTTTATTTAAGAGGATGGGAGGAGGCCTGTGTGTTGACCTCAGTGAGGGATTTGTGACTTTTTAACACTCACCTGCTCGTCTCAGCTGCATAGTAATGTAAAGTTGCAACAGCAGCACCATTTAGGGAAAAGAGTGCATCATTTGAAATCTTTATCTGCTCAGAAGAATTCCAAATGTAAAGGCGAGTCAGATAAGAGCGTGTTTTCTCCCACTTGAAATGGGCAATAAGAAGCAGGGTGAATGTTAAAAAGGGCTTTGGAGAATGTGCTCCTTCTGCCTCTTTTTCCCTTCTCTGGGGATTACTGTTCTTAAAGACGGTGAAAAACATCAATGCAAGTTTATTTAAAGGATGAAGGCATTTTCTGAATGGTATTTTGGGGCTGTATCATCGGGTCTTGAGCGAGGATTAGTGCTGTTAGGCATTTTGAGCTGTGTTTCCTGTCCTGATAAGTCGGATTTCACCTTCAAATCTGCATGTAAGCCCTGGGCTCTGCTCCTCCTCGCCTGCTCCTCTGAGGTCCTAGCCTAGCCTTATCCAGCCCAACCCAACCAACACTGCTGCCATCCCTCCACACTCCTGTGCAAACCAATTCACTCTCAGCTTCCATGTCATCATTCCTTCCTTACTCCTTCAACACTTCCCTACTTTTGCCTCCATCTTGCATTGTTTTTATCTAAGCAGCGTATTCTGGATGCTCGAGCCTCCTCGTCGGCACGATTGGTTTCTACCTCTCCGCAGCTGGCCGGTATTCATCATCCCGGTCTCACACTGAAGCCATTTGGCAGTCGGATCGGCGGGTGATGAGGTTAACTACTAAAGTTGTATGTAACTTGGAGCCTTTCTTGTGATGATTAATCAACCAGCAGAAAATGAGGCCCTGTCCCGGCATCCCATGCAGCGTGCAGCATCTGTGATGGTCAAGGCAAACAAATGGCTCCCCGCTTTTGTTGCTGAGGACAGAGCATAACTGGGCATTATGAGCAATTAATTTTACATGACTTCATCCGTAGCGTCCCCAGCAGCGAAGGGAAGAGCTTTATTTATTTATTTATTTTTTGGTAGCGCCCACAAGTAACTGCTTGAGCAGTAATATGTAGCATACAGGCTCTCGGCCTTCTTTGAGAAAGGAACTGTTTAGTTTCTGTAAAGAAAGGAAGAAACTTTATTTGGATGAAACTTTAAAATTATGAGCATTTTTAAACATAGATAGTTACAAACCTACTCTGGTATTCTTGAGAGGAAAACGATGAACAACAGATGTTTCTAGCCAACCAGGTTACTCAAAGCACTCCACACAGCACTCTTTACAAATTTAAATAAAATCATTATTTAGACATCAATCAGTGCTGTAAATCACATTCATACAATAATGAGGCACATCGAAGCAATGAGTTTGGGTTTTAGTATCTTAATCAGAAATACTTCAACGTGTGACTTCATACTGCCAGGAATCAAACCTCCAACTCTTTTATTGGAGGACAGCTGCTCTAACCACTCTTCCACAGCCACTCCACAAGTCTAGGCCTGAAAGTGTGAGCTCATATAAATGGGTGTAGGTGCAGGATATCCTCCTACAGACAGGTGTTAGGGACTTCAACTGCAAAGCGGAACTAGGGTTTACTGCCTTAAATAGCAAATAATCTGCATCTGAGGGGGGTTCAGTGTTGAGAGGTCTGCAAAAGGAGCAGTGTACCAGTCGAAGAGAAGGTTATACAGGTAACGATGCATTACAACTAGAGACAAGACCAGAAGCTAAAAGCTGAAGTCACAAAGGAGGAGCGCCCCATAGTGGCTGGCGGCAGTATAATTAAGTCCCGCCCTTCAAGTTAAATAAATAGGACATTTTCATGACAAAAAAAATATTCTTCAAATTAGAGGTGCACCAATAAAGGGTGCAGATTTCCTTAATTTTGGGAGATTGGCCAATACTTCAATAAGATCAGTGGAACAGCTTCTCATCTACTTCAACAAAGGTCTGAAAATCAACCACTGTGTTCCTTTGCTCTGCTGTGAGCTCTGTCTAATGTCCAGTTAAAACAAGTTTGGATTGTTTCAAAGGTATTGTTCTGTGTTTTTAAATAAAATACGATTGGACCATTAAAGGTATATTGTGACCTTATAACACCTGACAGTGTCAGCTATTTAAATTTATGGTATTGGTCAGAATCAGAATTGGCAGGTCAGACTTTTTAAAAATCAACGATTGGCCAGAAAACAGCATTCAGTGCACCCCTACTTCAGAGGATTTGTTTTCATGTATTTATTTCTGTTTGTTGATTTAGCTTTTACAACTTTTGCTGCTATATGTTCAAATATGCAGGTTTTCAATAGGTTGAGTTTTTAGTTTTTTAGGCTTTTAAAAAAGTGTTATGTTACACTTTTAGGAAGGCGGGACTTTGATATCCATGGTACAGCCCCACGTTCCTATGTGCACACTCTGGCTCCAAAAATACATCATGACAGCACCCAGAGCATCCAACATTTTAGCTTCAGCTTTAAAGATTGGGAAAAGGTGGAGATGCTTCATCCTTCTTTATGAACGTTGATGGATGTACCAGAATTTGTCCAATTTATTGTCAGATAAACTGGATATTTCTGATGCTACAAAGTGCAAAGCTACATAATCACATCACTGATAATGAATCTTTTTGAAATTCTTGTTTTGTAAATATGTAAACAGATGTTGTGTTTAGTGAAGAAATTTGCTAGATGACCAGTAGATGAGTCTTTTCCATGAGGCTGTATTTTAAGCAGTTTTTTTCTTATCCATTTTCCTTCTTTTCCTCTCCTAGTCCCTCATCCTCAGAAGCAGCTGTCTTACAACACATCCAAAGCTGGAGTGGTCAAACTGACTCAGACACTGGGCACTGAATGGGTCGACCGAGGAGTGCGCGTCAACTGCATCTCACCGTGAGTGCCGTCTTCTCTTCGATTTTGTGCCAGAACACACCTTTTGATTGTCATAAAAGAGTTGGCGACTAAACGAGGTGGTGACGAGTGTGTTTGCTTCCAGACGAAGAGCCCCGTTTGAGAATGATGCATTCATTTAAGTCCTCGAACAATGCATCCGTGCTTAATTAGATGACGTCTTGAGGGATGAATCAAACGAGCGCTTGCTCTAATTGTTTGCTTCAATTAGGCAATCAAACGTGTAACCACACTCCAAGTGTAGCCGCAACAATAGCGCCTTGTTTGTGTCTATTTGTCTGCGAAGCTGAGCGGTTGGAGGAGGAAGAGGAGAACGCAGGCAGGGCTTTCTCTGTGTGTTGGAGTATGAAGGTGTGGAGGGGGGAGTGCTGTTAAGTGGAGCATCCCTTAGCCCCAGTCATCCCTGAGCAAATCCGTCCGGTGGCTCTGGGCGAACCAGGCCCAGTCAGAGCCCCAGAACAAAGCCCCCCACACGCAAGCGCCGTGCTCAGCTTTATTTATCGGCAGCTTGTTTGCTCATTTTAATTTGCAAAGAAGCAATTCTCCGTCTCCCCCTCGCTAACTGGGTGTCTCAATAGGCCTCTGATTTCTTTGAAGTGACAGTCGGTAAATATGCATAAAAAAAGGGACACAATTAGCGCTCACGAGGTTGACTGGAGCCTGATTCTATTGGCAACTTTAGCCGCAGCGGTGATAAGCTGCATTATCTGGAAAATTGGCTGAGGGAAAACAGTACCTCTGATTGCCAGGAAAGGTTCCAGATAACAGGGCAGCTGAAGAGAAATATAATTGAGGTGGAATATGTTAACCAGGGTGTCACACGTGCTCCTTGGAAGTGCTAATTTAGCCAAATGTTGGAATTCTATATCAAGGCAGGAGAATATATTGGACAATGGTTCAGGCTTTATGGCTTTTTGTCACCATCGCTGATTGTGTTGAGAGTCAGAAGTTGTCTCATATGAGGCACAGACAAGCGTGTTGACATGTTTATTCAAATCTAAGCTCTGTGTAATGTGATTGTAGGAGGTACTGGAGAGCTATTTGACATGAGTGCAGAGTTTTTGATCAGTTCAACCAAAATTCTGTTACAGTATCAAAGAAGTTTGAGCACATTTTACTGAGGAGTTGAAGCTGGATCAAGAACATAATAAATACTATAGGCTATAAGTAAATTATACCAGCCATTTCATAATACCTGTGGGCTCCTCTTGGGACGTGTCAGTCAATAAAATGCCCCCAGTCACACAGTAAATATCAGAGATGCCATGTCACACCAGTTCTTCAAAGGATAATTGGTTTTATTTGTGTCACCAAAGAGGTGGCTCTGAAACAACGCTGTCACTCCTGGCTGTGCACTGTGATGCCTTCTGATTTCATTGTGTGTGTTTTTCTCTTTTTCAGAGGGATTGTTGACACCCCTCTCATCCACTCCGAGGATCTGAGGCCTCTGGTGCAGCGGTGGCTGTCAGATATCCCTGCTGGTAGACTGGCTCAAGTGACAGACCTGCAAGCTGCAGTGGTCTACTTGGCATCTGAAGCCTCTGACTACATGACAGGGCATAACTTAGTCATAGAGGGTGGGCAAAGTCTGTGGTAGAAGCAGCACATAAAGAGATGAAAACTTTGCTTCTTCTTTTATCTTTGCATCTTCAGTTTCTTAGAATTAGCCTCAGAGAAAGGTAGCTTTCATTGCTGAAGTCTAGCTCATCACTACAGTTCTACAGCTTCACTTGTTAGTTAATAAAAGAGTAAGCATAAAATTAAATACTAATGGAATAAATTTGCTGCCATCATCGAAAAGTGATTTGTGAAGAAATAATAAAAACACACATTTATGTTTATTTTACTCTTGGTAAAATAAATTGATTGTACTTTGGTTGTGATTTTAAAGGGCCTGCGACATGCATACATACAAAAAGTAAAAGAAAACATCTTTATATTTAAGAAACACGGCATAACGCACACGATTTTACCAATTTAGCTACATAACTGGCATATTTTCTTTTACATTTGGTTCAACCAAAGTGAAACGGGAAGTGACATCAAAGGGAAACTCTTAAAGAAAAGAAACTCTCTGGTCTTTGTTTACTGAAACTTTATTTAAACTCTGAGTCTTCCTCATCCCTTCGTTATAGAGATTCAAAATAATCTAAAAAAACATCAGATTATTCTCTACATTCAGTGTTGTCAGCTATCATAACAATGCTCTGTATACATGCAGACATTCCCCTATGACATCACTTCATGTTACTTCACATGCAGATTTCCCAACAACTGTTTGTCTCAGCAGTGTGAAAATTTTTCACAATATGTTATCAATGTTTTCTTTTCAAAAATGCATTCAAAATTAATACAAAATTTTGATGTCACATGCACTTTAAGGTAGCTTTGATTAAAAAGGGGTTAGGGTTGATGAGTATATATACAGTACAGACCAAAAGTTTGGACACACCTTCTCATTCAAAGAGTTTTCTTTATTTTCATGACTATGAAAATTGTAGATTTACACTGAAGGCATCAAAACTATGAATTAACACATGTGGAATTATATACTTAACAAAAAAGTGTGAAACAACTGAAAATATCTTATATTCTAGGTTCTTCAAAGTAGCCACCTTTTGCTTTGATTACTGAACATGTGTTAATTCATACCAAACTTTTGGTCTGTACTGTATATAAAGTTTGGGTACTTTGCTGCATGACAGAGCTTTTTTGCATGAATATATGAACCTAAACGTTGCTGTGTTTGATGATTTTTAGGCAAGCAATTTTGTTGCATTTGGGTTTAAAAAAGCACACACACAAAAACAGTTAATCTCAAATGACTAGATTAGCAATTAGCATTAATTAAAATTAATTCCAAAATGGCCCTTTTTTTCCTCTCTGGACTCTCATACGTCACATTCAGGGTAGCTGTATATCAGTCTGCCTCTCTAGTTCTTTCATGCTAAATGGTCCCCACAAGTGGTGCTTTTTGGCACCATCTTAATTGCTCCATTAACTGTTTGTGTGCTGGAAAACAATACTTAAAGGTGAGGTTAGCCGAGGACGTGACCCCAGTCGCTGCAATTATATGAAAAGTAGGGGCCAATTAGCGCTCTTTGCAACGAGACACTGTTGGTGTTTATGTGAGCAACTTCAACTTCTCACTGCTAGTGACCGTGCTCTGATTTACATAATTGGGGGATTGGTCATTAATGGGAATGGTGTGTGTGAGAGGATCCCATTAAGATATGGAGTGAGATCTGATCTCACGCCATAGCTCTGTGCTTTTTATCTCCAGCTGTACTGGCAATTATTAGGATTCTTATCACATCAGCTTTTTTTTTTGGTGAAAAACCAAACTTTGGCACAGCGTGGAGGCAAGACTTGGCAGAATGTGTTCCCTCAAGAGGACAAGTTTATCACTCCCAGGCAGTTTCACCATCTCGCCAGTGAGGGGCAGTATTAAGTAAAGCAACTGCAACACTTGCGGCACAAAGGTGGAAGAGGTTATCACATTATTTGTCGACATCTAAAGGTAATACCAGTGAGCTGTCACGTCTGTAAGCAGACGTATACCTTCCTAATTTGAATGTGCAAACAGCTCATCAAAAGAGCAAAATAAATACTGATATATATGTTCAAGTAAATGTAGTTTGATAGTCGACATTTACATTTCAAATGCATGAAAAAGTATAATTTAAATTGAGTCTGTTTAGTTAGGGATTTACATTGTCAAAAGTTAAGAGAACAAATTTGTTGTTGAATGCTGTGGTTTTAAAGAGCAGTATCTATTTAAAACTGCAGACAAATGAGCAAAATGTCATCTTTAAAGGTTCTGTTTTACAAGATGAGGTGCATCCTTTGTCGATTTAATTGTTACCCTCCAAGCTAAAGCGTTGAAACAGGCTGAACGGAATTTTTTCCTCCACAGCTCTTTTTTGGCCACTTGCTGCCATCATTTAGTGGAAGTGTCTAAACTGTTGTTTTGCTGTCATGTTTTGCACCACATTAACCCCTTTCACAGCTTTATTGGAGAGGTCCTGTTTTCCTTTACAACTGCCGCCAAAAGAGCAAAATCCGTCATTTAAGCGGCAAAACATGATCTCTTGAATGCAATAACCTGCTTCATGAGGTGTAAGTGATCTTGAATCCATTATTTATCACCTGCTACCGGTGCCATTACACTGAAGAGTGGGACCCTGTTGTACAAAGTGCTGTTGTGCTAAACAGTTCCACGGCAGAAAAAGCCACTTGCGCCCTCACACTTCAACTCAACTTTGATTAATGCGCCGCTCTGTCACAGCATAAAACATTTTACTGCAGCAGTCGTTCAGAGGGAGACCTGGGTCGATGCTGAACAACATCATAAGGCAGTTTGTGTTGTGGAGAAGGCTGAGTCTGGGTGACAGGAGGACCCAAGGGTTTATAGATGACATATTAACATTTGACAGTATCAATACACTTTATTGATGGATTACAGCGTCCTGTTACATATCTACTCAACGAGGTGTTTTAAAGATGAAATGTTACCTCCCTTACAGAGCTGGTTTTATCATCTGAGTTACAGTAGCAAAAAGAAAATGTCAAAATGTATTTTCTAATAGGACCAGTGGAATACTACATTAAATTCAAACCGTCAAAAGATTTTAGCTGCAATTCACGTGTAATATTTATGTAGAAGCCAAATATTTGAAAGCATAAACTGTAGGTAAGTGTTCTCAGAAGGTAAATTAGTAGTTACCTCTACTTCTGTATTACTCTCATAAATGTATCATATCATCAAAAAAATCTGCCTCAGTCTAAGTGTTCAAGTGTTCTCAAAATAAATTCATTTATTTATTTATTTATTATGGCAATGATTTGCAAAGTTGGAGTCAAGAACCCTCTGTGGGTCATGAAATACGGGGGTGGGGGGTGTCCTGTGAAGTTCTACAGAACAAAATTAAGTTTAATTTATTTCAAACAAATAAAAATAAATTCAACTGCTGATAAAACCTGTTCTTAAATAGCTCATTAGCAATTTGTGTAATTTAAACCAGCCATACTCAGGGTCATGGGTCTCTGACTTTAATGGTTTAAAGCTGGGTAGAGCTGAAGCCTCTCAGCAAAAAGGTCACCAGTCTGAATCCCGGGCCGGGGTTCTTTCTGAATATAGTTTGCATGTTCTCTCCAGGTACTCCAGCCTTCTCCCACAGACCAAAAACATGACTGTTCGGTTAATTGATAACTCTAAATTGTCACTAGGTGTGAGTGAGAGACTGAGTGGTTGTCTGTCTGGTTTGTCACTTTGTGGGTCCCTGTGATGGACTTGCGACCTATCCAGGGTGTACCCTGCCCCTTGCAAAGTGACCCCTGTGACCCTGGATGGAAGAAGCGGGTATAGATGATGGATGGGTTTAAAGTTAAAAATGTTGGTAACTACTGTGACAGAGCACAAATATGAATGTTCTGACATAAAAGTAATGTAAAACTTAGGTGTTAATAACTTGGCTGATAATGTTCAAATGTTAACATAACATGACAAAATAACAGCAGAATTGTTGGCAGTGACTCCAGAATGTTAAGGCTAATATATGGGTTCACCTAAAATATTACAATGTTGTGAAAAAGTTCAATTGCTCAGTGGTCCAATGTCCTCTATCTTCAGATGAAAGTCATTTGACTCCCAGAGTCTGAAGTCTGAAGTCATTATTTTTAAGCCATAATCATCAAAATAACAAGAAAAAAAGGCTTAAATGTGTCACTGTGTAATGAATCCAAATATTTTTATTGACCTTTATTTAAGTTTAAAAAAAATTTGTTTCACTTTATGAATTGGTTGACAAAAAAAAATATATACTTTTTCATAATATTCACATTTTTTCAGCTTCACCTGTAAAACATCATCACATGAACTTAATTATGGATACAATTTAGTTTCTTTTTGACATTAGACAGACTGAGAGAGGAATATGAACCTTGTTGGTTACTGAAGTCATTTTACTAAGAAGAAAACAATAGATTTAGACAATTTTTAAAGTATAGTTTTAACAACCAAGACATACTAAAGACAGTTTCACATTCTGCTTCTTTAGAACATCACTGCTATATGTTTACACAAAGCTAATAGCTGTTTTAAGTTAACTTCTTGATTAGCAAACAGGTTTGAATATGCCTGCTAAGCACCAAAAGCATGGTTGTATTACTGCAGTTCAAGATGAAAATTGTTTTGCAAGAAAAGAAAACAAAGCTGGAGCAGAATCTTTGTAATTAAACTAACTTTTTGTTACAAAAACACTGGAACCAAATAAACTGCTGTTTCATTTAGATCAAGGGCGGTTGCATCAAGTTTGATTAGCCCTTTGTGTTCTTGTGGGTTGTTTGTGTGTGTGTATGTGTGTGTGTTGCACTTGACTCGCTGAAGGCGCTGGATCGTTGGCTACCAACGTTTGTTAGCTCATGTGTTATTCATTGAAAAGCTGTTTTGCTGTTTGCTCTCAGCACGCTACCTGCCGACTTCACATGGGGTCACTTCAACAGGCAGCTGTGTGTACTCAGGACTGCCACCAAATAAAAAGTGTGAGCGAATATTACATCTTGTTTCACTGGAGTGCTCCAGTTAATTTTCACCAGCAGTTTTTATTGAAACCTTTTATCAAATTTAGGTTTGCATGCTTGGTGTTTTGTTTTCCTGGCTTCCAAACACTTGACTTTCTATTATCAAATCAAATATTTCATAATCAGATTGATGCAAATCTACTATTTGCAGTGCTTGTAAAGATATATGATACTTTTAAAGAAAAGAAAAGTCAGGTTAAACACTAAATTTTCATTTAAGTATTTATGTAGTTTAACTTTGACGTATTTACTCAACAGAGCGTCATTTATTTGAAGGTGTCTCCCATGGCAGCTCGAGAGGTGTCTAGAAAGGATTCCAACATCCACATCATGTCTCCTGATTGTAAATATATCAGGCTTTTATTCAGCATTAATACTAAGCTGGGGAAACATTGTGCTCTGAGTTTCCTAATTACAATGCAGCTAATGTATTATTTTCTCCCCAAGTGGGATTACTTTCATCTTTCCCATTAAGATGCACATTTTGTTTGGATACTCAAATTACACACCCCATATTAAATCTGACTGTGCAAAAGGCATTGATCATAGCCCCGATAGCTGCACTCCAACTTTGATTTAATTTGCACTTCCATTAATATCTATGAGACGTCCGATTGTCGTCTTGGGCATATTGATGGTATTGTAGGCCTGGCTTCATATAATGTTCCCCAGCGGCAATGAGGAAATGTTACAGAGAATTAGGCCGAGAAGCAGGCTCATTGGAACCGGCACTGCAGTTGAAAATTCATTACCCTAATAAATAGAGGAGGGGTGGGGAAAAATGCAAGAATCTTAAGAGAAAGTTCACTCCTTTTCTGTTTTAGCACAAG
>JARVJO010000365.1:8730157-8741711 GCA_031762555.1 Cynodonichthys magdalenae
CATGTTTTTGATGAGAGGATAACATTATAACATGATATAAAACTCAAAAATGTTGATTTTACATGATATTGCCACTTATTGCCACTTAAAACCTTGTCGTAGGAACCAGGCATTAGGTTTTTATACTAGAAGCCCTACAAAAAGCGTAACATAGGCAAAGTACACATGCCAATTTTTATTTCTATTCTCATTAGGACCGTTCGGTATATTCTATTCATTTACAGTTGTTTCTATAGCCTTAACCTGACCTCTTACCCTAAACCAAACACTCCAGTACATACCTAAGCCTAAACCCAACCTAAACTCAATTCACACTGTGAACCCTAAACTGAACCCCCAACCCAAAAATGGAGTTACACCATATTAGGACCGGTCTTTGGTCCCCATAAGGACCACTGGTCTTGACAAATACAAGTACACACACCCACACACACATTTTTTCTATCCCTGTGGGGACCCTACATTGCCTTCCATCAGTCAGACAAGCTTCACAGCAGACCACATACAGCATGCCTTAATCCAAAGTTGTTTTTTTTCCAGGTAACCGTAAACGAAGACGACGTTCCAGGTGCCAAAATTGAATATGATCATGTAGAGGGATGGAGCAACACTCAGCTAAAGCTTTGGCTACAATGTGGAGGAGTTACAATGTCCGCCAACCGCGATGAATTGAAAAAGGTAAGTGTTTTGTTCCTGCATTATTATCCGGTGTTAGACGTTAGCAAGCTATGTTGTGTGCCCATGAAAAACACATGAATTATTATTATTATTTAAATAACTGCATGACCAGGAAGCAGAAAAAAGCGCTAAAACAGCCACATTTATGCAAATAGTTTGAAAACAAAGGAAAAAAAACGTTCAGTGCTCTGGTCTTTGACATGAAAGAATAACTAAAGCAGGAAAAAAACAGAATATATGGACAAACCTGTTCACAGTCTGCAGTTGCTGGTATGGGGTCAGGGTGCTACTTTGTAAGTCTGTTTCCTCCAACAAACTGTTTAGAGCAGATGTAGGTACTCCTTACATTATTCCTGTTGAAGGCAACTCGCCAACGAGTCGAACCCAACGATCACATTTCTCTCCCCGAGTAATCGTCTTTGAAAACGGCAAAAACCAAACGCCTTGCATATAAGGTTTGTCAACATATCGAGTGTCACTATTGCAAGTCCTGAAGCAAAAATTCTTTACCGATACCATTTTTAAGCTCTTTGTTTTCGGTGCAAACCACTACTTCAGCACTGGACTCAAATGTAGCTGCAGTTCAGCTTGACTGACATCTGGGGACTTATTGACATTACATATTGCAAAGGAAGTTATTTTTAGCAACTCTGACCAACACTATTCCCACCTTGGTCCTAAACCTAATCTCCCACAATCAGCATTCGTAGGCTACCAGTGGAGACCAGGTTTCGGTACTCATGAGGAGCATTTGGTCCCCACAAAGCTGTGTTTTTCTGGAAAATGGTCCCCATGATGTAGCAAATACACTTCCACAAATACACAAATACTACACACGAAGATCTTGTCAGAAAGGTATTTGTGTACATTTGCCTTTCAGTGGCAGGTGATAATTGTTCCTAAGGCACAATGCCAAATGCAGCTTTAAAAACATTTTTTTCCACACAGACCTAATCTGAAGAACTCTATATAAGATGCTGACAAACCCCCAGTTTGAAATAAAAACCCCTCTAAACACATGGCATTAATATTTCATGCTGTTGCTTCCTCTGGAGGCCACTGTGGGCTCTGTGTCTGAGGGGAGATGGTATTAGTGCTGCATGCTCAGGAGGAAGAGCAGCTCCGCACTAATGAAGCGATCAGGGCCTGAACTCTGAACAAAGCTCACATCCGATTAGTGAGCGGAGACGCGTGTAAACATGCCCAAGCAGCTCACAATTAGATCACTCCTGTTAACCCGAGCCTTATGTCACTAAACACAACAACAGTGCGGCGGCACGCAGCGTTTAAAGGGTTGTATTACAAACAACTCGTCGCACGTTTAATCATTTCAACATTGCTGTTTTTTCTTGACCCTCTATAAAAATGTTTTGCGTTAAGCAGGGGGACTGGAGGAGCAGAATGCGAGCTAATGGGTTATCACATGCTGCTGAGTGACCATTAAAGTGCATGCATGTGGCATACAGCAGTGTAAACCACCTGACCTTGTACACATCCGTTTGGCTGGGACGGGGCAGCATCTGAACCTGCCCAATAAAGGACAGGCCATTTGGATGTTATTAAAACTCCAAATTCCTAAAGCCAACGCAACTCCCACAGCTATCAGGTAATTTGAAAGAGATCCAGCAAGTTTAAGATGTGCAGATGTTTTTGCTTTAAAACTGGCATCTGTTTATGCAGGCACACTTTATTTGAAAAACCACAAAGGACCTCCAATAGGTTTTATGGAGCAGTATCGGCTCGAGCACTCAGCTCTGTAATTGTGCTGCAGCAGGTAATGAGAAAATTGGTCACAAGTAGTGCTCCCTGCAGATGTAACCCGCAACATACAATTTTGCACAGCATGTGCCGGATCTACTGTTATTTGTTTGAGCGACGCTGTTTGAATGTTGGTGCAGCTTTCATGAGGTCAAACGTGCACAATTTAGAGCCTACTTCAATTTAGAGAAATAATTCTGTCAAAAAAATACTCATGCAGATACAAGAGTTTAGAAAACAGCCCAGAAAACCTTTACGAGATTCAATTCTTTGGATTTTTTTGTATAAGGATGTAGCAATAGTGGGAAACATACTGGTGAAAGTGGAAACTGAAACCCTCTCAGATGTGATTATCTCTCCTGATTAATTCAGACTAATTATTGGGCTATGGGACAAAACACAAACTTCAACTCAGCTGCTGAAAGTTAAATACCTGCAAAATTAAAGGTTAATTGTTCAATTTTATCTTGGTATTTCTTGTCAAAGAAATGTAAAGTTTTTTGCGGGTTACACAAGTGTAGTTGAAGTGTTTGGAATATTTCTTGTTTTCCTGCTTTATAACCTGGAATTTAAGTAGATTTTTAAGTTTGATTGTAATAATGAACTAGAACAAAATACTCCTGATTACTGAAGTTAAATTGGGTGGGATCATTTGTTTTACGTGATTCTACAAGATTAAAAAAAACTGAAAGGGGATATGAACACTCCCTTACTTTGTACCATACAACACACAAAACATATTTATTACTAAACCTTATATAATCAACATAATATACTTTTACGCTTGGCTTCTTTTAGATAGCTCACTAGCAGATTAGCATTAGCTTATCCTCAGATGTCGTGTAGATCATGTCCTGTCTTTGGCTTCATACTGCTTTATGACTTGCCATGCTCTCCTGTACTTCTCCAGAGTGTTTTGCCTCGCTGCTTGCAGTCTTTTTCTGGTCTCCTTTTTTGGGCATCTGGCAAAAAGCCACAGACTGAGTAGAATGTTTAACAATGCTACCATGTTTTCCATTGTTGTGATCGGGGTCTTCTTCTTCTACTACGTTTAATGGTGGCTGGCTTAATGGAACATTACCGCCACCAGCTGTTATTGAAGTGTATTGGAAAACCACCCGTCTGAACAGAGCTGGGCCAAGTCAGACCGTGCTGTAGAGGTGTTAGTGGAAAAGGGGCAATGCCACAGATAACCTTGATGGTGATGGGCATATGGCCCTATGTCAAAGGACCACTATAATGCCCCTTTTCCACTAGCGCCTCTACTGCATGGGTCAACTTGGCTCTCCATGGTTCCAAGGCTTTTTCACTAGCAACAATTCATGAAACCAGACCCTTTTTTAGAACATACTTTGCCATGGTTTCAAGTGTACCGTGCTGGCCTGAAAAAGCGATGTCAGAACACT
Source organism: Cynodonichthys magdalenae (assembly GCA_031762555.1). Taxonomy (NCBI): domain Eukaryota; kingdom Metazoa; phylum Chordata; class Actinopteri; order Cyprinodontiformes; family Rivulidae; genus Cynodonichthys; species Cynodonichthys magdalenae. The sequence goes on from JARVJO010000365.1 coordinate 8,734,000, forward strand.
GTTGGTCACTGATTGGTTAGGGGGTGGAGTCACTGGTTGCGTCTCAAGAGCTACTCTCACAATCTGATTCGCCATTTTCTATAACAACACTACCATGTCTTCCATTGTTGTGTTTGTTTATCTTTTCAGGGTCTTCTTCTTCTATTATATTAAATGGTGACTGGCAAATCGCTTAATGGAGCATAACTGCCACCAGCTGGTAAGGCATGTGGCCTCAGTTTGCAGACTCTGGGACTGCCTAACTTTATGATGAACCCATCCACTAAGCAGGGACTAAGAAAGTGGAAAGCTCCATGTAACCATATATAAGACAATAATTAATGGAAACCTGTTTGATATTTTCAAAGATTTGAAAGTTTGAAAAACTTTTACCTCTCAGCACACACAGCTGAAGCAACACTCCACTGGTAGAAGGAGGAACAGTTTAGATTAGTGGTTAAGCAAGGTAACTTCTGGCTTAGTTTGGAATATTCACAATCACAAAGCTAGTTCCCATCACCATAACCTGCTGCAGGACAAAGCACAAGGTTTTTTTACTCTGACGTGGTGGCACTTTTTATTGGTTGAACTCCGTGACTGTGAGTTTACAGTTATTAATTTCCAAAACTGGTGACAATCCTAAAATACTTTGTTGTAAATCATTCTCCTACTGATACTGAAGCCTAGCTCTAATGTCCATTTGCTGTTGTCACAAGGACATATTTCTGACTGAAGTGATCCCCGAAGCAATCTAACACTTGAGAGATCTGTCTTTGAGAACACAGGTGGAGGGTAGTCACAAAGACAAGTGTCCTAGTGATGATGAGCCAACAGCTCGTGTGTTTCCAGTGCCACTTGAACTGAAATAGGCATGCTCAATGGGAGAGACTATTGTGCTGAAGTTGGAACACTTGCTGGTGTGTCATTGTATGTGAGAACAGGGCCACAGTGGAATTTGCAGGACTTGAGGCAATGACATTCTAAACTACATCAGCATTTGTTTATTAATGTTTTAATCACCTCCCACCAAGAAAGGTGGGCAATCGTAGTTGCCTAAGCTGTGGTGTGGTGGTGGTAGGAATCATCCCCAACACTCCCTCTCAGTGCTAACAGATTGCACAATATATTTTTTCAAACTTAGATGTGTATTTCTTGTAGGATTTCTACTCGTAATTTTTTAAAACATTCATTTTTTTTAAGCAAACGTTCCCCCGAGAGTTCTGAAAAAAGTCCTCACTGATAATATTTTACAATATAGGCAGTAAAATGAAGAATAAAAAGCCAATGTCATGACAAACAACAGCAAGTATTACAAAATATAAACTATTAATTTGAATAGGAGTTTAAAAAATAAATTATCTAGAACTAATGAGATATAAACAGTGGATGAAATAATGGTCAAGTTTTAGGAAGAAGAAAACTTACAGAAAATACAATAAAAAAAACTTATTGTCCCGTTGTAACTAGTGTTCACACTTTGATATTATTAAAATAAAACAAAAAGAACATAAAAACACTCCCAAAATATTCTACATTTACACTTCGTTTTTTTTTTTCACTATAAACAAGAAATTATATATTTTTTTGTTTTGTTTTGTTGTTGTGGTCGTGTTGGGTCAGTAAAATTAACCCAAAAAATCACAGTTTTTATAATAAGTTTATTATAACCTTATGACTGCCAAATGCATTATTAAATATATCATAGCCATGGAGAATGGGATGTTCATAAACAAAAAACTTAGTATTTATAGGTTTTTAACACAAATACTCAACAAAATCTGCAGTGTAGAGGAGCAGAGAGAGGGGAGAGGTGGAAAACTTATTTCTAGCAACAGAAGGGGTTGGGAGATGGTTATTTCATTTTATTTATTTTTTTATGTCCTACAGGCTTTGAGACATAAAATAATATTGAAAAATTGTGAGATTGGAAAAGATCGGTGATACTTCTCTCTACGATACCTGCAAAATAGCCGAGTTTCCATCCAATTTTAATTCAAAATTTGAGCAAATTTTTAAAATTTTGCAAAAAAGGAAAAAATAAGAAATGCGAATTGGATGTGTTTTCATCAACTGGCGAATCAACCAGGCCACACAAAGTGTAATAATGTCAGATGCATGTCTGCAGTAAACAGAAAGTAGAAGTCGCAAACTCGCAGGGATACACATCCCAGGACAATGGAGAGAAGTTATCAAGAACGTGTTGATACTGTCAGGAAAGTTGTAGTTATTCTGTCATATCAACTAGTTTTGGCGATGTTTCATGTTGTCTGGAGACGTAGAAAAAGAAATGCAATTCTCTTCATGTTACGGGAAAAACTGAGGAGACGCCGAGGGCAGGAGGAGGGTCCAGCTGCAATTTCAGCTGATACTGGTACCAGCCAGACAGCGGGAACATCTGATGGTAAATGGACTGTACTTATATAGTGCCTTTTTATCTAACCAGGATACTTAAAGCGCTTCACACTACAATCTGTGTCCTCATTTACCCATTCACACAGCACTCTATTATGTCTCTACAAAGTTAACTTGTACAATCTTCTATGGAGACTAATCAGTGCCAATTACATTCATACACTGATGGGACACACATCAGAGGCATTGGGGATAAAGTGTCTTGCCCAAGGACACAACTGAGACCGCTGGAATAGGGGATCGAACTGGGGACCTACCGGTTCCAGGACGACTCCCCGAACCACTGTGCCACAGCCACACTATTGATCAACATGTGAGGTAAATGTTCGCTACGTCAGAACTTATTCGACTCATGTGTTTCCATCTCTCCTTTTGCTCATTAACTCTTTTTCAAAAAACCCCAAAACCACCTCAAGCGAGTGTATAAACTATTTTGCACATTAGAGGAAGTTTTTTTCGAATCTTGCTGTTTCCATTCACCTTTTCTAATGTGATGCTTCAAAACGCACATTAAAAAACATTGATGGAAACACAGCAAATGAGTGGAAATCCCTGTAATTTACAGACAATTAGCACAACTTGACATGTATGTGAATCTGGGGGATTTATGAAGTTTCTGAAAAAAATAGAAAACACAGTGACTTATTCATTTGTGTTATTTGAAACTATAGACAAATAACTTCAATGCATAAAGTTCAAAGGAAACCTTTTCCAACGACACATTTTGCCTTCTTGCTGGAACAACTTTGTCACCTCTAAGAAAATCTCGAGATCTGCCACTTAGTAAAAAATATAAAGAAGAACAAATTAAATCAAACTTTTTCAGATTGTATTTTGTGCACATAAGACAAAACATGGTATTTAATTATTTATACGTGTATAGTTATTTTAATATCCTAACACATGAAACCTTTAATTTTAATCTTTTTTTAATGTTTCGTGGCTTTTTGTCCTCAGACACCCAATATTGTACATACTTAGTACTCTTCTTAATGATAGCATATTTCAGAGACCTCCATGGCCAGCTCCAGACAGTCACTTGCATCATGACAGCTCCCAAAAAAACCACAGTCCAGTTCTACACAAGAGTCATCGTCCTCGCTGTGCGTGGACTCCACCGTGGTGACGACGTGTTTGTAGTTGGGCCAGCAGTGGTTGGTGAGTCTCTCGCAGGAATCGGGTAAGATGCCGTAAAGCCGACAGAAGAGACAGTTGAGGACAATGTCTGCACAGTCGACTAAAAAGCACAAACACACAGGACAGGACAATGGATTATTTAACATTTGGTTTTATTTTTAATACAAAATTTTTGTTTCCAAAAAGGATTCCAAATCTTTAAACTAAAGTACAGCAACTATAGTTGAAATGGTTACTGGGGCATAAATCATCTCAGCTGGAGCTGCTGGCCTTTGCTTACATCTTCAAACACTTTAAAAGCCTCTTTCCCTCCTTTTATTCATGCATAATTTAGAAAATCATGCCCTGCTCCCTCACAGAGAGACAAGCAAGAAAGCTGCTTGGAGACATAATCAATTACCAGGAGTCTCTCTTGTATACTTCGTCAGGAGCTCTTCCAACAAGCCTTGTGGTTGCTGTAAAACTGAGCTTTGTGTCTCCTCAGCAGCCTTTGCCAAACGTTTTCCTCACGGGAGCTATAAGTGTGAGATCATCAAATGACACCGGCCATGAGGAGCCAGTTACTCAAAGGGAACAGGTTGAAAAAGCATCTTTGCAAGAACCAAAAAAAAAAAAAATGTAGAAAAGCTTAACCAATTGCAGAACCTTCCAAATCTACTTTAATATGTATTTTCTTTAAATATATGTTTAAATCCTGATCTGCATCAAAATCAAGTTTGCAGCAAAAACTGGTGATTCATTTTTAATGCTTTTATAAATGTACTTCCTGTAAAATACAAGTTTTTGCAGAAATGACAGAGCATTTGTTATTTCTGAGGGTGTTTTTAGGACTGGATGACAACTTCACTACATTTACAGCTTAAAGCCTAAAGACCTGTTTGAATCAGCCATGTGGAAAAACTCAGCTGTCTCACAGACAGCTGCAGATAAAGGGGATGAAAGGTGTTTATACTTACACCATAGATTCTGTGCTTGTGAAAAGTACTATGGCAAGTCATTTGTGTATTTATTTGATTTGCTCTGACATGAAACATCATAGCTTCTCAGCGTTTCTGGAGTTGATGGAACTTTTTCTTTGACACGTGGCCTTTAGGACCCAGTTTACAGTTTGGACTGAGTAAAAAAGGTAGGACAATGAGATTTTTTTTAATTTCATAATGAAGTTACCAGCTGACAAATCCTGCCTTGCTGTAAAATCACCTTCTACCTTAGACTTTCCCCACTAGTATTTGCCATTTGTTTCTTTTTACAGTTGTATTGAGTCTATATCAAACTGTGACCCTACCAAGGTAAATACTGGATAATAAATTACCTTTACACCGTAGTGCTACATGGTGAAGCATGGTTGCAGCATATTCATGATGTGAGGTTCGTCTGCACCAACATGGCTTGGCTGTCAGGAATTTGGAACAGGACCGCTACACGTGGCCTCCTGCCTCGGCTGTGTCTGTGATTGTGACAAGGTCACAACCTAACGCAGATGTGATATTCATGGCGGTAGCGTTGTGCTAGCATGGTGTGATTCTTTAGATTATAGCTGAATCCTGATGAGAGAGTTGTGCCAAGGCAGGCATAAAGGCTATGAGGGCACAGGTCAATGTTTTGGAGGCACAAAAAGTAAATTAGGGAAAACTCAGTGATGAGTACAAAACATGTAACCACAGCAAAATTCAAGATTGTAGCAAGAGCAGAGTCATCAACCAATTGAATGGGGACCTTAGATCTGAGTTATAATTTAAAGGACTAAAGTTGAGTTACTTAAAGATGCACTTTGGTATTCTGCTCACAAGATTTGATCTCGTTCAGTCTCTCAAATGTCTCCACCACTGCTCCACCAAGTGAAGTACTTTTTCCACAAGTCAGGTTCATAACTGATCATTTGAACTTCAAACATTCTTACACTGTTAGTCATAAAGATTATTTTAAATAATTGTAATTACAATATTTTCATATAAATCTCAATTATTATATAAATAAAAGCTATCTGAACAAAAACTCAACTTCATACACAGTTGTAAAGCAAAAATACTTTTTCCATTTCTCTCATTTATTTTGAGGTTTATGACAACAAATTGTACGTTGAGTATTTTGTTGACACTGACCTGCCATGTTGCTCTGCTGCGAGGCAGACAGGTCGTCTGTGTTGTTCGTCACAGCAGCAGAATATTTCATCTGGTTCTTGTTTAAAGAGAAAAGACGAGGCGGGGAGTTGTTCTTCTTTCTGGGCTGATTAAAGTCTGTTCCTCTGCTGCTCTCTCCGCGCTCGTTTTCTGCAGAGGTGCCGACTCTCCAGCTGTTAACTTCATCGCTTTGACATTTTTCTGCCAAAAAAACAACAAAAAAGTAAGTATATCAAAAAAATAATTAAAAAAGTATAAATGTAATGGGACACAATAGAGTCTTTATGTGAGAATAAATTGTTATTTTAAAACATGCCATAGTTACTTTGAAACAGTAATGGTGCAAAAATTTGATTACATATATTTTACATTTAAAAATTTTAAAACAGGATGAGCTCAACTCACGTATATTTATGGTGATTGTGTATTTAAATCATCATCATATTGCAACATAACCCAACATGTTTTAGAAAACATACACTTTAATTTAAATAAACTAATTTTGCTGTAACTAAACAGATTTAAAATCATTAGAAATGTAACATTCAGGTACACTTTGTCAGGTAAAGGCAGCACTGTATGCTTGAACATATAATCTGTATAGGTTTTTGGTGATTCATCAATAATATGTTTAAATTTTTTAGAATTGATTAATTGAATATGAAGTCTGACAGGTGTCCGATCCTCCATGTTTTCAGGTGAATAAATTATCCAGAACTATTTGTTTAGTCTTTAGTCTTACTTTAAATTTTTTTTTTACAATATTAGAGTGTTAAAAAAGTCCTCTAATTTAAGTTTGAGTTCAATGTCCATAAAGAAGCTCTGCTAAACAGTAAATGGGTCACACTTATGTAGAGCCTTTTAACCTCTTCAGGTTCTGCAAAGTGCTTTGTGTTAGTGTTTTTTTAATAAATTATAAGATTCTGCCAATTTAAGTTAGGAGCACTTTTATTTTTGCAAGAGGGAACATATGGAATGGACTAACAGCACAGATGGTTGTTTTCTGGTAAACAACCTTAAAAGGGATCACATGGACATAATTTGAAGTGGAAATTTCTCAGTGCATTCCCCCAAAAGAACTAAATAGAAATTCTTCAGTATTTTTCCTGGTAGTTGCCGTTTAACATCCTGCCTTAAGGGTTATCATCTTCTTTTAACTTCTGGAAGAAAAACCATTGATCCAGCCCTCGCTTTAGGGTCTTTGGGATCCTCTGAAACCAACGTCTCTCATGACCATTCTTAACTTTGCCAATAAGTCATAAAAACCTTAAACTCATAGTTTGTATCAATGTGTTTAAAAACTGAAACCAAACTAAGCCACTGTTTCTTTAACAGCTTACACTGCTTTTCATTCACAATCACACATACAATAAACTTATTTATATATTTTACACCCTCTACACACAGTGCTGCTATATTCTCACTCATACACTGATTGGCACATTGGGGGCAATGAGTTTCCTGCTCAGTGGTAATTTGGCACACTGCAATGGATGAAAATCAAACCTCTAATCCTCTGGACATGTCTCTCCATGCTACAGCTACATATAGAGTTAGATAACAAGAAGCTATGTTATTACACTTTTTTGGTAACCTGATTCTGCAAAGCAAAGAGCACACCTGTCCCCTGTAGCTGACAAGCAACCATGTTGCTAACATTAGGAGGACTAATACATTTACATTAGTTTAAATAGTATTCACTTTAAGGTGAGCTACTCCTAAAGGCTTAAAGCAGGGGTTCCTGAAACAAGGCTTGGTACCCCATCATCAGACAGCAAGAAGGGACACTAAAACTGTTATTTCCCCTTGGGATCAATAAAGTATAAAGTATAATTCAATTCAATTCAATTCAATTCAATTCAAAAGGATATTTACAAATTTGTGTAACATGTTGTGCAATCAGTATCTCACCTGCAGCAGACAGCAGTAAGGGTGAAATTCTCATTGAGGAAAAAAATAAATCATTATTCAGAGTGGGGCCTGTTTATATGGAGGACTAAAACTGTCATAATGAGAAATAAATGTAGAAATATATAAATGGCTTGAAAAACTAAAAACATGGCC
>JARVJO010000365.1:8761552-8773122 GCA_031762555.1 Cynodonichthys magdalenae
TATATTATATTATATTATATTATATTATATTATATTATATTATATTATATTATATTATATTATATTATATTTAATTAAGTTGTGTTCACCATTAAAATATAATATATATATACTGCTCATAAAAATAAAGGGAACACTTAAACAACACAATCTAACTCCATGTAAATCAAACTTCTGTGAAATCAAACTGTACACTTATGAAGCAACACTGATTGACAGTTTCAAATGCTGTCAGCACATTCAACTTTGTTTAGAACAAAGTATTTAATAAAAAAATGTTCATTTAGATCTATGATTTCTTTTTTAGAGTGTTCTATTCGGACAAAAAATTTACCATTTCAAAATCTCTGAAACTGCTATTTAAAGCATGGGGTGGATTCTTCATAACTTTAACTAGTATATTTTGCAAAAAACCAAAAATCACAAAAAAAAATTTTTCTCGGTTTTCATGTCAGCGACTTGTTCCTACTTTTGCCGCAGCAAGTCACAAATACAGTGTAAATCTGTCTGGATTAACAAGCAAGCAGATAACTCAAGCAGGGCCAAGACCCAAGTGGGGTGGTGAAGTTATAAAACTGCTCAAATAAAAAAAAGCTTCCATAAACATTTATTTAAAATAAACTTTACATTTTGTGCATGCTGTATTTAAAATTTTCATATCATATTGCATAGCCCATTTAAGTTCAGGTTTTTCTAGTCAAAACAATAGTCTAAAACAAAAGGTGAGTAAAGTGTTGTACATAAACATAAACCCATACAAACTGTAGTATCTATACATAAATAGTACATAAATAGTTAAATTTGCAATTTATTTATCTGGTCTCATTCACCTTCTAGAGGAGAAAACCAGCTTCTAACCAGCTAACCTTGAGTGTATCTGCTTTCACAGACTGATGAGTAAGAACCTCACAAAATGTTTTCAGCTTTCTTTCTATTAGGATGATTGCAGCACACTTAAAAAGTTCCTTTGATTGAATTTAAAGCTGCAAAAAATTTAAAAAAACAGCAGATGGTTCAGACTGAGCTAACAGGCTAACACGTACCTGATCCTACCCTGTTTGTCTTGATTGAAAGAGCAAATGGCTCATTATAGGATTTCAGTCCAGGCCAGATTCCAATTGCTGTGACTCATACATTAAAAGAAGATGATACGTCTTTTATAAATCCACTTTGTGCTCATGCCTGTAAACTTAAAATAAATTCAGTTAACAGTGAGGAGAAAAACATTCCAAGACCAGGAAGTCAATAACGCCGCTATCCCCCTCAGGGTGCACATTACCATTGTTGTGCGCCAGGTTAATGTACTTCAAACAAGGTTTATTATACACTGCTGCGCACAATAGTGAAGTGAGGAGTGAAGTGGTCATGTGCTGTAGGTGAGGGTGGGGTGCATCACTTCTTTTGTCTGTGGCTGTGGAGAGCAACAACTCTTGATTACAATGCTTTCAAAAACAAATTAATATCCTCAAGCTATATTTAATTACACAGAATAAAGTACTTCCTCATGTAACTTCTAAACAGCTTTCAAATTATTTCTTTTCATGTTGTTTTATTGTCATATTTTATCCCTGATTGTGTTGCATGCAATCATTTATGGAGTTTATTTGAACTATAATAGTTTGTATTTTACAGTGTGAAAAATTACAATATCATCCAAATCCTTTGTTTGTTTGCTCTGTTTATTGTTTTCTACATTTGACAAACTTGCCCAAAGAACTTGGGTGAATTATGGGAGAAAAAAATAATTCGGTAAAAAAATGGAACCATTTGCATTTAATGTAAAAGCCAAAATGCCAAAAGTCTATAAAACTCTGAGTGGCCTGTGGTCAACATATTCTGAGAACATACTATTCATTTTTTTAATTTTAATTATTTGAACCTATCACAAACTCTAGCCAAAAATCCACGTCATACTACTAGGTGGCAACACCAGGGGTAGTCCAGCATTGTTCCAGTCCCAAACAGGGCCCGACCCCGAGGGCTTAATGACTTCAGGCAATTTGTACTCACATCACACATGATGAAAACACTGGAGCAACTGGTTCTTCAGCTTGTTTGTCCTGAAGTGTTGATGGGGAGGGACCCCCTTCAGTTTGCTTACAAGAAAGGTGGGTGTTGAGGATGCTGTTCTTTATGCTGCGTTCATACCAAACGTGATTTTAGTGTCAGATTCAGGTTCGTATGCAAAGTCAATGGTGAACGCGCGTCAAGCAGCATCAGCAAGTGCTGCGGCGCGTCTAGCGCGATTAGAGCGGCATGATTTCAGAGATTTCAGCGATTTGAGTGTTCAACGCGCTATACACACCTGAACTTTTGCAGCTCGACGTGGAGCGTCAACCAATCACAGAGACTCCACTGTGTGATGTAGTGACAAAATTTCCCACGGGACAGTTTCCTGAACAATGTCCACTAGCCTGAGACAGACGGACAGGAGCTCTTTATCGGACACGAGTGCCTGTAGTCTGTGTCCTGGCAGGAGATATCGGCACTGATGCTGGTCAGCGGCTCATCAAACCGAGCTCAGGACATAAATAGTTCTGAAAGTGAGCCTTGTCAGCTCACAGCTCCTGGGTGGAGAAACTCACCAAACTCAGAACGTCTCTGAATTATCTGATGAATTAATTATGAATTAATAATCTGGGAGTGCAACGTTCTCTTGATTTCAGTAAATAAAGCAAAGCCACTTTCTTTATTTTATCTAACATTAAACAGAGGAGGGGAGACCAGCAGAGGAGGGAGAAAGAAAGGAGGGAAAAAAAGCTCTCGACACACTTGATGTGCGTCAAGCTCTTCAAGAGCAATTTTGAATCACGTCTGACCTCAAAGTGCACAAGTGTCCAACGGGCCTCACTTTGTACGAATTGGGGGCCATCGATCCTCAACATTAACCAGGGGCACCTCAGGGAATAGTCCTCTCGCCCCTCCTGATACATGCCACATCCAAAGGTTCTCTGGTGACACTGCAATTGTAGCATGCATTAGGGAGGGTGATGAGGGGGAATATAGAGCCCTGGTGAGGGACTTTGTTGGGTGGTCCCATCAGAACAAGTTTCTGTTGAATGTAACATAAACTAAAGAGATATTGCTGGATTTCTGCAGGGCACCACCCCCTCTGCAGCCCATCATTATTTATGGATTGGAGGTTGAGGTGGTCTCAACAAAGTATCTGGGGCTACAGCTGGACAACAGTTTGAACTGGACCGCAAACTTGGATGCAATGTACAAGAAGGGGCTGAGCAGGATGTACTTTTTGAGAAGGCTGACGTCCTTCAGGGTCTGCTCTAAACTTTTGCATATGTTTTACCAGTCCATTGTGTCCTGTGTACTTTTAGTTAGTGTTGTGTGTTGGGGGGACATCACTATGAAGAAGGAGGACATCCTACTGAATCGGCTCATTAGAAAAGCAGGCTCTGCGGTAGGACTGGGCCTTGACTCTGGAAAAGGTGGTGGAGCAGAGGAGGCTGTCCAAGACCAGGGCAATTATGTCCAATCAGGGCTATCTCTTGAACTCAATCTGCTCTTATCAGCAAAGTTCAGTGAGCAGCAGATTCCATTCATTGAGGTGCTTTACTGAAAGACTAAATAACTCGTTTGTCTCTCATGCTGTTAGGCTGTACTGTATGAGCACTCCCAGCAGGAATAAGGGAAGATAGCCAGTTATGTCCCCTAGTTGTTGCTTGATCTTTTATTTTTTATGGGTCTTTCTTTTTATTGTTTGTATGAATGAGAGCTACGGCCCGCCATGTGAAGTGGGTGACTGCTCATCCTCAACTGGACACCTGCTTCAACAGATTTCAGGAGTTAGCTTAATAAAATGCTGTGGTGCAATTGTAGAAAACTAAATTATCTTTATTTTGGTACCAAGTTTGAGGGGTCTGTGATGTGTTTCTGGATGAAAATCACGATCAAACTGAAACTTACATATTCTTTTCGTATTTGCTATATGAAATGTCATCATATATACAGTATGAAGTGTTTTATATGTATAGAAAGCTTAGAATGTATTCTATTTGTTGACATAATAAACATTTAACTTGAATGCATCATTCTCTGATGGTGTGGTTGCAGAAATAGGTGAGTTTTTTTCTGCTGGAGAGAAGCGCTAAAATTCTATTAAGCTAGCAAAAAAGCTGAGTTCCAGACTCTTGGACCTCCGTTTCGCCCCGGTTTGGATTGTGAAGTCTCTGGGTCAGCCTGTTCCTGAGTCCCCAGGTGGGATTGTGAAGTCCCCAGGTCTGCCTGTTTCTGAGTTTCCTGAGTCCCCGGGTGGGATTGTGAAGTCCCTGGGTCTGCCTGTTTCCGAGTATCCTGAGCCCATGCCAGCCTCCGAGTATCCTGAGTCACCGCCGGCCGCCAAGAATCCAGGGTCACCTGTACCTCCTGAGTCCTGTCTCCTCCTTGGCCGAGCTCCAAGTGGTTCTTCTGAGATCCAGCTTTTCTGCAACCGAGCTCCAGGCCAACCTCCTGAGATCCTGCTCAGCTGTGGCCAAGTCCATGGCTGACCCCCAGAGTTATCTGCCCCCAACAGATGTGCATAGAGCCATGTTTTTGGACATTTTTTGTTTTTTTCCTGAGATTTTCGTTTTTGTTTCTTCCCAGGGTTTTTTTCCTGTCGGTTTTTGGTTTAGTTTTTATTTCGGTCTTTCCCCTGTGCTCCTTGTCCTGTGTTTTTCGAGTCTCGTGTCTCCTGTTGTCTTCTGTCTCTTCCATGTCTCCTTGTGGTTTGTTTCATGCCCTCCGTCCTGTGGTTCGTCTGAACCCCCCACCTCCCACTTGTGTTCATGTTTTCCCATGTCATTGTTTGGAGATGATCTGGGGGGGTGTACTGTGAGGATCTGTGTCTTGTGTGTGTGCTTTTTGTTGTCTTGTGCCTCCCTGTAGTGTTCTTTTTGTGCCATCTCATCTCAGCCTTAGATTTCCAGTCAGTTCTCTCACACCTGTTGTCAGTTTTTAATAACCCAGCTGTTTCCAACTTCCACTCATCCTTGTTTGTATATATTCGACTCATTTTCTCTCCACCTTCATCCGATCATTACTTGTTCTTTGTTCCTGCTTGTTTCTGTTAGGTTTTTGCCCTAGCTTACTCCTGAGATTTCCTGCTTTTGTTTATTGCCGCCGCGCCGGCTTTTTGGTTTAACACATATTACTTTTACTTTGAACCTGCCTGCCTGCCTGCCTGCATTTTGGGTCCGATTCCGTCTCAGATCCCGTCAAGCATTTGAATATATATGTCTTTTTTAACCCTTTCAAGAAGCACTATGAAATTAAAGCTATCAACCTGACACAATCCTTGTTTGACTGAGCATCTCCTGTGAAGTTCCTAATTGATAAGAAAACAAACCCATCTTTGTGCTGTAAGATACTGCATGATTTTGTAATTTGCTATCTGATATGAGAATATTATATGTTCTTTCTATATTTGTATCATATTATTACTTCCATCTGAACCTTACAAATGCAGTTCACTGCAGTCATCAACCCCACTTTAAGACCAGGGGTCCACAGGGGCCTTTGAGGCCATGCTTCTCCACTGTGGGGCCTGCAGCTCATCAATAATGCAAAAGAATGAAGTAGACTGACTGTGATGGACAGGGGTGCTGAGGCCTAATCAACAGTCACCATGCTCCAAATGAGGACATTACAGAGATATAGAACTGAGGGATACATTTAACCAGATAATAAAGAAATAAAGAACCAATAAAGAAATTTGTGGCTTATTTTATATTCTATAACAAGTATTAAGGCCACACAAGTTTTTTTTTATTACGAGAATGAAGTCATAATATTATGAAATTAAAGTCATAATTTATGAGAATAAAGTCATAATATTATGAGATTAAAGTCTTAATAGTACGAAAAAAGTCATAATGAAATGAAAAAAATGTCAAAGTATAATCTTACATGACATGCATTTTCCATTCCTGATGTTTTTATTTGTTTCCTCCTCATTTTCCTCACACCTGCTGTGGACAGCCATGCATGTCATTGTGTTTATGAAATAGTTCGCAATGACTTTTGAATCACTGTTAGTGTAAAATGCTTTCATCCAAATTACATGACGACTAAATCTGTCAATACAGCCATTAATTATAATATGGCTTCATTGAAGCATTGTGCAAACAACTAGATGATAAACTAAGGCCGCTTCAGTTTATCATATAGTCGTTTGCACAATTGTTTCAAAGTCCTGCCACAGATAATTTGATGCTAATGTGTTAAAATATTAATAAAGGATTAAAAGTAAAAGTATTTATTTTAACTGATACCAAAGATACCATAAGTTGCTCAACATTCCTCATTTTAATTCAGTGGTAAGACTGCATTTTCATGTGAAGGTTTTTGTGAAATTATGACTTTAATCACGTAATAATCCGACTTTCTTCGCATAATATTATAACTTTAATCTCATAATAATATGACGTTATTCTTGTAATATTACGACTTTTTTTTCATACGACTTTATTTTCATAATGTTACTTAATAAAAAAATAATAAAAAATCTTGTGTGGCCCTAATACTCCATCATAACATTCATAAAAATTTGGAACAGAATATAGATTTAATGCCTAGAAATGTTCATCTTAACAATTTTATATGAAGAGTCAACAACCAAGTAAGGAGAAACAGTTGAACCTCCCACCTGAGTGTAGTAATGACCATACACACATTTTATTCCTATTAAACTTTTAGCATAACCTAATTATGGCTTCTGCCCTGTAGACAATTGCAAAACATGAGCTAAAGCCTAAATGAACAGAAAAATTATCTTTATTTCTGCTGTAAAGTATGGATAGGATGTACTTTGAACACAGTGGGGGCGCAGGAGCCCTGCACAGATTGTGTTCATTATGCTGCGGTACATCAGCGACGGCCTACAGCGCCCGCAATAAAAGACCAATGAACGGTGCACATCCTGTATTGATTTGTTTGCTGAATATCAGAGTGAATGTTCAGATGTATTTATAATGGCCTTATTAAAGTCTCCTTTGATCCAAAGAATACAACAATAACAGAATCGGCCGTGTTGTTTGCAACCAAAATCCACTGTGGTAAAAATGTCAATACTAACTGAAGCTTTTCAGAGGCATTCACCTATTATTTTCCTTTAATCATATAAATGTAATCGGTTTCAGAGGTGAGGGGGTGGGCCTGCTGCAGTTCTTCTTCTCTATCATTAATGTGAAGCTGTCGATCCAATGCTGTTTCTCCACATGTGACTTTTTTTTAAATGAAATATTCTATTTGAAATACAAACAGCTTTAATTATGACACTTCATCTTACTTAGACTCTGCTGGCTGACATTGGATAAAGAAATAAGTGGTGGTGAGGACATTATGCTTGACATTCGAATGATAAAGATGTTTGGAGGTGACAGAGATACATAACCTAGACAAGTGATCTGATGAACTTGTGATGAAAATGAGTGGTGAATGACGGTCAGCTAATTTAAAAAAAAACTGATGCTCAAAAGAAAAAGCAAATAAAACAAACTCAAGGGACACATTTTACACATTCATGGTGGTAAGCTACAGCCGCAGCTGCCCTGGGGCACACTGAAAGAGGTGGGGCTGCCATGCACCGGCACCACCGGACCTTCAGACCACCATCAGCAGGCAAGGTGGGTGAAGAAGCTTGCCCCAAGACACAACAATTGACACAGCTGGAATGGGGGATCGAACCGGCAAGCCACTCTGCCACAGCTGCCTGACAAAAATGTTAAGGACATCTACTTATGTTGAAAATGGAATTTTTAAAAAATCAACTGGAAGCCTCTTTTAGGCGTGTACGTACTATAATGCTAACAAATTGATCAAATAAATAAGTTTTCTTAGTAATGTAGACATGAATAAAAATTCTCAAGTTAGCATAAATTGTCTAAAATGCTATGTGGTGCTCAAACATGGCAGTAAGGAACATGATGTTTTGTGTTTAGTTCAAGTTAATTACAACTGGCCCTTTGAGGGCATCAATAATGCTTATGTGGCCCTTGCTGAAATTTAGTTTGACACCTCTGCTTTAAAGAATGCTGGTTTCATTGAGATTCTGTGTTTTATTTCTTGCAAAGGACAACCTTAATTCCATATAATGCAGTGCTGTCTGAGGGGTCAAAGGTCACAAGCGTTCAATGTTGGTTTTCCTTGCTGCGTATTTACAGAGATTTGTCCAGATTGTCTGAATCTTTTGATTATTTTATGGACTGTAGATGAAGAAATCCCTAAATTCTTTGCAATTATATGTTGAGAAACATTCTTAAATTGTTAAAATATTTGCTTATGTAATTGTTCACAAAGTGGTGAACCTCGCGATCTTGTAAACAACTGAGTCTTTCAGGGATGCTCCCTTTATACCCAATCATGACATTCATCTGTTTCCAATTAATATGTTCACATGTGGAATGCTCCAAATAGCTGTTTTTAAGCATTTCTCATCTTTCTCAGTCTTTTGTTGCCCCTGTTTCAGCCTTTTTGGAACGTTTTGCAGGCATCAAATTCAAAATAAGTGAATATTTGCAAGAAACAATAAAATTTAAATGTTTAAACATTAAATATTTTGTGTTTGTATTGTATTCAAATGAATATAGGTTGAAAATGATTTGCAAATCTTCATATTTTGTATATTTTACACAACGTCCCAACTTCATTAGAATTGAGGTTGTATAAAAATTATTTACCAAATACCTAATTAAAGTAAACAAAACGCACTGACAAAAGGGTCACCACCCCTATGGCCTACATGCCTGCTGTACATCAGTATTTGAATGTAAATCAGACACAAAGGAAAAACTCAAAACTCAAATTGTAAATATTTTAAAAGTCCTACACCATCAATATATTTTATATTCTGAGAAGATGACGACTCTTTGAAGAATAAAAACTGATGTGTCAAACACAAAGCTGGTGGAGAATAGAGTAGACATTTTGGAAATGTCTTGGTGATGCTCTCCCAGCAGTAATTTAAATAAATTAATAAATAAATATACAATAATACAATAAAGTTTATCTCACTGTCCGAAATGTTGGTAGGCGATGAACCGCTGACTAAGAAATAATCCAAATGCGAATAAGAGTGATGGACATGTGAAAAAAAAGTGTGTTCCTTACAGAAGAGAATGACATGCATCGCAAGGTCCATAATCACTCATGTACTGTTTCACTATATTTATGGATTGCCAACTGCGCTGAGTTCCTGCTGTAGTCATCCTGTCCAGTTTGTCATTTAGACCAAAGTTAAGATCACCCCCAAGAAGCAGTGAGCAATCCAGGGTGTTTGAAATTAAGCGTCATCCAGGGCCGGACTGGGACCAAAAAATGGCCCCAGCATTTTTTGGTCAAGGCGGCCCACCATCATTATTTATACAATTTACAAATGGACATGACATACAAGAGGATATATTTACATGATGTGTTATTTCACAAGTTAAAGTGCAGCAGCCTGCAAGGAAGAGAGTAACCATGCTAAAAAAAAACTGATGCTCTCTTTCACTACTCAGAGACCTTCAATAATGTTCATGAGGTTCTGATGCTCAGTCAGTGGATCACCAGAGAGCTGGACTACAATCTGCAGAGAACAGATCAGCCAACTGATAAGCTTAAAGTCACAAAGAAAGATTTTTTAGGCCTGGTTAGGTCACCATGGTAACAAAGACTGACCTCAGTTTTATCTTAAACTGTCAGTAAGCTCTTTCTTTACCTAGTGAGATTCAAAATATTACAATGTGACTGAAGCAGTTATTTATATATCATCATAGTTCTACCTGCTGCTGCAAGACTTTAAATTAACCGATTGTCAAATTAAACGAAACAAAAACTTTCACCTTCTTGAAAGTCAAATGTAGAGCACAGTTGTTTTACATCTAAAGGTTGGTGTTTACATTTTTAAATTTAACATAATACAATGTTTATTTAGGGGTGTGTAACCTGTTTCATTTAACATTTAGTATAATAAATGTAACCCATGGATTCTAATTTCAGGTAGAAAGAAAGAAATATGAAACAATATAATGTGTATTGATACGAATTGTTGTTTAAAAAGGATTTGAGGTTGTTTTTGTTTAGTATTTCTTGTTTGTAAATTATTATTGTTTAAAATTATTAATTTTGGGGGGAAAAAGGTGCCGATGTTATAAGATTTTTTTTTCTTTTATTTTATTTATGATTTGTATTTTTATTGTATATAAATTTATTTTGTTATTTTTAAAGAAATTGATGAAGTAAAAAAGTTAAATAAAAAAAGATAAACTCAATGAACTAATTAACAGAAAAATACTGATCTGACAAAAGTAACATTTGACTTTGAGCTAAAGAGAAATCAGAGCTGAAGCCTTACTGGTTTTAAATCTATTTCCTTTTTTCTTTTACACAAGTTTTTTGTGCAGTTCAGGCTGAGCAGACTGCCACAGTTAACCCATGATATGGATGTATCTGTCAAAATTGTCTAATTGGACAAACAATCCATGAGTTTGCTTCTTTTCAGATAAAATACATTTGACAACAGATTGCACATAACCTTTGTTCCTATTTAGGGATAAAGACATAATTACATTCAACAGTAGTTTATGTTACTCAAGTCTGTAAATAAAACTTAACATTTGTTTCTGAACCTGAAACATGCACAAAGACAATCCAAACTGCAACTCTTTGCTTTTGTCAATTTAAAACAGACATCATTTTCTTTCAATTTGATTCAGTCAGTGGAAAAACGGTGTCACTGCTTCAGCAGGAGTTAAAACATACTCACTTTAGCAGCTAATGAAAGCTGACATGAAGACAGAATCAGTATTCATGAATTTGTCATGTCGCTGACATGAAGCTATTGTTTAGGTGATACAAATGCTAAATAAATGGGAGGCAAATTGATCTCATGTCTTGTTGATAAAATGAACTCTTTAGTGGGCAACATGATTTAACGAGAACATAAAAATAGGATGTAAATGGCCTGTATGAGAGAGAAGCTGTTTTAAACTTATTGTTTGACTGCTTTGATTTTTGTGAAATTGTTTGTGTTAATTATGAATTGTTTGATCATAAAGGTCATTGAGCAATACCCCATCAAAAGTGTAATAAAAAAATAATATTAATTCCAATCTTTTAGTAAAATGTCTTGACTTTTGGAGAATTTAGTCCCAGTTCAGTGTTCAGTCAGAGGAGGCCCTGCTTCCGACTGCTGTCGTTGACTTTTACGTAAACATTTTTCTCTCCTTCAATATTATCACACAATTGATCCACTTTTCCATTGTCCAGTTCCACCACGACTCTCTTCAACTCTACTCGAGGCTACATGGTTAACCGTATACCTGAGTGCCACCTCGATGTAGGCAGGCTCTTCATAGTGCAATCTTTTTTTTCCTATTCAAGGCAAACACAACACAGCAATGGAGAAAAGTCACCATCCTCTGCCACAGTTTCTAAAAATGTTGTGATCATGTCTATACCTCCTTCAATCAGCCTAAAAATCCAGTCAATTTGGTTTAGTTCTGTCTGAATTCTGTCACCTGCCAACAACCACGGAACAGTCGAAACCTCCTCATTGTACCATGGTGTTGGTTTACATGTTGCCATTTTATTGGATG
>JARVJO010000365.1:8777838-8792157 GCA_031762555.1 Cynodonichthys magdalenae
AAGATTTTTAAAACACTATCTTAATTTATTACACAATTAAAGTGGAGTTTTGGTCAGCAGCTGCACTGGCAAAGTTTCTTCAGAAATGCTTTAGTTGATGCCCAACAAAGGAACTACTATAACATAATCTGAAAAACAGCATTGAGAGCAAACTGAACAGTTTTTATCCCCTTTAAACATAAAATAAGTCACTTGTTTGTAGCATGGCACCACATGGTTCCACTGTAAACACAAAAATGTAATGAATCTGTCCATTTGGAGGCAATGTTAAAACAACAAATCAACAATTGGATTTCTCTGAAGAATTGAATGTTCCATATTTCAAACACTACGGC
The DNA here is from genome assembly GCA_031762555.1 of Cynodonichthys magdalenae. Lineage (NCBI taxonomy): Eukaryota > Metazoa > Chordata > Actinopteri > Cyprinodontiformes > Rivulidae > Cynodonichthys > Cynodonichthys magdalenae. The sequence continues at coordinate 8,778,174 of JARVJO010000365.1, forward strand.
GACTAATTATAGCCTTAAGTCAGATGCTTTGATGCGTTTTCCCTCAGCAGGAATCTCTTGCTTTTCTTTTCCTGGAAGTGCTTTTCTGTCAGTCCTGAGGTAAACTTCCCGATGGCACACAGCAGGGCTCTGATCACCCTGAGCATCCAGTGAGTTTATAAATGTGTGTTTGCTGCTAACAGAGCGACAGGGAGAGAGCTGACCGCATACCAGCACCGACTGCACTGAGAGATGGAACAAGAAGTGACACAGCCGCAGCCTTCATCGTGTGCAGATTCTAAAGTTTGAGGTTCTGGAAAACCATCTCTGACTCCAGCTCACTCTTGACACGATGCAGAAAATGTGCTTTTTTTTGTCTTCTTTACAGTAAGAGCTGCTGACTGTCTGGCATGAGCTGCCGTTCTTGTGTGTGGAGGCCAAGATCAGCAGCGAGAGAGAGAAACCACCCCAAGTGTTGGTAGACCGCTGCTGTCAGGCCCATCACATGCAGGAGGGCTGCCGCTGCCACGCTGAAATGCACAAAACCCCTTTAAAACTTGTCTGGTTCAACTGAAACGCTTAGAAGTATAGAGAAAGATCGGGGGGGGGGGGGGTTGCCTCTGCATGGGTGGAAGTGTATACCCTGTGCTCCCGTTTCCTCTTGACTCACATCCAAGTCTGTCTTCTAGCCCACACCCCACCCAGGCAGGCTGCCTCGAATGCAAAGAAGTGTGAATGCAGGTTAGGGAAGGGGCGGAGGTGCTGGTAGAGGGGGGGTCACTGCGGGGTTTTTGTCCAAGAAGTGACGCGGCTCCATCACTCTCCTCTTCAATTAAAGTCAAGCTGCGGTGACATCTGACATGCAGACATGCAGGGGATAATTGTTTTTACCGATGCTGCCGGACGATGCCTCGTCCGCACACGAGGCTCCCTAACCCCGCCGACTGCCGCTCATGTGTTTCCCATCAGGGAAGTCTGTGGTTGCCTTCCTGATTTTGCTGGACTGGAAAAACAGAGCTAATATGGTGCGATCTGGAAAAAATCTTTGATGCAGGACTTTACAAATAAACCTCTGAATGCCATATGGTTTGCATTCATCTCCTAATTCATTTTCTATAAATGTCTGTCGAATGCCGCGCGGGGCCAGCGTGTGTGCAACCAGACTTGGAAAACAGAAGGCCAGGGAGAGCAGTTTGTGGCAAAGTGTGATTATTATGATGTGTCTGTTTTTTCTCCTCCCTGCGTGATAGAAGAGACGCGGGGCCTTTCCAAAGCAAGCAAACAGGAAAACATGCAAACAGTTCACCTTACAGCACCAGGCTCCACGCAAAGTCCCACTCAAAGAGCAATTAAAAAGCAATGATTGTCAGCTTCATGATGACTCATCAGCTGACAGACTTTCCCCCATTAAGTTGGATATTAGGTTACTGCTGAAAGAAGTCAACAGACAGCAGATGTCCAGTGGTGGAGGACAAAGAAGGGAGCTTTTTTTCAAACTCAGCAGACTTTCCTACATTAACTTCAGCAAAGTCAAGTTAGATCCTGTTTTTTTACTGCATCTACAGGGAACCCAGCGTTCATCACCAGCAGCTGCCTGTGTGGGCGTTGGCTTTACAAAACAAGCCTTTTTTCCCCCCTTTATTACGTTCTGAGTCATCTGTGCAAAAAATACCAAGGAACATACATGTCAAAAGTTCATTTCACAGTTTTAGGCAACAGCACACACATTTTCCACTCCCTTGACCTTTTTTTCTGACAAAGTGTTAAATATATACAGCTGCATATGAACAAGCAGGAAGTGAGTTTGGGTGTTGAAGTTTCATTTTAGGCCCACTAATAATTTGGAAAAGAAAAAAATAAAAACATGCCAAGAGTGTGAGGACAAAATGTATGTTAGTTCTGAGTGTTGGTCTGAACAAAACAAAAGGACGGACAGAGACTGTGCTGGACACTAAACAGCTGCTCAGTTTTAGCACCATGCTGCTGTACACAGATCAGCTAGCTATTAAAGGAACTTGCAGCTTGTGACACCTCAGTGAAAATATGCTCCAAAGCGAACATTTATTTCGATCCCTGAAGTCCCATCGAAGGCAGTTTAGTGGGAGACAGAGGAGTCCTGTGTTTACCTTCAGAAGGGGCGAGAGGAGGAGAGGCTATAATCACAGATTGAAATGTAAATGTGAGGCAGGCAGCAAACTGAAGTATCAGAGCTGTCCAGTGTGCAGTGTGGAGATATAAATTACAATCTGCCTGACAAATTTTCCTCATCTGACATTATGTAAATGAAAGTGTAAGTGACTTGTAGGGCTTGAAACAGAAATCGATGCAGGAGGGGATAAGTGAGAGTGGTTGAAAGAGTGGTTCAGATGTTCCAAATTCAGGGCTGATAATTTGATCATGCAAAACATATTCATTACATGAGGGGCCCTGCTAACAGAACTCACTCTGAGTTATATAAAGTTAATTTTTCAAAAAGTAAATAGTAGTTGAATGTGGGTGTTCCTTTCATAAGATGCTTTATGCTTAAATTTATGACAGTTTAAAGTGCTTGATTGATTGGCTGACTGATTGATTGATTGATTCTGTACTAGTTTGGTCAACACTGAAGACACCAATGGGCTGTCTACAATAGTTGTTGTGAACATGCAAAAGTTCTTTTATCATTGTTTCAGCCCTGCGTAAGTGGCATTTTAGGATCTCCAAACAGTATTTTAGGGATGTCATGATTTGAAAATCTGAGGTCCAGAGTGAAAAGATCTTAAAACATGACCATTGTATTTTTGTGAAGATGGCAACATTTTTTTTAATGATTATGTCATAGTCCCACCTCTAATGCTGCGTTCCAGTTGTCCTCAGAGCTTGGAGTTTTGCACTTCTGAGTTGGAAAAATGAACTGGAACGACCCCTAATATCATAATATCGAGTCAGGAAGTGGGTGCAACACGACCACCTGAGCAACCTGAGCGCACGTGATGTCATCATTTCAACATGGCAGAGTGAAACTCTGTACTTTTACTTTTTTAGCAGTTGTGTTGTTTCCTTTACATTAGGTCAGTTGTACTTGTAGAAAGTGTTGTTGTTGCATTATTCCATCAGAACAACAAATAAAAACTTCTTCTGATGTTCTGACAATTTGGGAACTTGAACACCTTCAACTAGGAACTGACATCAGTCCAACTTCAGAATTTTGAGTTGCAAACCAACTGGAACGCAGCACAATCTAACCCATGAGCCGAGGCCACCACTGCCTTCGTCTTCTTCACGTGTCATGTCAGCACTTTTGTTAGAAAGTCTGCCAGCTATCACTCAAAGAACTTTAAGAAAAAAATGAAAAGAAAAAATATTAAAAGCATCTAATGGTGTAGTAATGGCCTTAGCCAACAACGCTGCTTAAAGCTAAAACAAGTTGGAAATTTTATCTGGCATAAAACAAGGCCTTTTGTCATGAACCCTGGTGTCTCTGTGGTTCTCAGACTGTGTGATACATGCACTGAGGCATGGGATCTGGTAATTAGAATATATCAGCACAAACTGCAAAGGTGACTGGGAGGGAAGAAGGAAAAGAGAAGGTTGGTGTGAAGCAAGAATATGAGACTCTGGTTAGAAATATGACAGCTAGTTCACCTCTTTGTTTTCATACACTGGTTTATTTTGAATTTATCCTGTTGCTTGTCTAAATTTGGAAATTACAGCTAAGTTGAAGAAAAACATACATTATTAATAGAAAACTTGCAGCATTTACTTGGTGGTGATGTCACCTGACTGAAATCCAGCTCATGACAGAATGAGCTGGTCTAAGAAAAATGCTCAGCTTTATAGTGATGTTTTTGCCAAACCTTGGCACAATGTAATTAATCCTATTATGGTTTTGAATACAATTTTATCTTTTGATAAATATATTTTTTTAATATTAAACTTCTGAATTTATTATTGAATTAGGATTGAAATAAAAAGCTGAAAGGGAATGTTTTTCTCCAGTTGCTTCAGACAGTTTTGACACGTTGGGAGCATCAGTGACTTTTGAACAGTGAGATTACAGCTTGTAAGTGAAAATATTATAATAAGTGTATAAAATATCACACATGAATAACAGAAACACTTGTATTAACGTGTTGCTGCAGATGTTTTTCAATCAGCATCACAGTTTCATGCCAACACACACATACACACATGTTTGTTCTTCTTTCCTCGTGGGGACTTTGCATTGACTTCCATTCATTTACCTGTAATTTCTACAGCCTAACCCTGACCCTTACCCTGAAACAAACCTAAACTCAATTTACACCTTGGTCCTAAACCGAACCCCTGAACCACAAACGGTATTTCTGCCAATGGGGACCGGGCTTTTGTCCCCATTAGGAACAGTGAGTCCTCACCAGGCTATGTGTACCAGGAAAATAGCTAAAATTGTCCCCACCAGGGAGCAAAAACATGTACACACGCACACATTCACACACACCCCTGCTGTAAAAGGATTCAACACCTGCTGAGGTTGTTTCGACTGCTGCAGCCCCGAGGCTTCAGGGTTTAATATCTTCTCTACAGAAACAGAAATGTGGACTTTTATCCACCTTTGAACAATTAAAAAGTTGAAGCTTCTCTTAGAGTAAAATGAGGAAGATGTCAGCGAGCGCAAAATACAGAGAATGAATTCAGTTGCTGGACTAAAATAACATCAAAGTGAACTCCTGTTTGACAGTTTTATTTTCTTCCTCCTCTGGTTGGAAACGAAGTGGCCTTGGCAAGAGGAGAGGGGTGTTGATCGGGGTGGACCGGTCTGCACCCAGCCCAGTTCCCCATCTGTAAACAATAGGGGTGTGGATTAGTTTGGAAACAATGTGTTTATTTAAAAAGCCCACTTCCTGCATGAACTCAGCAAGTCTCCCATTTATTTCATTGGCGGCGGCTCCAGTTCTGAAAATCATTGTTTAAAACGGGGGAACACAGAACACAGAAGCAAAAAAAAAAAAAACACTTTGCATCTGGGCTTGGTTCCTGTGTGATACGCCATCTGCGTTAATAGAGCTGTTTGTGTTTTTTAATCATTTACAAGGATCTTAGCTTAAGACGGGAAAGTGAAACGAGGAAATATTTGGGTGTTTTTGTTGAGTCTGCTGCTGTGTGCTCTACGTGTACAGATGTAAGTTTCATATAAAAGGAAAAAAAAAAAAAGGCCAAACAATTTTTCTGCTTAGCCTAATCCGCCATCAGCAGTCTGCAGAATCTGCCTGCAGGGGCTGAGATTCAGCTGAGGGCTGTGGAGCCCAGGAGCAACACCCACAAACCCTGACTGCCCCAGAGCCACATCCTGTCCAAAAGGAAAAGACTTTGCACTTTCTCCTCAGGAAGAACACATATTAATGTGATCTCAATTACTCAAAGAGCAATTCTGCAGCAGGACTCATACATCAGTCACACTTTGACATACAGTTTAAATCAGATGTTTACATACAGTACAACAAGCCTTTTTTTTTCTCACTGTCTGTTTCAGTCAGATTAAATCTTTCCTGTTTAAGGTCAGTTAGGAATTCCATTTATTTCTCTTTGCTAAATGCCCAAATAATGAGAGAGAATTTTTTGTTTGTTTCTTCTAAGTCAGAAGTTTACACATACAGCTATGGTCACACTGAAGGTCTTAATGCTCAATAGGGACCTTCACTCAGACTATTTTTAGAACACGTCACGTGACTAATCCGCTCGTCATCGATGCTCAAACTCTTGTAGGTGCGCCATTGATTTTATTGGAGCTGTGCCGGTCTAGCTGTGTTTAAACCTAAATAAAATTGGGAAAACAGCATCAAACTCCATCAGTAGGACAACAAAACATTGTGCTACAGGACTCTAACTGGGACTCAGGATAAAGCTATCATGCCTATATTATTTACTCCCAAGCTAAAATGCTAGCTAACATTTGGATTCCAGCGATGGGATGAGCTGAATTTGACCAGAAAAAAAATCAGACTTAATGTCTGTTCCAAACATTTAATTGGAGGTAAAAGACCAACACTGGACCACCAATGGTCCAGTGTTGGTCCTATCCCTGAACTTTCAGTTCATAAAAAGGTGCAGTAAACCTTAATGTTTTTACTGTAGCCTACTGCTAGCTTTACTCCTCGCATTTATGCTAGCCTCGCTCATATACAGCACTCTACTGCCAGTCTCTAGTGAAATCAGTCCAGGATATAGTGATAACATTATACTTACACAAATTCCAAACATCACCAATAAGTTTCTTTAAACGATGCAGAAGCTGTGACTCGAGTGATAAAAATACTCACACAGACACACACTATAGATGCAGCAAGCTAAGCTAAGTAAGATGTAAAATCAACCTTTTAACAATTCTGTTCGCTTTCTAAGTCTGTTGAAGACCACTACCCTCGAGCCCACCTTTCAAATGTACTTTTCTATGATTGCTGAAATTTGCTCTAGAAACATCTTTATCTGTTACGATATTAACACTGAATCTCCAACAAATCCACTCCTATTGTCAGATCATTTGTGAGCGCAGCAGATAATGTGTGCAAATTATATGCCTGATGTCACAAGTGAAGGTCCCTATTGCATTTTCTTGTTTTTTTTTTCTTTTTACGTTTTAAATGCAAACTCCATCAGACTCCAGTGTGAACTTTCCACAGCACTGATGTGACCTGCATGCACAGGAAATTATGTAAAGTCACATTCACAGAAGTAAACGGATGGTACATGTTAGCATGTTGATTCTGAAGTTGTCATACAATCAGATCAAATAATTTTCTGACATGCTTGTTTAATTCACTGTTCACATTTGGACCTGCCTCTGACCAGATGCTCCAGTACTTTTATGATTATTGTTCCAGTAACTTTAGTATCAATATGGTCAAAGACTGACATTACTATATGTTTCTGAGTTCTCAGTCATCCAGGACATGGAAAATTAAAATAAAAAAATACGAAGCAACTGGACTTCTGTTCTGTAGCTGAAGTTTTGTGGAAGTACAAGATTTAAACAGCATGTCTTGAAGTTGGTACCATTAATATTACTTGGATTGATCCGCTCACCCTCACCTAAAAGATGTAAAAGTCAGATGAATGCGATGTGATCATTTAAACTGAGGTTGCTTTAAAAACCATCAAATATGCACTAAAAAAACAGATGTGTTGGATTTACTTAAGCAAGTTATGTCAAGTGGTTGCACTCAACTGAGTTGAGTAAATGTAAAGCAACTTTCACATTTACTTTGAACTCATGACTTAAGTTAATCCAACACATCTGTTTTTTGAGTGTGTGTTTGATTTACCAACTACTGAAAAGGCCTGGGTTGGATTTGAAAAAATCTGATTTGTCTCATTCAGACTAAATCTGGTAATGGGGCAAAAACATCTGATCTGGTGTCACGTGTGCCTGCAGTGTGAACGTAGCATAAGATTATAATGTGTTTAAACATTTGGGAAAGCCCAGATGTTGATGCCGTAGCATTGGAAAGTTCTTCTGGGTTAGTCATTGGAGATACATGTGTGGACACATTTTGAGGTACACCTCAAACACAAGGTTCTTTGTGTGACATTATGAGAAAATCTAACAAAAAAAATCAGCCAAGAAAAAGAAATGTTGACCTCCACAACTTTTGTTCATCTATGATTACAATTTCCAGATTCCTGAAGTTGTCGTGTTCTCCTGTTCAAACAATTGTACTCATGTTGAAGATGATTTGATACAAAGCATGCATATCAACCCCAAAACAGCCTTCTGAAAATGCTGCTGAAGCTGGTCACAGAGACAATATTAACATAGAAACAAGTCCTGGACCAAGAAGAAGCTAAAACTTCCACAGCAAAGATTTTTTGAAGACATGTTCTGATGAAACTAAAATATAACTGTTTTGCCAAAAAGATCATTGTTAAATTTAGAGGAAAAAGGGTAAGTTTGCAAGCCAGAGAACACCATCTGAAGTGTAAAGTATGGAGGTGGCAGCATCATGCGGGGGTATTCTGCTGCAATAGGAACTGGTAAACTTTACATAACAGATGGCTTAAAGAAGATGTGTGGAAATACTGAAGCAACATCTGAGAACATCAGCCAGGAACTTAAATCTTGGGTCTTCCAAATGGACAATGACCCTAAACATATTGATACTATAGTAACAAAGTGCAACAAAGTCAGTGTTTGGAGAGACTTTTAAAAAGTTCTCATTTTACTTCTATAAAATTGTGGACGGAGCTGAAAAGGACAAAAAACTAACTTAAATCTACCAGTTTTGTTAGTACAAATGGGACGAAATTCCACCAATCAGTTGTGAGAAACCTAAAATATTTCACCCAAGTCATGCAGATTAATGGATGTGCTACCAAATACTACAACAATGGATGTCAACATGTGACTAGTGAAGAAAGTAAAAAATAAAGTAAAATCAAAACCAAAAAACTCTCTCATTATTCAGGCATTCAGCAAAAAAATAATAAATAAATAAATAAATAATAAAAACAACAACAACTAAAATAATAAAAATGATAATAAAAATATCCATTAGCTAAACCTTCTTCTTCCTTTTAGGGCCACTGGTGCCCATATCCAGCAGTCACTGTACGAAGGGAGGGGTACACCCTAGACGGGTCACAAGTCTATCACAGAATAATAATAATATTAATTAATGATAAAAATAAGTTAAGTCTGATTTAATGTCACTGAGAAAAAAAAGTTCTGTATTTTTTTTTATAAAGTTTTACATAAACATCTGCGCTCAGCTGTATCTGTGCTCTTGAACTGGAGCTGATCTGACAGCAACTGTGGAATTTTCCGAGACTTTTGGAGAAAAAAAATACAAACAACGACACACACACACACACACACACACACACACACACACTGGGTCGTCACGTCAAACCAATTTTGCAACACCGAGTAGTCCTGGTGAAGTCAAGAGTTTGCTTCTGAGACTGACAGACACGAAGAGGATGAAAAGGCTTTAGGAATAAGCGGTGCAACCTTTGCAGAGCCCGACTCGTGCTCACAGGCCAGAGACTAACAGGTAAACTCAGAGGAGGGTGATTAAGCCCTCGTTAGGCATGTAAATCCCACCCTTTACAGGCAAAGCGTTTCACTAGATCCCTGTCAATTTCCTACAGCAGTGCTTGGGTGGATTTACATGAATACACTATCAGTAAAGCTTAGCTTACCGTGTTCAACATTTACTCACTTTTGGGTGCGGTATAAAAATTGGGTATTTTCTTTTTTTTTTTTTTTTTTTGTCTTGAACAGAGAGAATGGATTTATTTACAGGGCATTCGGTGTGGCCTCTTTTGAAAATTGACTCCTCAGTTTTGTCCACAGGCCAGACACAAGAAGGTTAGCTGTCTGCCTCCAGATAAGCCGGCAGAACCCATCAACCCCTGCAAGAAGATAGTGTTCTGTATTTCTGTCATGCTTTATCATCAGCTGGGGTGAAACTAAACCGGTGCTAAGCAAGAGTAGAGGGACCATTTCCCTGGATTACAGGCGTCAACTTTAATTTCAAAGACCAATGGTGTATCCAGGGAAGGTGCAGGCTTCGCTTGCCACAGATTGGCAGCAGGGACCTGATAAGGCCCCTGCAGCGTTATTCACATTCACCATGGGGGCCTATTGATCTCCGGGCTGCTGGTTTATTTCATAAAGTACAAGGCAAACGTGTTAGAGCGCCAGCGTGGCTCTCCATTCAGGAAGACATACTGCATCCTGAGCCAATCGGGCTCTGCTCTGAGCGGTGGTGAACAGGAAACACACCACAGGGACACAGACTGTTTGTCAGAACTCATTAAAGAAGGACGCCGTGGTTTCAACCTTTCTGCCTCTACAACAAAACGCAATGAGCTTTAAAGGAAAGATACTTTTTAAATTTAGACATAGTCTAGATACGGTACAATAAAAGGTTAATTTTGAGACCTGTTTTCTGACTGACGGGTCATGAGTTCCAGTCAGATCATTCACACTGAAATGCCTCCCTCGAAATTTCCACCGACCAAATTTATGAAATGCATAATCACAACATGAGGGACCTCTTATTTTATCATCAGTGGGTGTTATTAGAAAACCATTTCAAATGATATGTCACATGGGAACAAATATCATTTACAAACCACTAATGACTTGCAAACACTCCTCTAGCCTCCGGTGCAGACTGACGCCTTCAAGCAGTGTGTGCTCTGCTCGCCTCTCCACGGGACGTGGAGAGGGACGCTGCACGCTCCCAGAAATCAAACAGAATAAACAGGAAAACCTCTTTCTTCCAGTTTGGGCTGTACAGTGGCAGTAACACATTAATTCTTAAAAGTCATCCCATTTATACCTGTCATTACTGCGGCCATCTAATGGTTTTTAGGTGTGTGTTTGTTGCAAAAATTCAAATGAGACACTAAAATATGTACATATTCTCTGAAGAGATGGATTAGGTTTGGATTATTAATAATTAAGCAGGCGTTATTATTATTACACTTTGCATCCTCTGCATAGATCAAACTCACATCACTGCTGCTCTGCTAATAATGAGTCATCAATAAAACATTCTCATAATGTCAGAGACACTTGTGTAGATGCTCGGTCTAATTTTACACGGGTCGACTTGGTCATTAGTTCACCGTGGCGTGAATGTGCCACCACACAAAAACACACAGGAGGCTACAGAGGTGGCCTGATGTGGCCTGACAGTTGGTGCATCAAACCGCTCCTTCATTAATGTTAATCACCTTGATATTGTGAATAACCAAATCAGTGCACCTATATGCAAATACCCTAAAACATTTTACTTTTTAATGGAAGTGGATGTTTTTTTTTTCCAGCACTTTCATTTGCATAATAATCACGTCTATAGAGTCACGTTTCTTTAGTCTCTGTCTACATGAGTACTGGATCTGTGCTTAGAGCTGCATGCAAAAAAATAATAAATATGGTACAGTCAGAATAAGAATAAAATGATATTAGAAGCCCCTCTGAAAGTTTCCCTTATTCTAATCAGAAATCATGCAGGCTTTTGGACTTGAAAGTCTCCAAAATGTTCACGGAGCTGTAATGAGAAACTAAGAAAAGCACCATCCAGAGGGGGGAGAGGCGCCTTTATTGCCACCCAGACATAATAACTTAATGCAAATTGTAACTAGTTAAGCACAGCAAAATAATATGATACCATTGTCAGCAGCAGATTGGTATTATAATGTTAGCTTGTGCAAATAATCACATTTTGGAGCTGATACAATTACATTATTTGTTCTGGTTGTATCATACACCAATAAAAGCAAACATATTAGGATTCATGGCACTTTTCGCATTGCGTTATCAATATGTGGAAATAATTGTCTGCTGAGAGATTAAATTACATTATTGTGTATCTTTTTCATGCCTAATAAATAATGATGGATGGCTCTTATTTTCATCACCACCTGCAACCATTTTGTCTTCTTCCCCCTGCAAGTTAAAAATGAGAGCATAAATAAAGAAATAAAAGGGGAGCGTGAAGAACCTCCAGCAACACGGCGCCCGAGGTGCTCGGCACTGAAGTTTCAGCATCTGATCATAGAGATGGAAAACTGCGGGTAAAAACTAAAAAACACGGAAAAGTCATCTGGATGTTCAAACAGACAAGCAGAGAGATGAAGGTGTGACTGACGAGGAGTCTGTGTTCCAGTTAAAATGTGTTTGACAAAACTAAATCTGAAGCTTTATCAAACTTTCAGAGAGGAAAAACTCTGAATATTTTTAACACCAAGTCATCGGAATCAAACCAACATTGAAAAAGCAAGAAAGAAACGTGGCTCCACTAAAGTCCACATGTTATGCAGATAACATGTACATTAAAGTTATAAACAGCATGTTAGGAAACATATTCAAACTGTAGACAGACATATTTTAATTGACATTTTATGCAAAAAAACTAGATGTCACATTTTGTTGTATCAGTAATCACCAAAACAGCCAAACAATTGTTATTTTAAATTATTATTATTATTATTATTATTATTATTATTATTATTATTATTATTATTATTATTATTATTATTATTATTAATCAAGGCTGCACATTTATTACTAAGATTTACAGTAAACTTCAAGGATTGCTAAAAAAACAATCTCCAACAAATGTAAAAGATTGTCCAAAGTGAGATTAATTTCAAACTTTATTTTTTTTTTTGTGTAACTCAAATAAAAAATATACAAATATATTGCTTGAAATAATTTAGGCATTACAAGAAAAATGTTATTTTACATAAAATAATCATTTATTTAGTTTTATGGGTTTAAAAATTCTATTCAGAATTTTTCAGTAAAGAAATGTTAAAGTTTGCTTAATGTTTGCATTTATTGGTTTAAATGAATGCATTTAATCAACACTGTATCATTATTTTATTACCAATCACCTTTTTCATTCAGGCAACCTTTAACACAATTTAATATAACATGATTTATTCATGAATTGTAAACCAGGAATAAAATAAACTATTTTACAAGCTCAGAAAGCTCTGACTAAACTGATGTGTCCAGCACCACAGAACCACAGATACCGCTGTCAAAATTTAAAAAAGGGAAACCTGGCATTACAACAAAAGGTAAAACCATTGTTTAAATTTGACACTAACATATGAAGGTTGACATTATTACAGTTTTTGGTTGCGTTCATGTGAGCTTGGGAGCAGTGAAGCCTTTAACATGTTATTTTATTGAACAGAGATAAAGCAGCTGCAGCCAACGGTGCAGCAGCCTGATCCACCTTCTCTTCTTCCTTTGTCTTACTTTAATTTCAATCACTTCATTTGCACTTTGAGAGATAAGAGAATTGATTAGCTCCAACTCCTCAGGAGTCTCCATGTTTGACTTTTTTTTTCAGGCCACCAATCTCAGCTGTCAATACCTGACTCTCCTGTTGCATTTGATGCAATTGTTCCGTTGTGCCGCGACCAAACGTCCTCCTCCCAGTTAACTCACATCAGAGGGAGAAAATTCCCAATAACTTCAGAACTTCTTAAGTAATGCCTTGTGCACAGCAAGATGCAGGAGGTTGTAAAAATTTACATTTTAATGAAATATTTGAATAAGCACTTGAAATTCACTCTAGCAGGTCTCCTGGTTCTAAAACCAACATTTCATGTTTGTGTTTTGAATGGCAGCTACACAGAAATTAGCATGCCAGTCATTCAGATTAGAAAGGCATCAGTGGAAAGTCAGGCTTTCTCAATCAAGGTTCACTGCAGGTAAACACCAGCCATGACATTAAATGGTAGGGTTTTATTAAAGGAAGAGAGAGTGAGGGCAACAATAAAGTCACTAAACAAAGACAATCTATACATAATATGAATCCAAAGTAAAAAAAAAAAACGTAACTGTTGCCTGTGATGGCAGGCTTCATTTGAACATATTATTTCTTTTTAACCACCTGTCCATAAACCTCAACACAGCTACATGTTCAGTTTCCACATGAGTAATGCTGCTAAATTAAAAAATAAAATGAAAACTTGTGTACAGCTTTTTTAAGGCACTACGGATTAGGTTGTGGATGATCTTTTTAGTTCTGCTACATTTTGACGTGCCACTGTTTAGGGCGACTCTGTCATCAACAGGTTTGGCAACGTATTGTTTTCAGAAAAGTTAGATTTTTTCAAAACGTAATAAAAATAAGATAAATAAAGGTTTTAAAGTGAAGGTCCAGTCAACTGTAAATTTAATAATTATTGATAGTAACTAATCAGCTGTCATATCAACCATAAAGCACAGGGTATGAAGAAAGAGGTAAAAGACTAATAAAGTGCCAGTTTTTAAATTATTTATAACATTAACTATCTAAAAACCTAACATACTAATGTGAAAGAATGTTACACCAACTAGTATTAAATTTCAGCAATTTTACACAATACTATTTGTTTAGTTAGGGTTAGCGTTAAAGAAGAAAAAGAAGGTGCACCTGGACCAGTTCTTCTGTGTTTGATTGTGTCTCTTTCCTGTCCCCAAACCCAGCCGGTCGAGGCAGATGGCCGCCTGTCCTGAGCCTGGTTCTGCTGGAGG
>JARVJO010000365.1:8792257-8816577 GCA_031762555.1 Cynodonichthys magdalenae
CCCCCGCCCCCCCCCCCCCCCCCCCCCCCCCCCCCCCCCCCCCCCCCCCCCCCCCCCCCCCCCCCCCCCCCCCCGCCAGGGGGGGCTGAGGAGAGGCAGCAATGGGGTTTGCAGCCCAGGCGGGGGGGGTTGCTTACTGTACGAGCAGCTCATCAAAGTTCTCATCGGCGGCGCATTTCCGAGGGCGACCTCGCTGTACGTGTCGGCCGCGTTTAAACTCCTCATCATCAACGGTCCAAAAGGACCCAAACTCATCCTCTACTCTCACAAAGCACTTATGCAGGGAAAGGTTGGTGCGAATGGCACCCTGGGAAAGCAAAGCAGCCAGGAGGGAGGGGGGGGCAGAAGATGCAGATGCAGCGATCAGCAGCACAGAAGTGGACAGACACACACAGGGAGGAGGGAAGAGGGTGAGGATCAAAATGAAAATAAGCCATTGTGGGTTATAAGGCATCACCAAACGGCGTTTGAAAGCATGAAGGGTGGGGGCACGCTGAAGCAAGCAGTGACTTTGGACATTATGGCGCACAGACAATGAAATGGAGCAGCAGAGGCGGCAGCAGCTTCTTCCCATCAGTCAGCGCCGAAACAGACGCTCAAAGAAGCCACAACATACCCACTGATCTTTTGAGGCCGTCTCTTTTGGAACTCTATTTCGTCGACTGTCCACACAGCCCCTTTTACGTTTTCTACTCGCACAAAACACTTGTGAAGACTAAGATTATGTCGGACTGCATTCTGCAGTTCATGTGAAAACAGAGAGAGAGAGAAAAGGTTTCTATCAGTACAATAAAAAAATGGAGTCACAGGAGATAATTTTCTTTAAAAGAAGAAACATTTAGACAGATGAAACTTGTAAATGAATGAAAACAGTAAATAAACCAGAGGAATACTGGCAGTCAGTGGTAAAGGTTGACCGACACATCGGCTGGTCGATATTTGTGTTTTTTTCTTTTAGCGACATCAGCTAGGATTAAGAGTGTTTGTTCTTAATGTTATATTAATTTAAATGTACTACATTGTTTGCTATCCATTGTTAGTTTTGTTAGTAAATGTTTCTTTTTTGTTTAAATTGAGATTTGTGTAACATTTGTTTAATTTTTATCATGTAAATGGTAAACTTTAAATATATGATTAAATATATCCAAATAAATATATTTAAAAGGTAAAAGATAATAATACTTGTCCTGGCCCTGAGCTGTTGGCTTTAAGTAACTGAGCAGCTTAGTTGAATAGCTCAGTATTAATGTCTCAAAATAAGCTGCTTTAAAGCCAGCATCACCAATAAACTACATTTCCCATAATGCATGTTGATTTTGCATGGAAATTCCCTGTAGGAAAATAGGAGAGCTCCTACTTTTACATTTAATAGTACTTCTGTGTTATTTATTGCACATTCAGTCAGTTGTACACACAGTACTTTTCCGTGTTTATAAGAGGACATGTTAAAACGCTGTTTCTATGCAGGAAACACCACATAGAGCTCAGTTATTGTTGGTTAGCAGTGCTCAGCCATAGCAATGAGACGAGGAATTTGACGTTTCATGTTTAGTCAAAGTTACACACAAAACATCAAAGTTAATTACAACTGTCCCTTTGATGGTTACAACAACACTCATGTATCCCTCTGTGAAAGTCAGTTTAACACCTCTGGGTTAGACTGATGTCAAAATAGTCGGTATCGCCATCGGCCTTAAAACACTGTTTTTTAAGGCCGATTGGTCGACCTCTAGTCATCGGTAGTTCAAACACAAATGTTTACTGGTTTCCATAGCAATTAATATCAGCCCCATCTTATTTCTTATCATTAAAACGCTTCCTTCTCTCGGACACCAAAGCCCAAACATGCTCTTCAAAACCATTTTCCTGACCAGAAATTGCTGGGTCATTTTCACTAAAGAGATCTCACAACATAAAGGTTCAATCCAAAAAGTTAAAGCATGAAAGGAGACATTCATTAATCATCCTTTTGTTATTCTTGGAGCAGCAGGGTGGGAGAGGAATCCAGTGTTTATAACACCGGTGTGCCCCTATGGATGAGCTGTCAGCACGTATGGGAGCTGATGGAGGACACGGGTGGAGCAGGGTGGTGACGCTGTGTGTGTGCTGTGGTTAGAGCTGCTTGTGACTGATCAGCTCTGGCTCAGAGGGAAGCTTTCAGGGCTTCGCCGCTGCTTTGCTCCGATGTGTGTGAGTGTGTTGGAGCCTGGTGGAAAACAGTGTTACCTTCTAAAGAGAGTGTGAGGGGCTCAGCCAGGAGGCGCTGGCAGGGAGCTGCTGTGTTTGACTAATGCCACCCACCAACAGAACAGCTCCACATATTACAAGAAAACAGCTTCTCCCCCCTTTCCTCTGTTTTTTATTTATTTATTTAAAATGTTTTTATTTATAGAGAAGCATACTGGTTTCTCTATTAGTTTGAATGTTTATATAAAGGGTGGTTCACTTGAACAGAATGAATGGTGTATTGTTAAGTATTTTCATAAATGTGGGTTTATAATGGTATAATACCTCACTACCGTTTCATTCTGCCTAACATCAACAAAAACACTTCAGTATTCACTGGTACAGTATCCAAGACAGGAAAAAAAAACAAGAAAACTATTACCTTCCATGTTGCTGCGTTGCGCCTAAAATATGCAAACATTCGTGTGAACCAGTTGTAGATTTCATTTAGTGTTAGCTGCTTTTCTGGAGATTCAAGGATTGCCTGGATGAGAAACGGCGACAGAAACAAACATTTTTAGTTTTTTCTAGCTTCACTCAAATGATTAATAATTGACAAAAGGCAAGCAGGTCTGCGTGAGCTCCACTGAGGAAAAACAGACGAGGCAAATTGTGCTCTGTTAAAAGAAGTGTAAAGCGCTTTTAATTCCAAACGGCAGATTTGAATACATTTTCCTTTGTGGGTGTAAATGAAGGGCAGGCAAAAACATTTCTCAGGCAGATTACAGGCCAGCAATTATGGATGGCTTAGATTAATTCCTGAGATCCCAGATTACTGCGGTCGGGTGATAATTGACTGGCCATCTTAAAACAGGTTCATCCCTACTGTTGTGTGAAATGAGTTTGGTAGCAGTCGCAGCCACTGAAATGCCTGATCAAACTAAATGGTAATATGTGACTCTGGAGTCCTGACTGCTTTCCTGCACTCATGTAAACTTGGATTAAAAACTACTATCTAAAAACGCTCAGATAAAATAAATAATAGAATCATTTGAAAAGCATTAGGCTGCAGTGTGGAAAACATTTCCTAAAGTCCATCAGAACGAGGGTCCTTACCTGTCTTATTAGTGAGGCGTATGTGAAAGGTGGTCTGACGTCTGCATTCATATAAAACTCTTTGTTCTGACTGAGATCTGTACACAGGAAACAAAAAAAACCATGTAGAATCGAAATGTTTTTGAACACAGCTCCAACATTACATGAGTTTGTGTGATGCTTGCAGAGAATTGCCGTGTGTGTGTGTGAAGGTGGGGTTACCTGGAGAAATTGGCATGTTGTACTTTTCTGAATAGCGCCGCCGAATTGGACCCATGCCATGGAGGCTGTTGGCCGTGATGACTGAGTGGGTCTGGGATAGGGGTGTGAGTGGTGCCGTGGGAGTGGTAGGGGTCTGGGGAAGGCTCAGAGGAGGAGAGGCCTCGGGGGCCGACTTGGACAACGTGACGCTGGACACAAGGTTGAGCTGAAGAACAGAAACCAAAGCAGAGACAGAGCAGAGTTAGTTCACCAATTACCCCGGTGTCGCAGATGGCTCACTAGCTGCTCGTTTGTCATTTCTATTTGCAGGTGGGGGTCCTGGGATGATCTGTGAATGGTACCTTAACATTTAAAAAAAAAAACCTGGAGACCCACTTCTCTCTCTTATTTTTTTTCTTTGAGCTCAGCTCTTAGTCCTTCTTTCTGCTCTTTGTTGGCTCGTCCAGCTCAGTTTCACTATTTTTGTCTTATTTTTTTCTCCCTTTCAGACAACCCCCTGCTGCCACCCCATCCATACAGAAAGTAGCAGTGAGGGATGAGTTGTGAGGTTGTACAGCACTGATAACGGACAGAGAGATTCTCACCTACCGCTGAGAGGGCCTCCTAATAAGGAAAGAACAGGAAGAAGCCAATCTGGGCTAATTACAACTGAAATTGTATTGTGAAGATCCTAATTAAGAGGTGCTTATAGAGGTGATCTGATGATTAACTACTGTGCCTGACTGACCTCCATCATTAGGGTCATGATGGCCATTGTAAAGCTGGACCTACAGTGTTTTTCACAGACAACATTTGAAGGGAGTCTTTGGTTTCAGCACTGAGGCTGGTGAGTGGGGAGCGGTTGGGTCAGCCAAGGCGAAAGAAGGATTTAAGAAATAATGGCTACAAGGTAAACTAATTATGGCAAGTGCTCCGAAGGTATAGCATGGTTTCCAGCAGCTGTGGCAGCTCCGAGCCAAGTGCCAAGCCTCCATACTGGAGCAGCAGTCAAGTGGAAAATTCTAGCCTGACCCCATGCTCCGGCTATTAATTGGCAGGAAAACTAATGACACATATACATATTCTTGCAAAATTGTTCTAATTGCTAATTTGCTGAAGGAGGCCAGTTTCCAAATTAAACATGACTTCAGAGTTTGAGAAGAAGAAAAAGGAGAAAACACTAAAAGTGGAAATGCAAAGCTCGTGAATGAGAGTGAGGGTTGTGTGGGTTGATGATGATGATGATGAAGGTCCAGGGATGATCCTTTCAATGAATAGGATTATTGGCAATCAGCACCAAAACAATAACGTTTCAGCAATCTGAAACTGAAATTGCTAGAATGTATAAGTGTTGTATTTACATTACGGTAGTTATTTTATTGTGTGAGTGCTGATTCAGCATTCTCACTACTGTTTTCCTGTTTGTCTGTATTGTTTCTGTGCATAGTTTTGGACAAAGTATCTCAGTATACGCTAAGTTTTTTTAACCATTCATGTATAAAAACATTCAGCTCGTTTAGGACAGCTGACCTTTTTTTATTCTTTTAAAAATATTTAGCTTTATTTTTTTTTCTCATTATAAAAACAATGATTTTTACAATTCCTTAAAAATTTTTTGTACCATTTAAATTCTACTTCACCATACTGGATCCATATCTGATATCTGATCTCTGTGTGCTGTTTTGCCAATTTTTGCATTTGGTGATGCCTCGCAAATTTTAGCTTTTTGCTACTTTTTTGGATATTTTAGATTGGACTTACCAATTAGCAAATTTTGTCTTTAAGTCACAACTGTTAAATTTAGCTCGTTTTTAAATTTTATCTTCTTAAGCCTGTTTAATAATTTTAGCTGTTTTAACTTTGTGAGTTCAGTATCAGCTTTTTCAAGAAATTTCATAAGTCAGCATTCACACATCAATTTTGCAGAAAATGTGAATTTCTTAAACTTCTTTTACACACAATGTCTGTTTTAGATATAAAGCAGAAAACTGCTCTCCCTAAAATTAGTGACAAGACTGTTTTGTAAACCCCTGGTTTTAGCACTCATGTCCAAGTTCTCACAATGTTTGTTTATGTTTAGGAGGCTGAACTCTGTCTTCTTGGCAGCGTCTGCCCAAATAATTTGGATTTGTGCAGAGATGCACACATGCAGTCTGCATCCTCACCAACAGTAGCAGAAGACGTGTTATTCTAAAGCATGAACAAAATAAATTACACTTGGGTTTTGCATGTTTCTGACACAATGCTATCAAGTGAATGAGGCTGCCGTGTTGACTTCTCTTCCTGTGGATTAGCAGGCTTTGTTTCATGTTTCATCCATATTCCCTGGCCATAAACACAGAGAGGCTTCAACAATAGGCCAGACAGGCTGGTAATAGCCTTGCCTTTGTTTGCCTCGCCATTTGGGCTCACTCCAGTTCGTAGACAAAATGAGACTTCACACTGAAATTAATTAAATGGTAATTGGTGATCTAATTATACTGGCTTTGACTCGGCAAGCTGCTAAAGAAAATAAACAAAAAGTCCCTCCTTAATTATGTATGGAGTAAAAGGTCAGATCTCTGACAAGAATGCTTAGTGACACCGTGTGCTGACACCCACCCACTCACACAGAGACAAATACAAACACACACATACACACATGGAAACATGCATTGCTAATGTGGCACATTTAGTTTTCATCTTCCCCACCCCCCATCCACCTCAGAGGGAAAAGAAAAAGAGTCTGGTTTGCTTATAAATGCGCAGTTTGTTTAATTCTTAATAGATATAAAAAAAAAAGCAAGTTCACCTGAGCTGCTTTTTATTTTGTGAAGCTACAGAAACATCTTGTTTTCCATGTTATACCACAAAACACAAGTAAATAACAACCCAGCAATTATAGTTGCTCATCTGTATTCACAAAATGGCTCTATTTCAGGTCATCTCTGAGGAAGATTTTATTCTGCTTCATATTTCTGGCTACTTGCAACTTTCTACTTGATGCAATCTCCTTGTCGCCTCCGTGGGATTGTGGGCCCTGACCTCAACTCACCCAGCCGGACTCAGACATTTTCATCACAACATTTCACAGCAGCTTGCAGCAGGCAAAAACTGCCCTGGAGAACGGCAGTCTATTTATTTGAATAAAATAAAATAAAAATCCCAGCTCGCCCTCCAGAGAGTGTTAACGCTGAGCTCTGACACAGCCATTCTCACCGGCCCAGGGGAGAGGGGAGAGGAAGTGAACTCAAGATGCTATCTGCCGCCCCGACCACTTTTCATATACAAATGTCCCTCGTGTCAGAGCCCTCGTTCTGCACTCTAATCTGCACAATCAGAATGTGTGACACAGGCGCAGTTTTAACAGACAGCTTATTGTCATTCAGCATCTCCAGGCGCTCGCCGTTGAGTGGCTGCGCGGTGCTGAGCGCACACGCAGCCTCTGGATGTCAATAGCCTCCTCTCTGACTGTAAATAAATGATCCAAACAGCACAGGGACAAGATTCTTGCGTGTATATTGTCCATTTGCCTATGTGTGTGATTTTACATTCATGCCCTGCAGTAAAATCATATCTGCTCATTTGGCTGTCTGAATGAACTGTCACACAGGCTGAAATATGATGCGGAGGCTTCGTCTTAAATACGACACAACTGAGCAGACATTTAAATGCCATATGTTAAGCCTTTTCCTTTGTAGTACAGGGATTAAGCAGCACACTTTATACTATAGCATATGTTACGAGTAATAAGGTGTAATGTCTGGAATATGTTGAAAAAGAGCAAAAAATGGACTGACATTTTTAGTTTTCCTTGAAACTCTAGTTTTTTTTTTCTTTTCACATATTTTCTACAGTTAAAACTCTTTCAAACGTAAAGTGTTTAGGATTAAATACATTTTTTTTAAGTACTGATTTTGCTCATGATAATGCACTGTTAGATAACGGGGTATAATTCCTGACAAATCCCTAACTCTGAATATAGAAGTAAAAAATCTTTTAAAAAGCATCTGTTTTTAATTAATAAAACACATCCACACATTAGAATAGCACAGCTGTACAACAGCTAACACCTTTTAAAATGACAGAAGATTACAGGAAATAATTAAAGCAACAGTTCCATTCAGGTCTTCTCTTTCTTGTCATTAAATTCTAATTCTGCACGTTAACATAGATTTATTTTTAGGACATTTTATATGTTGTGTGCATACAAGAAAGATTGTAATTTCTCCTTTAAAGCCTCAAAAAACACAAGTTTCATTTGATCACTTTTTTCCACCACCTACACATAATGTATTTATTTATTTTCTGTTGTGCTCAAACAGGCCTCTCACAGGCAGAAATGGGGGCCATTACAGAGTGTGTGTGCATCCAGTTCATCACAGACACCAAATTGAATCTCAGATGTCAGCAGATGTGGTCCAAACTATATTTACTGCATCCCTCAAGAGAACAGCTGTTTTTATTTAGCAGATAAATAAGAAGATGGGGGAAAGGATTAATGAATACATGTGTGCCAATTAAGACAAACAAAAGGATGAGTGGGGGGAGGGACGGGGAGGGAGATGTATGACAGGGTTGCTGCTCACCGGCTGCGGGGTGGCTTTGGGCTCTGTGGACTTGACATGAAGATGCGTCATCATCGCTTGCAGACGCTCTTTGTCTTTTGCTAGCTGTAATGAGAAAGGAGTTTTTTTAATATTAAATAAATAAATAAATGACACACACACACACACACACAAAAATCTATTTTTGCACTTTAATTAATCCCAGAAATCCCTTTGCACTGAAGACACTTTTACTAAAAATATATATGAAGAATCCCATTTTCAGAGGAATGCTTACAATAATTTCTTTATAAAATGCAGATGGAAACTTTCAATAAGTTTGCAGTCAAAGAGCAAGTTGGAAAGTTGAAAATAAAACGGTCTCTTTCCTCTCTACCTGTCTGAACCTCAGCGCTGTCTTAGCTGCCAGCTTGAATTATGATGACAAGCTGCATGCAGAGGAAGTGTGTGTCTGGTAAAGCCTCTCCGATCCCTTTGGATGATAAACCACCGGAGCAGAAATAACATGACAGTGGCGCGGTGTAATGTATGAGCAGCCAAAATCTCTTTGTTTAAGGTTAACTTCTAGCAAACCAAAACGGGTTTTGAATCATTATCAAGTCATTGTAGGCAATTATGTGGTTTGTGTCTGAGCTGCAACTGTATAATTCCTAAAATCTGGCATTCATCATTTGCTGATTTCACTTTGCAGAAGCTAATATGGTAAAATATTATGAATTAATTTTCCTCCCTAAAATACTAATAAATGCCTTCAACCATAAATTACTAATGAAACTGACAGAATGGCCATTTTAAATGTCTTTTTGGATAACTGTATTAATTATGTACATAGTTTTTTTTTATACCAAAAATATATTATCGACACTTTTTAGGACTTTTTTTTGGCAGTGGTTTTAAATAATCTTCCTGTTCCTCACTAAACACCAACTGCCTATCTCCACTGTGCTGCCGAGTCATTTCACCAAGTGTTTTATTGGTGGTGCCAAACAGTTAAAAGTCATAAATAACTTTAAAACCCAGTAAAATGCAAAATGTAATTATCTTCTCTATTTAGCCCCAGGCCATTCATATATCTTTTCCTGCCTGTCATGCATACATAACACATTTTTAATGACTGGTTACTAGCAAATGTACAAAAATTATTTCATTCTGTCGAGCTCCCCCCACCCCCTGTGAGTGACCCGGTGGCTGATATCGCACAGACAGGGGGGGGGGGTCTAGGAGAGACTGAGGATGTGTAAGCAGAAGAGGACACATAAATATTTGGATCAAAACATGCAGTGAGACAATACCTGCAGCTCCAGCTGTTGTACGACCTGCATTTGCACCCGACATTGGGCCGTGCTCCTGTCGTCCAGGGCGTGCTCATTGTTGAGATGCCTGCAAAACACACAATCATTCAAGGCCTTTTATTCCTCGAAGGACTGTGGATCACCTGCCATGATTCATGCCAGACTTTTAGGATGAAGACCATCTTGTCGAGTTGTAGCTGTTTTGGTCAAACCTTAAAGTTAAAGTTACCGGATTTTAACAGTAAAAATCCCATCACAAGAAAAAAAAGTCACAAAAACAACAAAAAAAACAAGAGAAAATGCCACAACACTACATGTTATTAAAAGCCTGTAACTTAGACTTAAAGATGCTCGGGTCAGAGGTGGAGCGAAGGTCTAGAGTTTGTTCCACAGTCGGGGTGCTGCCACTGAAAAGGCAACGTGTCATGTCACAACATGTCTCAGAGCAAGTGTTGGGAATAAAACTCAGCTACTACCAGACAAAAATAGTAATTTTTGTGTTTTCAAAGATCAGTTGGCTGTGGAGGCCATCTTGAATTGGGTTGGCTCCAAGTGATTATCTCCTGAAAACTGTATTAAAATCCATCCAGTGCTTCACAAGATCTTCTGCTTATAGTTATTGACAAATAATCAGAGATGTTTTTTTTTTCAATTTGTTAGTACTCAGCTAATGTGAAGGGGATTAGTCTCAGCTACAACCACACACAGTTTTAGCTCAAAATCTATACAGCTGACTGATTTAGAGCCATTTTTGTTTCCTGAGGTCAGTTGGCGGTGGCAGTCATCTTGAAGGGTTTTTAGTCCAAATTTAAACATAGATGTACTTTCACTGATTATTTTCTGCAAGTTTCATTAAAGTCTGTTTGGTGTTTCATGGGATAATTTGCTAACAAAAACCTTTGCACATAGGCACTTAGATGGGTGATAATACAAAACAGGAGATCAAACCACAAAAAATATGGATCAATTTGACTTCTAAACTGTTTTAGATGCAGAAGAAGAAGCAGTCTGTCTCTGTGATCAGTGAGGTGAGTGAGCGTAGAGCTTTTGGAATAACATATATATGAATAGTGCAACAGACTGCAGTGATTATATGTACTTCTTTTAATGTAAAAGAATGACATTCAATAATTCATGATGGGGATGACTGCTCCCACAGCTCACTGATAAGAGGAACGATTGAAGAATTTCAGGTTGGATTCTTTTACTAAATTATGCACCAGTGCCCTAACAGCAAGTCTTCCCACTGCAGCTCTCCTCTGCCATTTAGCTTTTTATTTGTATTTGTCATTTTTTTTTGGTATTTTGCACTGTTAATTTTATTCATCAAAATTAAGGGAATTGGAATAAAGCCAGTCCAAACGTAGAGGACAACAGGACAAGTAGATGGAATCTGTCACAAACTTGAATTATGGATATAATTACGTGCGATTATTTTATTCAGGAAAGATGTTCTCTTTTCGTGCACGTTTATAACTAATCTAAAGTAGCTCTGGGTAGCAGACAGGGTTTTTTTTTCTGTGATTTATATAAAATGGTGGAGATAAGGTTCATGAGTGAAGGAAATATGATTGGAGGAATTTTATCAGCTGCCGCATGAATTACTGTTTGAAAATGCTTATACAGAGGCATTTCATTAATCATTTAATCATAATCCGAGCAGGATGTTTGAACTGATTTCACAAATACCCTTTCATTTCACTACTTCATTATGCTCGCTAATGGATCCAATATATTATATATATCATAAATTATATCACATCTGTGGTGACCATGTAGGTCACTGTCACCAGGCACGGCTGTGTGTGCACAAAGTGGCGGATGGGAGAAAGGTGTCTGCCTTTTTCGTGCACACTTTTTCTGCCATTTGCTGCAAATCAAAAGCAGCCAGAGTCGACCTGTGAAGGCTCGGCGGCAGCAGAGACTTTACGGCGGTCCGATAAATTCCGGTGCCGTTGTTTTTACTTTCAGACAACACGTTTGTGCGTTAAACACCACATTTACACTCAGGAACTCGACGTCTGAAGGGAGAGGAATTGATAGAGCGCTGCTTGAAATACGATCAGCTGCAGCACTTCCAACCTTGAGGTGAATGATTTAAATCTTTATGGGAAATGTGCTCTCTTCCCTCAGTCAAGTCTTCCTATTGTGTTTTCATCGTCTGTCCTATACATTCATCACTTGAAGTTAATTATTGCAGCGAAAAAAGAAATTAAAGAGGCATATTTAAAGAAAGCATGGCTGATAGACACCTCCTCCCCTCTCCTGAAATGAGTTCAGACTTCTCAAGGCTTTCCATTTGTTCGAATCAAATAAATGCCCATTTAATTAGGTGGGTCGGAAAATGAAACTGGTAAACATTTCAGGACATCTTACTAAATTTCAAAGAGGGAAAATAATAGGTAAAGACATTTCAGCTTCAATTTAACCGGCCAAGACTGAATTTTCGATGAAGGGGTGGCCTACGTGAGCAGCTTTGGAATTTCTCGGCTCATACAAGACATGTGCCCCGCTCCTTTTCATCCTTTGTTACATTCCACTTTATTTCTTCTAATGACATGGAGAGTCACAGTGCATAATTAATAGGAAATGAAATATTCAAATGGCCCTAATGCAGCCTTGAGAGGAGTGTCTGGACACGGGAGCAGAGGAAACGGGGAATTGACGTCTGGAGAGGCTATGAACGTTGGCATGTGTCACTTTCTGGACTTCAAATGAAGCTACTTTTAAAAAGCTCTCTGGCAGGATGATGGACTCTAATGTAAATTGCCACAATAAAACAAGTTAAACAGATATTCCCACAGTCGGCTTTTTACATATCAGTTAGTTCGCCTGAGTTTTTTTCTCCTCAGTGTTCTTAATTATAAGGTTTAAAGCTGTCTCCCAGGAAGGATTTCTGTTCATCGCTGCTGGACTTGAACTAATGCACACATCTGTACAGTAGGATTGGCACTGATTTAGGAGGTTTAATTTGGTTATTTGTTTATTATTTACAGTAAATACGTAGTTGACTTTATTTTTTTAAACATTTTATATTGCTTTCAGTTTAACCTATTGTTCCTCAGTTGGTGCTGAGTGTGAGAGAGGAGTCTTTGTGTTGTGAACATGCAGCACTAGAGGGCACTGCAGGGTTTCATTGGCTCTGACCTCTGACTGGACATTGAAGACAGGGGTCTTGACCCCCATAAAAACACCACGTTCTCCTGTGAACCCAGTCCCGCCCCTTTCGGCGTGCAGAATCCCAAAACAGGAACGGAGATTTGGCATTTTGTATTTATCAAGATAGACTTTGTAGGTATGTCATGTTTTCTTTCAAAGATAAAATAAATACACATAGTTTAAAACAACATTTCATTCCAGTGTTAGATGTTACTGTTGGCTTGTGGAGCAGAAATCTGTTTGATATTAGAGTCCTCCTCACCTTTCTGTCTCCCTGGTACACAGAACACTGTGTTCTGCTGACTCCATGCTCAAAGACACGCGGCCCCGTCTCTGGTTAGATTTTCAACCTCGGGAGACGTTTGAAGCAGCATTATAATGTCTGGTGTATTATTTGTTTTTGTTTTGAAATCCTTTCAGAGGCCTGCAGTATCAGTTGCCGGGTTTCATGTGGAAGTGCTTAAGGTTTTGAGAGTTAACACCTTGGTGAGCTGCTCGCACTCTCGCCTGACGTTAAACAAAGGCAGCTTTGTGGAGACTCTCCTCAAATGTTTTCTTAACATGTTCCAAGCAGTTTGAGCAGGCAACTAAAGTAAACAAGATGTTGCCATGATAAAAACACTTGTAAAAACAGAGCTGAGTGCACTTAGAGACTTTTTCAGGCAGAGCTCTACCGGGTACACTGACTTTAATTCTCCTCCCTTCTATAAACAAAGGGTGAGGCAATGTCAGAATACAATAAATAGTGATAGATGTAAGCAGGCACACCCTAATCTAAAGAATGAATGTCTGTGTGAAAATGTGTGATGAATGTTTTAATAACTAACTATCACAGTATATTTTCTATAATAAAATAAGTATATATAACTGCCTCTTTTATTTGATGGTACTATACAATCTAACATAATGACTTTTAAATATAAACTAGTTCAAAGCTGATTTATGTACACACAAAAAAAGAAAGTTCAAGATGATGAGAGTGTGAAAACTTTCAGCAGCTGATGAGGCGGGCCCTCTGCAGCACCTTTCTCTTCTGCTCCTGTGAGGAAGGTTGTGCGTTCGCTGACTGCTTGTTTTAGGATAATGGAATTGTGTCATATCTTGTTTAAAGTGCGACTAATCCGGGGTGACAGTGAGCCATTGATCTGCTGCCACAACGCAGATGTTTTCATCCTCTTTGTAACCATGGCGCTGTTATGTGTTGGATTACCTCGAGCGCGCTTGCACACACAGTTGATTAGTAAACCAGGGCTGCGGCTCAAACGGGGAATCAGAGTAAAACAATGCAGTGCTCCAGCCTGGACAGAGTCAGACAGGTTTTCCAGTTCCACGCTGTGGCGAGTGGTAACAGCAGGTGATGCTGGCTTGACTGGAGCTGTTTGTCACTAATACATATATGTGTGGGTAATTCTATAAATGATGAGGTGTCAGCTGTTAATACTGTCAACATTAAAGGCTTAGGATACTTTGAAGAAATATATCGTCTGCTGCTTTTCAGGCCCGAGTGTTAAACTAAGAACATTTTATAGTGAGAAGTGGGGATAGACCTTGTGGGTGACATTATACACAATCTCATGTGAGGAACCACAAGTAGAGCTTTATAGTAACTAAGTACATTTACTTTGTTACAGTACTAAAGTCATTTTTTGAGGATTTCTAATTTTCCCAAGTGTATTTTAAAATCGTTAATTTTAGATTTATTTCCTTCTATTTAAAACTTAAAAATGATACTTTTACTTCTTTACTTTAAAATTTAACACTTAGTCACTCGTTACAAAATTAAATCTGTCCAAACTCATCATGGAAGGAGTTGTTTACGCTCTCTCAAAACATGAAGTGTTGATCTTACTCAACCAGGTCATGTCAACTAGTTCCACTAAACCTAGTAGAGTAAATATGAATTAAAAAATTATACATATTTTCTTTAAAGGAAAATATGTATATTGTCTAATGTTTACTCTACTTGGTTTATTGGAACAAGTAGATATGACCTGGTTGACTAAATTCAACAGTTTTTTTCTTACGGAGTGTGCAAAAATACTTTTACTTTTAAAATTTTTGGAATTTTTATGTTTTGTGACTTTTGCCTAAGTACTTTTCCTTACCAGTGAAATTAATTTTTACCCAAGTCATTTTCTGTTAACATCTTTTTACTTTTACTTAGTTATTTTTTTCAACTACTTTACAAACCTCTGACCACAAGATGTGTTAGCTCTAAATATATGTTGGCTGCTATCACACCAAGTTTTAGCTCAATATCTCTAAAATCGTCTGAGTTACTGGCTGATTATCTTGACTTAAACTAAAGCTAAAAGTAAATCAGTTGTAAACAAACATTCAATGATCACTGTCTGAAAGTTTAATTAAAATAGTGGTTTATGAGATATTTTGCTAACAGTCACAACTGATTTTAATAGTTTATTTGGCAAAGTTTTAAACATAGATAGTGCTTGTAATATGTAAATTATGGACGACTGCTAATTACTGCAATACTTAATCTTATGTAACTGAGTAAGTAATTAATCAGTCAGTCAGTAAGTAAGTAAGTCAATAAGTAAATAAGTAAGTAAAAAATTAGTAAGTAAATAAGAAATTCAGTAAGTGACTATTAAATACTAATAAATACTATTAAAATAAATACTTAACAATTAATCTTAGCTCAGTATTTGTAATATGGACAGCTATTGCATTTTTAGTTGTTTTCTAAGTTTGATTAGCTATAGCATTTATGCTGAATGAGGTTGAATTCAATCTTACTGATTACTTTTTGAGAGTCCCATTAAAAGTGAGTGTTTTTTAAGATATTTTGTTTTTAAGAATGACAAACAAACACACAGACATGGACAAAAACATCATTGTCGTCCCTTGCAGCAATAAAAGCAGCACATAAACACGAAGAAAGAAAAACAAGTGTAAAACAAATTGACATCTAAAAGAAATGAAAATTGAAGTGGAAGAAAGCATTCCCCCCGTCCAGCGACAAGGGCAAACATGCAGGGCTCCCTGAGTGCAAGCTGCCACAGATAAACATCCTACCGTTGTTTGTTTGGGAAAAATGGCCCCCATCTCCATGGGAACTGCACTTATCACAGGAATTAGAGGCCCATGCAGTTCCCAGAAGGAGACCCCACCACAGTGCCCTTTTTTAAGAGCGGGCTGACCCAGACTTGGGAATAACAACTAGCTGCACCTGCAGTGCGTCTGCGTTGTAAGGGGTCGCAAAACATGTAATCGACCCAAAAAGAGGACAAACAAACTGTGACAGAAAGGAACCTTTGGCTATGACTTTTACTTACTTGAGGAATGACTGGAAATCATCAAAGACCGCTTCACACCCAGGCCACTTGCAGACACCGTGGCCAAAAAGAGGGTGACTGTGGGGGGAAGGTTCTTCCAGCGTCGATCTGAAGGAGAGATTCAGAAAGTCATCAGTAAAAACTCATTACAATAAGTCTTCAATAAAAAGGCAAAGAAATAAAAAAACACAGATGTTTTCTTTTTTGTATGTCACCCAAAGCTTCCGTGTGTGCTCAGAGTTTCTATATCATTTCCACTGCAAAATCCAAATTAATTCAGACCCAAATTTTCAGCTTACAGCATGTTTTATGTCTTATGTAGAAACATTTCATTTAAAATGTTTTGATAATAGTCAGGCATTTATGTATTTTCAGGAAGATCCAGAAAATCCATACATTTAAGGTGCTTCAGCTACATGCAGCTGAAAGTACATGCTCTCGTAAAGACCACAGAAATTTAGGAAAATAACCATAAAATGCAAAATTGCTAGCAGTGTAGTGGTTTATAGAACAGGTTTGCAAAATAAAAAATAAAAAACCAACAATGACATTTCAAAGATACGAGCAGTTTTAAGACAAGAGAAATGTACTTTGATCTTAGCTGCTTTCAGATTAGCCATTAGCTCGTTAGTCAGGTTGGATTTAAACTTTGTTTTTCTAAGGTGAGCTCTTCCAAAGTTCTATCTACAACAGGTAAGCTATTGTTTATAGATTCTACACAAGAACTCAATTTAAAATAGCTGAATTATCTCTTTCATAAATTTATTCACGGAATTCAAGTCTTCTTCTAAAAACAATATGGGTTATTATGTAAAATTATGTTATAACGTAAAGTAAAATCAAAATAATACATACTTTAGAGCCTTCTGATTGACAAGATGCATGCAGTTTGTGAAAAAGTACCTGCAAATTTAAAATGTACTAAGTTTACAAAGTGTTTGATGTGTCTTTTATATCCTACTTGATGTGCAGTTTTGCTAACATTGATACAAATCAGATTTTAATCTGATTATCTTAACTTAACTTAAGTTTTAATGAGCTATTAAGTAATTTATTACATTTTTTAGAAATCCAGGATTTTACCTTTTAAAAAATGTAATAAACATGCCTGGAAACTTAAATGTTTGTCCATATTTTATTTCCCCTTTTCTTTACTTTTCCAGATCTTACAAATAAACAAAATAAACACTTTTGCAGCGTGCGTAGGAACCCCGTACTGTATCTTGTTTTCACATGAAAATATTGACTTCTAGTTGATCTGTGAACTCCGGGCCTTGTTGAATCAGTTCACCTGTGTGATCATTACTTGCTCTGCTTTTAAATGAGGGAACTCTTGTTGTGAAAGCCAAACCAAATCAATACATAATTATTTAGTATCACTGAGCCATGCTGCAATTTACTTTGATCCAGACGGCTAGGGGGCTCCCTGAGATGCTGCTGCATCACATCCCACAGCCCACCTGGAGGAGTGTGTAACACAATATGAAAGCCCCTACTTTCACACCACGCACAAACTGTAAACATCCCCGGCTGGTACCAATTTATCTCCTGACCAATTCATGTCACCAGGGGCTGACAAGAATGCATCTTTGGGGAGCGTATGGCTTGGTACAATCAGTCTAAATAGCAGGAACATCCCTGAAAAACAAACTTTACAACATCTTCCATATGGTGAGAGGCGTGGAACCACAGCTAACCACAATCAGAGCTGAGACAGAGCGGGCTGTGTGGAGGCTGTGCCTGCGAAGAAAGCGAGACAGGCAGCCATATGGACACAGGCACTATACAAGACACACAACTTTCAGATACAAGAGCCTGGGGGACTGGCCTATATTGCTACCACCTGTGCTTCTGGCGGCTCGCGAGCACAATGCTGCTGCTTCTCCTCCAGTGTGAGCCCTGCGCTCGGAGACAGCGGGACAGATCAGGAGATTCATTGCACAACAAACTGTTGTGTTCCCACATGAGAATAACTCCAGCCTCTAAAATCTCATTGACATGCATATATTCAATGAATAAAAATGTCCAATTGTGCTGTACTTCTTCAAGCAATTACTTTCAGGACAAAATCCATTTGATGTAATTAAAAAATTGATCCAAAAACAAATTAGTAAATTATTAACACACACACACACACATACATATATATTTTTTTCATGCCAATTCTGCTATATCAAATAAACCGATAATCAGATTAAAATCTCATTTGTATCAATGTTAGCAAAACTGCACATCAAGTAGGATATTTTAAAGGTCAGCACAGGTTTCCTTGTGTTATAATTGCTTGCTTAAGAGTTCACATTGTTCATAACATGTGATAATTGCATTGCAATTAGGAGGCAGTCGAGCATTCATGAATGCTGTTAGCAGATTCCCCCCCCCTTTTCAAAAATCAAATTTTTTTTATTCAATTATGAATTATGCATTCACATTAAGACCTCTGTTTTGATACAGCTAATAAATAGATGGCAGACGACCAATTATAATGAGTTTTTAACAAGGAAATGTGTGAACTGGCGAAGGTGACGCTGGTTTTTAATTTAAAGAGATCCTTTTTTTTTATTCTTTGCAAGGAGGCTTGTTGGTTAATTCTGTTTTAATAAGATATTGAAATGTGGAGAGCGCTGGGAATCAGCGAGCACAAAACGCTGTGAGTGGCTGGTGGCAGAAGAACACTTTTAAACGGCGGATGGTTAAATACTGGTAAATGACAGAATTTACACCAAATGAGCTACATTATTGTAATAGGAGAAGAGAATGGTATTTATTTTTTTCCTCAAAACTGAATAATCATTCTGACAGTTCAGTCAGAATGTTTTATTGTCAGGTGGCACGAAGAAGGAACACTGAATTAATCTTTTGGGAAAGATGGCAAAAAAAAAAGACAGCTTTCTTTAGAGAAGCAGAATCACTCAGACCAGGTTTGACTGAAAGCAAACCTTCCAGGTGTTGCTCTGTGTTTCGTTGTAGACACATCGAGGAGACGGCACAGAGATGTATCTGACAGCTGCTAGCCAGTTGTTTTCAAGATCACTTACTTTGATAGGATGCTTTGGGCCATAAACAAGTCAGGAACTATGGCATCTGGTGCTGATGGATTCAATCTATCAGAAAAAATGGGAAGATTGATGCCCATCGAGCTAGGTCATAGTCTTAGAGGTTCATTCCCCTCATATTCTGCCCCTCCATCCATACCTGTTTCCCCCCCCCCCCCCCCCCCAACACTCTAAATGTTTCCTGGATCCTTTCCTCCTCCTGGTGCGGCTGCATGCTTTACCCTAAATGATTTAATTAGTTTTTTTTTCTTGTGCAAGACAAATGAAAAGCAAGTGAGAGATGGGAGAGGAGTGCCAAATCTGATTATTTATCTCCTTAACAGATTGCTGCGTTACAGTCCCTGAGCTGTTGTTACTGATGGTTGTTGGGAAGTAAAGTGGGCCAAGTGCTTTGTGGGATGCCCCCCCCTCCCTCTCTCTCTCTACAAAGCTGATGCAGCTCTGTATTGGGAATTTGTGTCAGATACAGATCAGGCCTATTTGATTTAAATAAGCAAATCACTGAATAAAGATGACCTGGCTCACAGGGGTATATCTGGATCTGTGCATCTCTTTTCAGCAGCTGAGAAACAAGACGGCCCAGCAGATAAAGTGACTCAGGCTCTGGTCATATCAGGGATGTTATTTAGACAAACAATCCCAGCTTGCCTTGCCGGAGTGATCTTAGCAACAACTAAAAGCAGGAACACGTGCCTCGTTTTCGGTGTGTCAAGGCGGCAGTGATTGAATTTCTCCCCCTTCCTTAAGACGGAAG
Source organism: Cynodonichthys magdalenae (assembly GCA_031762555.1). Classification (NCBI taxonomy): domain Eukaryota; kingdom Metazoa; phylum Chordata; class Actinopteri; order Cyprinodontiformes; family Rivulidae; genus Cynodonichthys; species Cynodonichthys magdalenae. The sequence continues at coordinate 8,811,824 of JARVJO010000365.1, forward strand.
TGCAAAGCTAGTGAGTGATTCCTGTGGATGCACTTAAGGTTTTAGTTGCAGGCGTCGTTGTGCCTGGGCAGATTTTATATGACACATGAAACTAACTACACGGTACTTAGGGCCCGCTGTAAACCAATCTGAAGCCAGTTGGGAAAACAGGCCCATCTGCAGAGAGGCTTGTTTCAGTTGCATGACAAAAGGACTCGCAAAACCGCATCAATTAAAAGTTCATTAAGTTCAGCGCTGGGAGGATGAGTGGATGCTCTCTATTTACGCCTGGGCCGGCCCAGCCCATTATCTTCAACCTGATTATTCAAATCCCTGGATTATAACACAGACGTTTCTCTCACAGCCTTGCTTAGAATAATCTTACTTAATAATATTTCATTTTTCTTTCCATGGAGTCAGATTTGAATTTAGTTTGCATCATCAAAAGAGAGGGAAAAATGCTTCTGATAGTTGTGTGATTTAAAATTAACACAAGAAAAGATTATTAGTTGTGGGACTCTAAATTAGCATCAGCATTTGATGGGCAATGTTTTCTGCTCACTCTGTATTTGCCATCCTTTCTTAGTAATTGTACATTTAAAAAGTGTGCGTGGGTAATCTACTTCCTTGAACAGATGGGGTGAATGAGAATAAACTGCCTGCTTTTCTGACAGATTGAAGATACTACGAGAATATACAGACTAAGACTGCCTTCTTCACTTAAGCCTGTGTTAAACTGCTGCTGACATCTTCTTTAATCTCTGACAGTCGGCGCGAGGCAGAGGGGCTGCCAGCTCTTGCGTTATGTCTTTTCCGATGTTTCGTGGAGCCTTCAGCTGCTTTTTGCTGCCATCAATGCACACCTTGTTTTCCTGTTTGCGACAGTGTGTGATGGAGTCAGCGAGTCGATATCCTTCGCAGTGGTTTGTCAGAAACCAGACATTCAGGTGGTGAACTAATACCAGTTTTTATTTCTCCTTCACTGACTGCGCTGCAACTTAAACTCTCAGTAAGTCTACACAGGTAGGTCTTAAAACTAAATCTGTTTGAAGCTACCGTTTTATATTTGCTCTCTCCCTCAGAGAATCAGAGTGCATCCTCTTGGTGCCACTTAGATCATCTCTTTAACCCTCTCTGTCCCTCCTCTCCCACACCAGCAGCCCCTCTTCACCTCCAGAGACCCGCTGATTTACTTGGCTAAACATGATTTCATCGGCATTGCTTACATACCGACACATAGGTTTTGATCACTGAAACACAAGTCAGATGTTGTGCAGTGAGCTCATGGTGCCTGGAGGCTCCTCACTTGCAGTTCAAAGATCAGCTTTTGTGCAAGAAAACAAGCAAATGTGTAAGACGCCAAATTAATTCCTTCCTTAAAGAAACACAGGCTCTCTCTCACACACAAGTCAGAGAGCAAAAGCCTTTCATGGATGATTCATCTCTGTTTTGAAACGACGATACATGTGGTTGTTTTTCTTTTACAGTATGATAGCTTTCTGTTTTTATTATGTTTCTCTTTTTTCCTAAACTAAAGATTTGATTCTTCACGTCAACAAATTCCTAGTATGTAAGGAAATGTTTTGCTTTAATGCTAAGACAATGATAACTGAATACAAATGGTACAGGGCACGCAGCTTCAATCAAAACCTTAACCAGTGTCCATTAATAAAAAAACAATGTCTTTTCAGTCTCCTGTATGTTTCTTTTCCCTCAAGTTGTTCTTTAACTTTATGACAATAACTGTTCCTAGGAGGAAATATCAGTCATATTACAAAACTGATGAAAAATACTTTTTATTTATTATTGTCCATCATAAACTAGTCAATAAATAATAAAAAAATATCCAGTTGAATTAATTTTTTTAAAATTTGAGCTCAGTAGTTGCCTTTAAATTTACAAAACTTTACATTTCAGTTTTGTTAATTCGACTATTTATTTATCCATTCATTATTTAACCTGCTTTTCCTTTCTGAGTCATGAGTGTTGCTGGTGTCCATGACCTGCTGTCACTGTGAGGGGCAGGGGGTCCCGAATTCATCACAGACAATTTATTTAGTTTACGGCATATTAAAAAACAGCAGTTTTCTCTTTAAGGATGCCAAAGTTACGGTAATATATATTTTTCAGTCCTGAATTTTTGGAAGACTCTAAACTCACACAAAAGAACACTAAAGAGAGTTTATAGAAGCTTTTAAAATGATTCAAAGTAAAAAAACATTGAAGGAGTTTTTCAATTAGTCAGGAACCACTGTGTTTATTGACAACACCAAAAATAAAAAAATAACAACACAAACAAAAAGAAACACACAACTGACTTTCCCCCACAAGATCTCTTGAAGTTTTAAGTAATGCAAATTTTTCACCACATTTTATGGCAAAGTGTTAAACTGAGATAATCCACTTTGGTCAAACTGTAAATCATTTATGCAGAAATTCCTGTGATTATATGAGAATTTGCTAGATTTGTTAGAGCTCAACCTATTGTTGTAAATGACTCTCAGCTTTTATTAAAACAAATTTTAGCTCAAGATCTGAAGCTGGCTAATGTTGATTAGCTGGTGTGGCCATCTTAAACTGGATGACTCAGTTGTAGATGTGCACAATGTTTAGTTTAATGGATGTTTGTCCATTGGCTCTTGGGGTAATTTACAGCCAAAGTCTTAAATGAAGATGTTGTGCAATATTTTGAAGTTGGAGTATGAGTCAAGGATGCTCAGTTACAACCACAACCAATCTTAACTCAATATCAGTAAATCTGAGTTGAACCATTTGTTGTGTTTGCTAATGTCAGTAAAGGCCGTGTCACACTGTAGCATTTTAGACAACTTATGTCAACTTATGAAAACTTCAAAGACATCAATGTTTAAGATGGAATTAAAAATATCAACTGGAAGCCTGATGTGTAAATACTGCAATGCTAACAAACTGATCAAATATCTAACTTTTATTAGTAATTTAGTAAAAAGTAAGTTGTCTAAAACGTTATAGTGTGACAGGGCCATTAGCAGTGCAGAAATTTCTTTTGATATTTAATTAAAGTCTGTCTTGTGTTTCATAACACATTTTGCTAAAATAAGAAAGAAGCATTATCAGGGGATAAAACTGTATGAAATTTTCACAACAACTCAAAATAATAAAGAAAGTAACAACAACAAAAAAAACAAACATCTAAATTTAGGTACATTGACCCATTCCAAAGCATTAAACAGGGAGAAAAATAAAGTAAAATAAAACTTACACTTCTCTTTTGTGACTCATGTACTGGCCATTGGTGGAAGCATGCTGGTTGATGATGTGGTTCTTTGGCGGTGCCGGGGAGGACAGGTCGAGGCCCCGGTGGCCGTTGTTGCTGCTGTTGTTGTGCTCCTCCTTCACATGAGCGTTTGTCACCTCCTTCCACAGTTGTTGCAGCTCTGCTGGAATCATGCCTGAGAAAAACAAATTGGATAATTAAATCAATTAACAGCTAATCCAACTCTCTTCTTCATTACCTAATTAAATCAAAGCGTTTGTAAACAAAGCTGAGTATTAATTAGAAAATACTCCACTACGGGGTAATGCACAAAGATCTGAACCAACCCCTCCCTACAACTCCCGCTCTGATGTCTACTTCTCTCCCTCTCATTTTCCCTGTGATCTGAAGCATGTTTGTATACACAAATCCCTGGCATTCACGCAAATTTCATGCCCACAGTAAATAATTAACATCCAGACAAGGCATGAAATCCAAATAATCACTTTCTCTCAACAACAGAGATGTGCAGAACACACACAACAAAAAGTTTACAACAGCAACATAGAAAACATCCCACCCCTGTCTCCTTGAGAAACAGGACCCCGGGGTAATATTCTCAAAAGCGCATTAATGTGCAAAATACTTAAGGCTCTGCACCGCCTCCAATTGACACAGACGACTTAAACCTCATTTAACGAGTCAAGTACATTGCAGCTCTCATAGGCCTTTGTAAAAAAAATCTTTTGAAGACATAAGACATTTTTTGTGTGCTGGAAACACATCCACAGAATGTGTGTTTTTATGTCTGAGACAGTCAACAGTCGGGATGGAGAGGGATAATGCTGTGTTTATGCACCCCACTTTCCACCTCTTAGAGAATTTAGACGTACCGCAGATGTAGCCATCTATGGTGAGGCTGTTTTTGAGTCTGAAAAGTTTGCTTTCATGTGGACATAAAAGTAGATGAAATGTTAAAAAAGAATAAACCTCAAAAGGTCAAGAATTTTTTGGCAGCTTGTATGTTCAGCCAAAATAAAGTCCTTCTGGAAAACCTAATTTCAATGGCACTAACATATCTACTGACAAAATATACTGGGAATCTTTATTAAGAATTCAAATTTGCAGAATAAGGTACATGTTTTAATAAATGTAAAAAGTTTTTTAGTGGGGACTGGCTTTGGATTTCTGGGACTAAGGCATGCATTGTGATTGGAACGTCAGGGTTTAGGTAGTTTGGGGTTGTTGGACTTGCTTTTGTATGCTTGCATTATGATGTCTTTTGCAGATTTTGGGCAGTCGTGGTTTGATTTTGGTGTTTTTTGTAAATGTCGAGGCAGAGTGATTGGCTGGCAGTGAATTGTGTCATTTACCCTTGCTTTAGGGTTGTGTGAGATTTTAGTATTTTTTGCTGGCATATTCTTCTTGCTCTCGTGGCAGATTCACACCAGGGCTTCAGGCTTGAGGGGGGGGGGGGGGGGGGGTTCTGTTGATGTGAAATGTGTCCTGTATGGAACAATGTGGGGGGGCATGTAGTGGC
>JARVJO010000365.1:8824076-8852669 GCA_031762555.1 Cynodonichthys magdalenae
CACCTTTTGAATGCAATTACTGAAATAAATCAAGTTTTTCAAAATATTCTAATTTACTGGCTTTTACCTGTATATTATCAGCTATAATACCAAGAATAATATCGGATATTGATATTGGCTGAAATTATATCGGTGCATCCCGAGTCTTCTGTCCCCAAACTCTTACTTTCGTACTCCAAAGCAGGCCTGATTTATTTATAAACAAACTCTGTCACCCATTTCTCTGAATAAAAAGACTCATATTGTGGTTTGACAGTTTTTGCTGCTATGTTTTTTTACGGCGCTACACTTTGCTGGTGAAAGTGAAGCTCAGCGGTGTGGGATACTGACCCTGAGTGAGCGAGTGCAGCGGCAGGCTGGTCTGTCCTGGCTGGATGGTGAGAAGCCCTTGCCTCTGAAGGTTGAGCAGGTGTTGCTGCTGGACCTGCTGGACCTGCAGAAGCTGCTGCTGGAAAGCCAACTGCTGGGCTGAAACCTGCTGCAGGTAACACACACACACACACACACACACACAGAAGTACACTGGAAGTGAACAAACATCTTGTATTTATCAGCACATAAACATAAATCAGGCTCTTGTACACACAATAAATTGTGATTAGAAACTGCTTCAAGTTCGAAACTATCAAGTTTAAATTCAAGTTTGTGCAAAAAATACTTGAAAAGTGCAAATTATGACTCATAAAAATCTAGATTAAAGTGTTTTTGAATGTAACAGCACAAATGAGAACAATGCTACTTTCATAAATTTTGCCTTAAGAGTGGGTTTGTCTGGGTTCACCCAAGATAGGTATACCATACATCTCCCTCTCTCTTAATTAACACCAGTCGGGAAGCGAATGACAAACAACGAAACAACATAGTTAATCATTCATAATAAGAGCCACATGAATTTAATTACAGCCATTCATAATTCAGCAAACAACGTGTGACTAAATCAAAGTGCTTAATAACCACCCTAGAAAGTCCCAACTCTCCCAGGCATGGTGCTGAGCGCAGGGATGCTCGCTTTCCCCAGCCAGCGCAGCAAGCTGTGTTCAATCACACACCGTAGACTGACAGAGAGATGGCTGTTGTGTTCAGCTCGCTGTGCTACAGCTGTTTCACCGAGAAAACATTTAATGAAATTCTACTGTGTCATCTCCGCCTTTGGGGTTGTAGGGGTGTTTTGGCTCAAAAATAAGAAACGTGTGAACTTTGTTGGGATGAAAAAGTGATATGAAAGCAGAGAGGAAGGGGGGGGGGGGGGCAAGGTGGAATAATAAATAGAAGGAAATCATTTAATATCCTCAATCTTTTATTAGTCAAAACAAACGAGAGATTTTATTTAGATAGCAGGGGCACAGAGGGGTGAGATGACTTTTAACCATTTCATCAATCCTAAAATGTCTGTTATATCGATTAAATGAGCTGAAAACCCTTCGGTGTTTTCTGGCAGATAAGGGCAAAATAATCCTGTCTGAGACTCAACAGGATACTAGGTCTGTTTATGAGTACACAAGGCCAGTTGTCAAGCCAGAGGGAGGAGAGGATGGGGCACTAAAAGCATTGCTGGGCTGCCAAGCTGTGCACCGCACCCTTTTACCAAACACAGGATACACCACTTTGTTTACTTCTCACAATTGAGTGCATACAAAAGAGGTCTCTGTGCAGCGTGGCAGTCAGGTCACTTGCTGGCGGCCGTGAAGTCACTGAAACAGCCAGATAAAATGGGTCCCCTCCGCCCACCCCTGTTCGGCATGTCAAAAGGGTCCAGCAGCGTTCCTTTCCCTTCCGCTACCTCCCTCCCGCCCCGCAGTGAGCTCACCGCTCCCGCGACTGCTGACTAAAAATAAAACTCCCGGCCAGCGCTGGTCTATTAAAGCGAGCGAGCTCATCTCATTGGATCAATCAGGAGAAGGAGGCAGCGGCTGAGGGTCAGAACTGAAGAGTAACTACATATTCTTGGACTTGTGTGTGTGATTCAGTGAACGTGAAGAAGAGCTAGAAGGCACAGGTTGTGGTGAAAGTCGTGAAGCAGGTGGCCGGGGATCTTCCCTGATCTTTCCTTTTTTTATGAAAGACGGGTGCTTCTTTTTTATTTTCTTCACGTCAATACAAGAGAAGTTTCTCGTGCCTTTTGTAGTTCTTTGTTCCTCAGCTCCTCCCTGACAGCCTCAGATAAAGATAATAGTGCTACGGGGGTGGGAGATCACAAGGAACAATGTCTTTCATCAAAACGCTAAATAAATAGAGGGTGGCTTTTCAGAGGAAAAGAAGAAAGAAAATCCAGCACGGCAAAATGAATTTAACCCTCTCCCCTTCCCTGTTTTTTTTTCTCGTAGTCCCATCAGCTGACAGCAGCTCCTGTGCGCTCGCAGCATGCAGACACATTAAAAAACCCCAGACCCAATAGACCAAATAAGAGGTTAACAAGAAGTGGCACAAGGGAGAGAAAAATACAGTCCCTGACAAATGATAATGAGTGGCAGTGGCAGGCCTTTATTGTCAGGCTTCAAATATAAAGTTAAAGATCTTTGAAAAACTAAATTTTGATGTCTTTAAAATAAAAGAGGCACAAAGCAACAACAGGGGGTTATTGTCTGGCAGCCACAGGGGAGTCACTGCATCATTCTTATTCTGTCTTTTGATGGCTGCTAGAAACGGGAGAAAAAAGAAAGAGCGCGAGCGATAGGAAGAGAAAGAAAACAGCGGCAAAGGGGGAGAGCCTCTTGAGGCTGCATCTATTTCCTGTGATCATACATAATATGTTGAAAAAGTGTTTTTTTTCTCCTTCTTTTATTCTCGTGCTCCATTCAGCTGATCAATTGCACCTCCTTGTCTTCGTCTTCTCCCCTCTCCTCCTTCCCTTGCTCCTCCACTGTTTACATCAGATGCGACTTGGTGACAGGCCTTATCTGAGGCCGAGGAGCTCCGCTGTCACGTTGATTTATGGGAGCATCACGCCACAACTTGTCCAAACTGAAGCCCGCAGTTCATTAATTAGGGAGCTCCAACTTTGAAGTTGGACGCTTCGACAGCCCGTGCGCGAGTGTCGAGCGTGAGCGGGAGGAGTGTGCGTCTCGCTTTTAACGTTGGGCTTAATTTTCTGTGCCCTTCTTTGCTCTCCAAACATGGAACTCAATTGGGACGAGAGCGAGAATTCCCAGATTGTCTTTGAACTTCTTCTGGTCGTGCAGTAATAATTTGCTTTGTCCACAGTGATGCCTGTATCCGCCCGTCATTAACACGCATTAAGCTGCTGCCTATGAGCAAGCCCCGCTGCGCTATGGGGGAGTCGAGGAGAAAAATCAAGAAAGAAAAATGATTTAAAAAAAAAAACAGGCAAAGCTGGAAGCGTTTTCAGTCTTGATATCTCACAATTACATGCCTTCTCTTCCTCTGCTATTTCCATGTTAATTACCAAGAAAAGCCTCTCAGATTTATAAGCTCTGTGTTTTTGCCTTTCATTAAGCCCTGCACACAACTCACACAGGAGTGATCGTTTCTTATGAACGACACTTGTTTGCTAAAAAACAAAAATACAATGAGTCAGAGGGTTAGTAAAATATTACACATTTAACTTTGCAGGCAGGTCCAGAAAAAAAAGGATCCGTATTTTTACACAGAATCAATCAGTTGTTAACATTTAGCTAGCAAGTCTGACATGCTAATCAGAAGCATGAGTGCACTTGATCGAACGCCCCCCAGCCCCCATCCTCACACACACACACACACACTCTGCTTTAACCACAGTCTGAAAGCAGATGGAGTTGAGGGAGGGAGCACACATGTCTTCTATGCTCTGTCTGGCCATCGTTTGGAAATGGCAGACGGTCGCAGTGATGTCAGCCTACCTCTTTGCTCTGCTTGCTGCCTGCATGTTGCTGCTGCTGCTGGAGGAGCTGGAGGTGGAGCGTTTCCTGCTGCTTCTTGTAGAACTCTTGAAGTTGCTGCTGCAGAAAATGACAAGAAGGTGACAAATGAGTTTGGAGCTTTTTGACAATCGAGGGAAAATCAGCGGCGAGCGTTTTCAATACTTTCACACGAGTTGTTTTTGAGGCTTAAAAAAGCGAGAGAGAAAGAGAGTGAGAGCGGCAGCAGCAGTCCAAAGTACATTTATCTTAGAGGATTTTTAGCTTGTTTGAAACATGATATTCAGGTTTGAAACACAGCATTCACACCTTTGATGTTGCACATTACCTGCTGTAACATGAGGGCCTGTTGCTGCTGGAGAAGAACCTGGAGCTGCTGAGGGCTCAGGACCTGCTGCTGAAGAATCTGCTGCATTTGTTGTGGAGTTATCACTTGAGGTGTCATCATAGCCACTGACACTGGAACCTGCACAAACATTCACAACAAAACAGAGCCGTCAGACTGCAGAACAGCAACTACATACTGACAATAGATACAAAGAAAACAAATCATTGATCGCAAAAGTTGACCAAAAACTTGAGCAACTATATCCTTATTTTAAACCTGGGCTGGATATAGATAAACAGAAATGTAATTATAAAGCAATATATACATAAGAGTATATTAATACTAATAAATGTGAAAAATCTAATAAGTAAGTAAGAATGGCATTTTTACTTTTTTTTTCAAATTAGAGTGAATCAAGGTAAACGACACAAAACAATCGGCATCCGATTAGTCCAGAGGGTATATGATGTTTATTGTGTTTATTAAAAACATCTTTCATTTAACTGCACCAAAACTCCCAAACTTATTTGATCTGATCGGCTGTAAAATTTCCTCCGAGTTTTTTGTTTGTACAACACAGCAAACATGTCACACCTGAGGACATGAAAGATTGCCTCAAAAACGCTGCGGTTCACTCATCGCACACATGCGTCATGTCCTATAAGAGTGTCTCATTAGAGATGCTGTCAGCAGCGATCTGTTATTCTGAAGAGATAGAGAGCCTGGAGGAGGAGGAGCCACGGTGGAGGAGAACACGCAGGCCTCTAACTAACTCTCACAAGAAAGGTGTGAGTGCACGACTCCTCCAAACAAGTGATTTGTTGTGACATTGAAAGGGGCCCGCAGTTGTCAGAGTGCTTTAATTGCTCCGGCGACATCAGGGAGTCGGAGTCTGTCTGGATGCTGCCACTCACTGAGATGATGTGAAACACCATTAAAAGCTCCTTTTTGCTGGCGTTTGTGAGACAAACTGCAACTCAGATGTGCAAGATGCTGCTGCTGTTAACTTGTGTCAGGGCTTCTTTTGTCTGTGTTTATTTAAGAAAGAAAAAAAAAACATCACAAAGGACATGAGTTTAAAAAGTGTAGTGTGTGTTTGATGCAGCAGTCAGCAGCTGATCGAAGAGACATAACTGGTGACAGTCCATCTTCACCAACATTCCCAGAATTGAGGGTCTCACAGCTAATGACAACCCTTTGAATTTTTCATGCTTTTCTGAATGTAATTTAACTGTAAGATCTTGTCTGATAACTAGAATATTTTTTTTCGGGGGGGGGGACACTCCCTTCACGCATATAACCTTAATCATTCTCCCCATTGCAGAATTAAACAAAAACAAAGTGCTGCCATAATGAGCAGCTTGTAGTGAAAAGGCAGAAGAAAGGGCAGTAATATCAAATCGGACGGAGCGGCTTTGATGCTCTCCGTTAACTTTATTGAGCAGCACCAGATTCCGCCGGACTGTGTTCTTTCATCCACGAGAGAATGAAGGAAGCTCAGCCCCACCCAGGACTAACACACGCTTCACATTTCTCATTTCCAGCACCGGGGCGAAGGGGTGCGAGGAGCAAAATGCAATATTAATTCCCCCTTGTATTACGTCTTAATATGCAGTTCATCTTGACTTTTGCACATGACTTGTCCTGTCATTTGCATAGCCCCGGCCTCCCATTTCCTAATTTCACAGTCATTATCCACTGAAGTCCTTTTTTTTTTTTTTTTTTTTCGCGGGCATCACTAATTTTGATGAACTATTTTGAAGGTCAACCAAGCATCCTTGTCTGCTGACATGCAAGACCAATATGTGAGGTGATATATAGAGCACGTCTAAACATAACACCATTCGATGTGCAGAAAAAAAAAACTTTAGTTATTATTAAACCATTAATAGTCTGTTTTCTACAAGCTTGTAAATGTGGGCTTCTATTTCCAGATAAATCTTTTATACCATATTGTACAGTAATAACACGTTTAACGCATTTTAAATAAAATTTTAGCACAAACCGTTAGATTTCTTTCAACGCTTTACACTTGAGGAGTGTATCCCCTCATGGTTTTCCACTTAGTCTCTTCAGGAGCGTCTGACTTACCATAACTACAGCTAGAGCAGCTTGCTCCGTACACAGCCTATTACAGACCCCAGTTTTATTACCCATTACTACTGAGGTCATTAGCAGCAAGAGGGATTGTATGCTTCTTAACCTATTGATCAATGTAACTACTACCATTTAATCCTGTGCTGAAGGAGTGAAAATCTCCCTAAGACGGGCTCCTATTGAGTGGAAAGGCGGGAGGAGCACTTTACCTGAAAAATATTGCCTTGGCCGCTACATCATGCCCATTTAACGCAAACATGGGACGCCAGTTGCCATTTGGAGCGCTCCCATATGATGCCCTCCCTTATCTCCTGGATAACATCATGACTCCAGATGAGCCACAAAAATACATCACCGCCTAAAGATAGCCTAAAACGGGACTAATAACTGGAGGGATCCACTGAGCCCAGCTCTAATCTACTCTCCCAATATGAGGGGTGTGAAAAAGAGGACATTCTGAGGATGCCAGAAATAGCTGACGTTTATGAATTTCATGAAGGTGCAGTGCTCTCCAGGTGCCTCCCATACATAAACATTCAAACCTGGAACATTCTCACACAGCTGCAGAGTGACTAGAGGCAAAATACTGTACCAGCACGGGCCTGCTGGCCAAACACACACGCAGATAAACACACACAAATGAACAAATCTAAACTGTAGCATGTGAGCAGCCGCTGGTTCACAGAAGCACATGTGCAGCGCAGAAGGTGCTTTAGATGAAAAACTAAATCGAATTTTCTAAACCAAGCACAAAGCATATTTGTACAATGAGTATTTAACCACAAACAAATTCCAAAATGCAATATTTTCAATGATTTTCTTTCTATTTAAAACAACTACATTCACTGTCAAAATATTCTTTTTGTTCTCTGCCCACCTCTGTTCGTGCACACGCATGCATTCTGACAGGTGCAGAAATTATTTATCATTTATGGGGATCTGCTGAACACCCACTTGTAGTTCTGCATTAATCAGAGTAAAAGTGCAACATCTGATAATCAGAAGACACACATTCGGCATCTGATGCGGCCTCCTGAGCACTCCGTCCAATCACGAGTCAGAAGTCAACTGTCTGAGTGAACAAAGCTGTCTGAGACTAACGGCCGCCGCACAAAGACAGTTAAGCAAAACATGAATGGAGCAGGAAGGTGACTATCTGTCGTTCGCTGTGCAGAAAGGTGCAGCCGTGTTGAAAGACAGAAGTGATAAAAAAGGAGGGAAAAAAAAAGAATAGAGGGAATTATCAAATTTTCATTTGTGCTCCCTGGGGTCATCTTGTTTTCTGGGGGCATCAAATAGAATGGAGAAGTAAAAAAAAAAGAAAATAACAAGCTCTAGAGAAATCACAGAGTTGAGTCCGTTTGATGCTGTTATTTTACCTTGGCCTACTGTGGCGCGAGGAAACGACTCCCCATCCCGACTATGATCTCCTGAATGAAAATGGTGCCGAAATGAGGATTTCACGGGAGCTATTGTATTTAAGTGATGTGTGAACATAATTAGTCGCTGACAAGACTGGAAGGATAATTCCATATTACCCATTCAGGTTGATTGAAATCTCTGAAGTGGAGAGCATTTTCTCTCCACAGATTAAAAAAACAACATAGTATATTCATAATAATGTTTTTACGCATAATAATGAAATATTAACAATTTTTTTCCCCCTGAAATATTCCTTGTATTTAAAAGGAATTATACGTTTTCAAACATGACAAAAATATCCCACCATTTAAAACTATTTATCCCCACATAACTTCAGACTGGTAGAGTTCCTTTCTCGTCATCTACAATCAAGCAGTTTTAAAAATATTTACAGCGAACATAAACAGACTAATCACAGCCACATTCGTCTCCTTGTGCCACGACTGCAGCACTCGGTGTTCTGGGTGTAGGAGTGTGTGGAGGCTGCAGCCCAAATGATCTGCAGCAACTGTAAAAACAAAAGTTAAAATTGCATTTTAATTAACTCCTGGATCACAAACAAACAGGTTTTTCCTGGCGCTCGACCTAGTGTTGCGTTCGAGCAAACAAACGGAGCGGCGGAATGAGCGAGCTTTCACCCCAACAATAACAGCTGAGCTGCGACCTGGACGCCGTTTCCCACAGTGGGAGCAGCCGCCACAGCAGGTGACCGCTGCACACGCACAGATCAACAATCCTCTTTTACTTCAAACACACCGAACTCGGACTAAACATGTTTCTGCAATAAAATGTTATATTTCGTTCAGAACATATCCTGAACTTTATTGCAAGATTACTCTACAATACATTAGAAAAAATTGAAAGTAAAAATAATATTACCTAAAAATAATGAAGTGACACAGATGCTCTTATATATTTATATAACTTCAAGTCCAAAGGGGAGAGCGTCTTGAACATTTCCATTTGTGACTCAGTGTCCCGTCACTTTTTTGACCTTTCAGGCCACACCTCCAGGGACGTATTTCACACGATAATTAGGTTCAGATATCTGGCTTACCGATTTTCATGTGACTGACTGCTCTACCACACTCCACTGCTCGCTGTCGTCCCCTTCCCAGGACGCATCTCAGCATCACTGTCGCTGTAATCTGCGTGGCCATTCTCCAGTGCCACACAGTCGCGTGTTGTCAGAGGTGTTATTTGAGCCGGTTGAGATTTAATTAAGATGGTTGCCTGTAAAATCCCTTTTTAAATGAAAAGTGTAGCAAAAAAGACAAAGCCCAACATCTTCACTCAGACTCTTTCTATCCTCTGCACAGAAAGCTACGTTAATCCCTCTTTCCCTGACGGCAGACCAGAAGTTTTGTTGCTACTCTTCATTTATGTGATTCATATAAAAACTTATTTAAATCAACACCAGGTTTACAAGATTGACTAAAAATATGGGCATGCCCTAAATATTTTTTTTTCTAGTCTAACACTCTGGTGAACTCGCACGTCTAACCGTTTTTATAAATTTATAGGTCAAGACTGAAACAAGTGATGAAAAAGATTTTCCACCCTAAAACACTCCACACCATGTAATCTCATCATTATCCTAACATCTCAACCTTTAGAGACACATGCCAGCTCAAGTGTAGAGTTAATCTTCCTGTTTGAAACAGAGACGCACATACTCCAAGCAGTAATGACCCTTAAAAAAAAAAGAAAAAAAGAACACAAGCCATTTTCAAGTAAAAACATGTTTTAGTTGGAATTGGAAATGCAAAGGACTAACAGCAGACAGCAGCTGGTGGCTCACTACATCACTTCTAAACTATTCCCATGTCTGTGTCTGTCTTTGCTTGCCTGCTCCAGTACAAAGCAGAGACCCGTCCCTGTAAAGGATATCCTAGCGAGCCGTGGGGCTCTGCAAGCTAGCCCCCCGTGCCCCCCTCTCCTGGTACACAGCTAATATCTGGTTGCCTATGTCATGGTTTAGAAATGACAGGTGTTGGCAGCCCCTTGCCTTGACAGGCCACTGCACAAATAACGCTCCTGCCTGAAAGGGCTAATGCACTACTAATGAACAATAAATCAACTTTGATTACAAACTGTCAGTCCAATCAGCTCGCACTCCAGCTCTCCCAAACTGCGCGTCTCGGCTGCACAGCTGCACGGCGTTAGGCTGAACGCTGCCCCGTTCAGGCTGCTCCACTAACGTAGTACTCTTCTGCCGCTTGCTTTTCAATAAAGCTCTCACTTTTTAACACTGATGCAAGGAGATGAAACAGTGCAGCCCACCCCACAAAAAAAGTTTCAGCTAACTTGCAACTGCGAAAGGGAGAAGGAAAAAAACACTCTAAAAACAAAATATGTTTTTTTTTTCTCTAGATATATTACTTGAGTTATTGCAGTAAAAAATAAAAATAAATTTTACAGCATAAAACAACAGAGTCAACAACAAAGTGCCTGGGAAATGCCTCTATTGTACATAAACTACAACTCAGACAGTCAAACTTTCCAGTAACAGCGATGACATTTAGAGTGACAACTTAGTTTGTGGCAACTGTGTCAAATATAGAGCTGTGCCAGCCTCCGTCTTAATTCCCTGTGACACCATGAGGAGAGTGAGAATCAGTCCAGACTGTAGCCTGGGAGCAAGAAAAGTCAGCAGCTCACATTAAGTCCAAAAATAAAACACAACCAAAAAGAACACAATAAGAGAAAAGTCAACTTATAAACAAAAAAAACTAGGTTTTTCAAGTTTTTTAAACATTTATTGTGAGTATTTTCTTAATAAGAGAAGAATGTTAAAACAAGAAGAAAAAAGTAAAAAAGACAAACCTGTTTCCTGTTTTTCTACGAACTTTCCATAATTCAAAGAGCCCACAGTACAAACTCAGATCCAGCCTAACTGGTTAGCTCACTGTCTGCAAAGTAAATAAAACTAATCAAACTGTGTCAAAAGGCGCATGGAAACGTCATGTAAATGCTCCAGTCAAATTAAAACATGTCCTATTAAATAAAATTTTAAAAAAATCTAAGCTTATTTTTTTTGTCAACAATCAACAAACCAGTAAACAAGTAAACAACAAACATCTATCAGAGTTTTGTTTCAATCAGAAAAACATCCAGATACAGTCTGTGTACATGATCTAATGCAGTGCAATCTAAACTTCATGATATCTATTATCATCTGTTTCTCCTATCAGTAAACTGTCAGAGTCTCAGTGACAAAGTAAACCCTGAAGAACTCCTCGTCTCACACAAACTGCAGGACAAAAATAACCAATTGCAATGACAGAACATCAGCAACACAGACAATAAAACTCCTTTCTTCCTTTTTCCCTGGTCAAATTAAATCGTCGACTTATTTTTTTTCTTCTCTTAGACAAGAAAGCTGGCAAAATCAGAGAAATCAATCATATTGACAAACCTGACAAACTCCATTTAGCTGGCAGGGTAAACAGAGTGCCGGGCCACGCGGTGCGGAGTGAAGCAGAGCGGAGAGGCGAGCGGCGAGAGGAAGAGAGAGAGAGAGAGAGTGAGCGAGCGAGTGAGCGGGGAGGCTGAGAACGAGGCGCTGCTGTGCTGTCGAGTCTCCAACCTTCCTCAGGATACAGACAGATTGCACGCGCAAGGTTGCTCCCTGGCTGACAAGATACAAAACTATCCAATCAACCACGCCCTTCTCCACCAATCACAACCAGCCCTCTAAACATAATCAATTCAAAAGAGGCCACACAATAGCGATCTGCGGGACTGGGTTGCAGGTGAAACTGTGTCTTTGTGAGGGGGCCCCTTTAAAAAAAAAAAAAGAGAGAGCGAGAGAGAGAGACAGTGAGAGAGAGAGGGAAAAAGGCACAGTTGATGGCTGTTAACCTTTTGACCCATGCCGGGACTCCGGCCGTGCGATTGAAACAATGGAAGCTTAAAGAAAAGAGGCTTTTAATTAAACAACAGATATGTAAACACAGCTATCTAGCAGAAAGAAAAAAAAACTGGCCCCACTATCAGCCCCTTTATTGTTCTGCTAAACTGTGTTGTTTACTTCACTGCAACAAAGGCACAACTCTTAAAACGCAGAAAAAACTAATAATATAGATGCTTTGTTGTTATATAAAATTAATTTTTTTCAAGAGATATGTCACAAGTCTTGGTAATAAAATAATGGATTTATGAGAACAGTGTGTTTTGTTTTTTACTCCAGAAATATTAATTCGTACACAGTTTGTACTTCCTTTAAAATATGTAACTCATTAGAACATGCAAAAAAAAAATCCAGTCAGAAATCCAACAGCTTTTATAAAAAAAAAAAAAAAAAATTCCCCCTTCTAATTTTTAAACACTTATCCTGCAGTTTGCCTTCAGGAGAGCTTAAACCCACTTATATTAACAGCTAACATTACACCAGCTACAAGGCAATCCATCCAACTCCATCCCAATGAGAGCAATTAGCTGTCATGATATCATCACACTCTTCAACACCCGGGTGCACTCAGCGAGGGGAAACGACGGGAAGGAAACAGGACCCTGCCACCTACTGGAGATCTTACTGAACTCACCGGGAGAGACAGAGTCAAGCTCCTGAGAAACACAACTCATATCCAAGGCTAGAAGACTCAGCTATTATGCAGATTTCATCCTGAACAACTTAGTTCAGGGAAACAAAAACAAGCTGCTAATTAGTTCGATTTTTAGTCAGAACAATAAAATCCTGACAACTAAGTTGTTTAACTTACTCAAAGAATAAGAAGGCCAAATTAACACCACACTTTGTTAATAATCCTTGACAATAAACACTGAGCGGAACAACAACTCTGACACGCAACTCATATCAGCAGCTATAAACCCTTGGCCAAGGATGAAGGAATGTTCCTGGGATGCATTCCAGTCTGCAAACACACTGCTAAAATAAACAAAGGGCCTGCACAACAAGCCACTGCTTTCATCTGCTAATAACTAACAATGAGCTCTGTAAAGATGGCCTGACCTATATAAATTATTGACTGGGATGCCTCAAGTGTCAAAAGTGACAATTCCAATACCTATCATGGTGAATAATTAAGTCAGAGAAAAAGAGCTTTTATTTTCTATCTGACATGCTGAGGACAGCTCACACACACAAAAAAAAGAGACACTGACATACAGGCGTGTGCATACAACTCCAATCAGCGCACACACAAAGTGGTTTAGGCTACGACCACACTCTTCTCCCCCGGCACTCTCCCTGGGGTGGCATGTCGGCGTATTCTCAATAAAACACCTTCTTAGCAGTAATAGGCCACTGTTCTCATTTCAACGCTCCCAAAGGCCTCATGATAAATTTAGCAGACACACAGTTCAAGCTTCTCCTCTCACACAGTGTCTTTCTAATCCATTGCCTCTGTGCCTTTGCCATGTAAAATAATTACACATATGTGTTGATGTGAAACACACACTATATAGATTTTTTTTTCTTTCTTCTTTTGGTTCCTGTGCAGAGAGAAACATCAATATCCTTGAGCCTTGAACCGGAGTCCCTTGTGATAGTTTACAGAGAGAGCTGAGCGATTGTATTCATGACAGAGTGGATGACATTATAAAATACTCCCATTTCCTGCTTGAGTTAGAGTGAAAGTATGAGTTAATGTCTGGTCTGGCCCGGGCCGTACTCCGCTCAGCTAAAGATAACGACTCGGCTCCGATTACAAAGCCTTCCTAAAACACAAGCAGAGCCAGTGAATAAGCTGCACCGACATGCCAGCATATGTGTCACTGCTACTACAGAAAGAGGAGAGAACTGAAAGGAAGTGGAGGGAGAAGAAAAAAAAAAAAAGAAGCACAACTACCACTCTTTGCTTTTGTTGAAAGGCCCCGATGACCCGGACGTTTGTCACAGGAGAACAAACATAACCTGTTTCTATGTGCCTGTTTAGGTAAATGATTGTTTATGAGCAGGGCAGGTGTGAAGCCTACATTAATAACACCTGCTCCAAATAAAATAACTATGTTTCCACAATATGAACTATTTTAATAATCATTAAAAAAAACCTTTACAAAACCTTTATTAAAAGGAGAAATTTGTAAAGTAAATAAAGCTATTAAGAACTAATATATAACTATTTCAAAGCTGCAGAAAACAGTTTTAAAGCTCTGATAAAAAAAAAAAATTATAATAAAAATGGTTATTAGGTTTTAGGTTCTTTCTAGAAGGTGACTTATTATGGTCAAATGTTTTCCAATGTGGGCACAACTCCCACAGTGGTTTTACAGCACCAGGAAATCTCCCATCCAAGTACTAACCAGGCTTGACCCTAAGCTCAGACCAGATCTGACATGTTGAGGGCTGCACAATTTATTTGGTTTTATACACTGATAAACACTGATAAACAGTAGAAGTGACATATACATTTTAGACATTGTGCCTTTTCACCCTTCTTTAAACATTAAATTGTTTTAATGCAGTGCTTTTTATTATTATTTTCATTTTAAAAACTTGCTAAAATAAAAGGGTATTTCCATGCTCTGTAGTACCCGGATAAGAGAGCAAACCCACCTTTTAACAACCACCCAATCCTCCCTACAATACTGGGAATAAGTCCCATTCATAGTAAATGGGGTTATCACCCGAAGCAGAATGGAGTTACTGTAAGTCACGCCTGACTCACCCTGTTCCTCCTGGTCTATTATACATGGCTTTGGTTATTTACTTTTAATTTCAGCATTCAGGAACGCATTGTTTAGTCAGCACATGTGAACTCTTGTATTTGCAAAATATTTCCTGAGGTAATATGCCAACCAGAGTATAACGGAGCTTGTGTTTCATCAAGCAACATCTTTACTGTGGTTTTTCACTTAGTCAAAACAAGAACACGTTTGGCTTTGACAAACGTCGATTTAAGGAGGTGGGGGAATTTTCTGCCTCGTCTTGTTCTGCAATTGATTCATCTTTGATTTAAATTGAGAACTATAATAAAACAAAGAAGGCAGTACTGAGTATTTTAACATGCAGTAACAGTGATTCTGTTGTGGCTGAGGATAAAAATACCTCCATCGCTAAATCTTAAGTCCTATTTATTTTATATGAAACGAGCTGTTATTCTGATAGCATCATATTTTAAATAAATAGCTTTTATATGTAAAAATTGGAAAGTTTTACTCTAATAACTGACCAAATTGGGGTAAAACAGAAGAATGTTTGTCTGTGGGTGGCTCTTGTTGTAACTTTAGAGGAAAGGAGGCTTCGTAGGTCTACAGCACTGCTAAACACTATGATTAACTGCAGAACATTTCTGCAGACTATTTGTTAGCCTGATTCCAACTCTAAGTAAGGAATAAAAATATATTTTACATAGATATTTGATAACCCTTTTATTTTCATTTGATTACAAATAAATGGTATATTTTAAAAAGGTTTATGCACGGTGGTGATGTACTATGTAACATCCGATAGAAACATCAAATATTCAGAATATTTTCCTCACGCTACTCTTCCTTTTCATAGTTTTGTGTTGCTTTCTGAGAAAGAATGTCGTCTCCCCTCCAAACAAAAGTGAAAATGGCTATCAAGAGTTGCCAAGCTGCCAGAAATGTGCAGTGACACTCGAGGAGAAATTGCTTTGTGAGCTGATGCTGACTTGACTGCACCTTGCATAGCTGTTAGGGTTTATTAATGCTATGGCTGACTGTGCATCCATCCATCCTTCCACCCCTCAGCAAAGGGCGTGTGAATCACTCTAAACAACACATGCCTGACATCAAGATATAGTGCCAGAGGATGACACGAAGATACAACAGATTTTAGGGGACGTGTGTGAGTGCGGGGTGTGTGTGTGTGATTCTGTGTATATGGCTGACTGGGGTGAAGGCTTGAGAGGCTTGACTGCTTGAAGGGAAACATCAGGCCTCCAATGAAAAGAGGGTCTTGCACATGGTAAAGTGGCTCCCAGCACCGTGACTGGAGTCAAGTCGACAGTCATCGTCGTGGCTTGGGAGAGAGAGACGCCCCGACCTCTCCGCTCGACTACGTGCAACAGGGAAGGATGACTTCATTCTGACAGGATTATCCCCAACCTGGTTCTAATCTATATCTTACACATAATACATTTTTACAATATGACAAGGAAAACAAGCTGCAGAAGAGACGGCTCGAGATCCAGCTTTGGTGTGTTGATCGTACCTGACAGATCGTATCAGCTCAAAGCAACACAGACATCAGAATGTGATTTCATTACAGCTTCACCTGGAGACTTAAGAAACAACGTGTTGAACTGCCTCTGAGCCTCACACACATTTGATAAAAAGACTTTCCTGTCGTAGACATTTTGAAGACTGAGACAGAAGACTTTCTGAAGGATTTATCCTTAAAGGGGTAGTTCATACATTTTAAAATGGGCTTATAAACAATTAATATCATATCTGTAGGAGTTTTATAAATGACTTTAGTTTAAAGAAATACTTAACATCCAACATGACAGACAAGTTAGCTGCTCTTCTGACATTTCAATCCCCAAATCTTCAGAATTCATGACAACTCTATTTTATAAACCTTTACATCAGCTTTAGTTTAGCATTGTGTTGGTATTTACATCAAATTTAGCTGTTATTAACAATCACAAAGACTAGTTAGGGGTGTGAGGTTTTTTTTTGAGAAAATGAATGATTTTAAATTAATATTAAAATGGAGAAAATTCATAGTTTAATGTTAATAATATTTTGTATTTTATATTGGATTTGCTTTATTTTTGTTTTACTTTTAAAAATAGATTTTTGAACATTTTAAATCGATTCTGAATATTTGTAAATGAGAATCACGAATTTGATAGGAATCAATTATTTGGTGCACCCCTAGTGCACCAAACAGCTGGTGGACCATCAAATGAGTGATGTCAAAGTTTGTACGTATTTCCTAAAATGATAAAGAAATGACTGTGAAAGACTGAAGAAAAGAGGTAAAATAACTCTATGATGTGATGAAAACAATTACCACAGAATCTTATTTTACTGAACTCAGTGTTTTGACTAATTTTTAGCTAATCTAATTTCCTAATATCTGGTTTGTATAAAAAACTTATAGCAGTGTAGAGCAAAATATTGTGCTTCTTTTAGGTTAGAATCAGATTAGAAAAAGATTTTGTTTCAAATGTGATGGATGCATCCTGATCCATCAAGAACTGCTTTAGAAGTAAAAGGCCACTCACTGAATTATAATCAAACTGAATCATTGGGTGGCAAAAGATCCCACTCCTACTTTTGCTGCAGCCAAAAGTCAAGTCTGGTAGGACTATAATAAAATTTCTGCTAATTTATTTGTGAGATTCAAAAACTGATGTAGACACCTCATGAGTAAAAAATCTCAAATTCAGTTTTCCTCAAAAGTAAAGTCAGGTAGAAAAAGTGAAACGACAATAGTGTACAATGTATGTACAGATAATCTGAAGCTAGAGCAGCTGCATGGTTTAGCTTAGCTACAAGACAGGAAATATGATGAAGAAATGAATCTTTGGAATCTGTGGCTTTCTTTGACAGCTTCACAGTGAATAAGTGTGCAGGGCTAATGTAAGGCAATACTGAGTCAGACTTTGTTCCTTTCGGAAAAAGATAGCTGAGCTGTTTCCTCATATTTAAGTCGTTCGGCCAAGTGAAATTAAAAAAAGCTGCTGTCAGTCGCTAACTGTAGAGTAGTAAATTTTCACCTACTGTAGCTCAAAATGAAAGTGATTCATTTGTGATGGAGAACGAGGAGTTTGCCAAAATGTTAAACTACAGTACGTTTGTATAGCAAATCTGGATGCAACAACATTTTAACAGTTTTAACAAACTATACAATAATCTCAGGAATTGATTCTTCTGTCTGTCATTTTTGTAAAAAAAATCCAATTCACATCGAAAACAGCGCTGCAACTAATAATTATTTTGATAGTCGACTAATCTGGGATTAATTTTTCAATTAGTCGATTAGATGATTATTTCTGTCGCAACGTCCATCTATGCTTCCTGTGGGTGTACCACCTGTTCCACCACCAGCTTACAACTCATCTCACCTGCTCATCATACCTGTGATTGTCACCGTTATCCAGTGTCTCTTAACATAAGTTCCCACAGCTAATTAAAATAATAAACCATGAAACATATGAATATGAACCTCTATAGCTTACTCAGATGTATTTTGATATTACGACATCTAAACATGATAAAAATTAAAATGCAAGTTAAACTGCAAGTAGTTCTTTAAACAAACAGCTAAAGTCTAAATAAATCAAAACAGCAGCCTCTCCCCCAGCATGAGGGGCTGTTAACCTGCCCTGCTGCAAGTCCAAAATAAACTAAAGACTAACTTTAGTTAAAATGACATTCAGGTGCATTAAGCAAAAAATAATCCATCCTGTTTGACATCTTGCTGAATGTGGCAGTCCAAAAGTTATAAGGCTTCAACGCCATTAAAAATACATATGAGACAGGACGGATTATGTCTAGAATTTAGTGATTTACTATGATGGCACATATTGCTTTAGCTAACGTTAGCATAACTGATAACTCTGCTTCCAACAAACAGATTTCTGATGGTAAACTAACAAAACTTATAGACAGTTGGCTACAGCACAAAGTGATCCGTCACTGAAAAGAACATCTATGAGGCATCAACTTGACGAACAAGCTAACTTTAAGTAAATTACCATCCGCAGAGGAGGGCTGCAATGTGTTAGCATCTCATGATGAGATCATGTTTTTGCTGCTGTTGTCCTGCCATTGAATGACTGAGTTTGTGTTTTACTTTCTTTGGTTTATTTTCAGTAAAATGTAGCCAACTTTGGAAAGTTTAATTCTTGTTTATTTTTTCTCTTTGATGCAATTGTCTTTCTGTTCCGCCGTTATTATCACTTTTTGGTTTGCCCACGGTTTTGTAGCATGCCGGTCTACGCCACGTTCTTCTTCATTACAAATGCACATTTACGTGTGTACGTGATACGATGCATCGACATTAAATTGTCGCGTCAACTTATTTTTATAATGGACATTATTGATTATGTCGACTAATCGTTGCAGCCCTAATCCAAAGCAGATTTGATTTGGTTAGTTATTTATGATGTTAATCACTATTTTATGCTGACAACTTGGCTTGGACTCACCTTGTCACTGGGTTACCACTAGTGGACTGGGCTGTGGAGACCCCTCAAAATGCTGCCTCAGATCAGCCTGCAGACCTGGCTGAGCTCCAGATGACAGGCTTTAGTGCTTTAATGACTTACAGATTGGAACTCTGTGGTATACTGTACATGTGTCGGGACAATGCTATGGGCCTACTGCAAAAACAGTAGGAGAGAGAGAGAACGAGAGCTGACGGCTTCTCCCTTTCCTGTCAGACAGAGGTTTGGCCCCTGGATTGTGTCACATCACGCTTCCCCAGACCACAAATGAAGGATGTGAAGAGCAAACAGAGGAGGGGGAGTGGGCTTTGGGGGGAGGCTCTCCAACTTAAGACTTTCATCCTGTAAACTAAAAAGACATTATCTTTTGACCTGGGGATGCCCTCTGTGAGGATGGACACGGCAACAGAGTGAGAAAAAAGAAAAGAGAAACTAAAAAAGAAGAGCAAAGGGGAAGAATAAATTGTGGATTCTGAGGAAAAAAAGGTGACTACTGGAACAGCTTAAAATAAGATCACTGCATGTGAAAAATGACAAAAGAAATACCTTTAAAATCACCTAAATACTGTGAACATTTATCAGAGAATAGAATTCTTATTAGGTCAACCCATTTTTACAGTACATAATGAAACCCAAACCATTGATTTCTGGGCTGTCTGAGTGGTAACAACGTTTTGTGAAGGTTGTCTTTTGTGTATTTGCAGATTTGTGTCTTAACAAAAGAGTTTTAGAAGACCCCCTTTTTTATATAAAAAAGGGTTTCAGAGTGAAAAAGATCTTGAAATGCTACATACAGGCACAGCAGAGCTACTATAGAGTTCTGGTAACTTTTTGATGTTCCAGTGTAGATGAATACATTTTTAGATGATGAGTTCACAAGAATGTTTTCTTTAGAAACAAGCAAAAATGTTTTGGAAAACTCAGGTTTCAATGTTGTCAATATCCTTATTCCTGACAATAAAGCACTTGATTTTAGAGGAATAATAGAAAAATTTTGCGTTTTATTAAGGTGGTATCTCATTCAGCTGGCACTAGCTGGTGAATGGTAAACTGCAGTCTGGATAACGATAGACTGCAGAATGTTTTGCAACATTTATGGTGATTTTCAGTTTCCTTGCATGAATCGCTCAGATGTGTAGTTTTGTTGTTTAAGTTTTAAACATGTACAAAAGATTTGTGCAATAACATTTCTCCTGAAGCTTATTGCCACAAGGGTCTCTTAACTCAAATCCACCTGAACTGTATCATGACTGCCTCTCTTGACAGCATTAGAGCTGTATTGTGACATCTGCACTGGAGCTTTCTTCTGACAGAAAACACTCAAGGCAAGTGTTCATAGCTTATAACCACACTGTTAATATTTAAAAACTGGTTCAAAACTGCCCATCTTCATTTCAAAAGTGTTTGGTGTCTGGTGAATTAAGTGATAAATGTGAGGATGGTTGTCAAAGTGGGCAAGCTGAGGAGAGTATACAACTAAATAATGTGCAAGAATCAGGGATTTAGGTAGAGGTGCATCGAGGTGTTGTAACGTTGACCTGTTTGGTTTTACGACACCTTTCAGCTGGTGATGCCTCAAGATATCCTGCCGATGTTCGTGTCCACCAAGACTTTTTTTTTACTCTACATAAAATTCGTAAACGGCGGAGCGGGTCACTGCAATTAGTTTATGAAGCCAGAGCAAGACATAAAGAACAAATTGCACCGACTTGGATAGAGGATGTGGGTATAGATTTGTACAGCTGTTGTTGTGGGTTGTTTTCACAATCCCTGCTCCCAGTGAATTTTAGTAGTTTGGGGGTGTGGTTGGGGGTCTTGATGTGTTGGTGTCCACCTCTAAGATCCTACCTGAAAGTCTACCAAGAATGCATATTTGCAAGTCGTGCACGCAAAAATAAGCAGTGATTTAAAAAATCTGGCAGTTCAAAATGATACTGAACACTGATCACTTGATCACAAACAGACTTCAGTGAAACGGCAACTGAAATTGGATATTTTATTGTAATTTTGAATTGCCAACTAGTCTTCAACAGTTGCAGCCCAGTGAGATATCACCTTTACAAGCAAATCATTCGTACTATTGCTGCATCTCCTAAAAGCATCTTTCATATGCACATGCCACTCGTAAAAATGTCATTCATATCAGTGTCATTCAGATAGTGTCCACACAGGAAACTTCAGTTGGCAATGTATTTCTCATTTTACCTGGTCCAAACACAACTCTATGTGTCACACACAACCCAAAATGAGAAACAAGCCTAATCTGGATATTACACTGATAGCAACGACATCTTGTTGACACAACATCTACCCAACTGAGAGCTACGTAATCCCCTTTAGGAGGTAGATGCATACCTAGGATCCCCTGCAACGAGATGTAGTTAACCAGCCAGTCTGGTGAGCAACGCCACAAATGAGCAGCAACTTCCCCCTGCCCCCACTCCTGCTGCTGGTGGACTATCAGCGAGGGTCCGACAGAGTTCTTCCTAATTACCTATTTCTCCACTCCTGATCCTGCGGCTGGCATAATTAGTTACCTGGGGCTGCAATCCAATTTGAAGTGATGACAAGAAAGTGATCCATGAAAAAGTAATAAGTTAAATCCAATTTCAGCCTGCCTCTAATTAAATGCACATGGAACTAATGAGTCAAACCCTACCATTTCACTGATAATGGTAATTATCGGGGTGGGAGTAGCTGGCTCTCGTTGTCGTGCCACTGTAGGTGTGAAAAGCGCAAAAAGGTAAAAGCGGCATGGATTCTTTTAATTACACGTGTCATTCTGTCAATGTAATTTAGTGGCTTTTTGACCAGTCAAGTATGTTTAGCTGCTTTCCAGCCTGCGTGGCAGCTGTTTGTATCTCCAGTATGATTAGAAGGCCTCGAAGCTGCTGAGAACACAGAACAGGCATCCTCATCCAGCGGCAGCGGTGGGCGGTGCAAGGGTGCGGGGGCTTAGGGAGGGGGCACCCCCTGTTTGAGATATAAAACCAAAGAGCCATTTAATGCTGATCAAGGATTCGGAGGTTTGTTTGACTCATATTTTTTTCCTTTTTGCACTCTTTTGCGGGTCATTTTTTTCCCAGATGTTTCACATATACTGTGCTTCATTATTTTTGACTTGAATGAATTGAAAAGTGAGTCACATCTCCAAATGAGTAAAAGTCTTTCCGTACATCTCCTCATGCCTAATAGGAAGACCACAGAGATGAATGGAGCCTCATCCGCAGATCAGGTGCTTTTATGAGGTGTCGGCTTACTACAGTCTCATAATTGTTGGATCATGTCTTTTGATGACCCGGTCCAGCTCAACAGAGAATCATTATCCAGACTGCATGATGGAGATAGAGGATGTTCTGTGTGGAACAGTGCTCCTCTGAGAGCAAGGCTTTGTTCTTCTTCCAGGAGGAAGTGAGATGAAACACCGACCGTTCCTTTGGTGTGACACAAAATGTATTTCTGAGAGGAAAACAACAAATCTCTCCACCAGAAAAAAACATAAGCAGAAAAAAACCCCTGAAAACAAATGAAGCCTAATACATGCTTACAAGAAGACAATGTTTATGTATGAACATTAGGTGTGTGTGTGTCTGGGGTTGAGGGTGTATTTAATTAGCAGAATATGTAACAAACACTTGTTTGAACCTGTAGCTTTTTCATTATGGCTGTTTCACACAGCAAAATGCAACTTGGAACATTAGAGAGCAGGCAATTTACAGTGTTAGCTAGACACCAAAGCAAGTCTGAGCTCTCCACACAAGATCTGTGCAGAGGAGGGGAGAGGAGGAAAAGCGCAAGAGGGGGGGACTCTCTTTTCAATAGCTGAGTGACAGCTTGGCCAAGCTCTCTGTATACATTAATAAATTAGAATTTTAATTTTGTCTTTGTCTGCAGGAGATGGTCTAGTACTTCACTATGTACCAACAACTGGCTGCACTCTGGAATCTGCCGTAGTGGTCCCCTCTGTTGACCTCTGCAGCACGATTCTCTGGCAGGCTGGGAAAACTGTTTAGTTTGATCCTTTCAACTTATGTGAATCCTGACAAATATGCACACAACTAAAAGGTCATCATAGTCATATTTCATCCTCCGGAGCTAATCCAAAGACATCTGCACAACAAAGAGGCTTTTCCACAACCTGACATTAGACCTAGCTGCAACAATAGCTCATTAAAAAGGGACCCCAATAGGATAGTAAGGGTTTTAACATCATTCATGCATATATATATATATATATATATATATATTTTTTTTATATATATATATATAAAATGTGTGTATATATATAGAGAGAGAGAGAGTGATGGGGGGGGGGGGAACAGGGCCTCTGTTGTTAATTACCAAATATGCCCTAAAGTCATTTGCAGTTTCCCACTGACACAAACAACTGTTCCGTGTTCAAACAAAGACATAGAGCTCTGAGGCAGATGGTCTGAAATCCAGGTAAATTTTGCATCAGAAAAAATAAAGTGCTCAAATTAAAAGCAAAACAAGGGTAAATGTAAAGTTAAAAACTATTTTCTATGTTTTATTTTTTATTTATTTAGTTTTTGTAAAGGCATTCTGAATGGCTGCCCCACCACCTTTTAAATAATAAACTTTAAACTTATCTGCCCCTCTGATCTTACTTTATATTTAAGCCCACCCCCTGGAACATCCTGCCTATCTTGGGGCTGCTCCTCCTCCTGCTAATGGAGGTAAGAACTTAACTTATTTCTGTGTGGGTGGGTGTGTCTCTGCGCGTGATGAAAGGTCACCAGGTCCTTTCCGAGCATCACTTCCCACAAGATCCGTTCTCAGCTGGAGAAATACAGCTTTTTATTTTTCACTTTCTTTTTAATTTTCTACATCATACACTTTCTAAATAAAACATATCTAGTAAAAACAATTATGTAGAAATTACAAACAATAAAGATGGTGATTTCCCAACTGCAGGATCAAAAAGTTATCAAGACTAAATTCTGACAGTCTAGGCTTCATGTAGTAAAAATCTCAATTCTATTTTACAAATTCTGTCAAGATTAGGATGGTCGAATGTGTGTGTGCACGCTGGTAAATCACACATAACACAGGAGACACATAACTGCAAATGCTGCACTGCTAAATTTAATTTCCTGTTTATGAACTTAGCCCAGTGCTGTACTTTTTTTTGTTGCACATTTTGTTTTTCCGACAGCTGCACATTTTCTTTATTTTCTTTTTCAATTTGGTAACCACAAAGTTAAATAGGCAAAAGCACCTGAAAGCAACATGTTAATACGCAACATGAGAGCATCTGAGAGAGACAACATAATAACATTACCTGTAGGCTCTGCTGCTTTTCGCTTGCTTTGGGGGATTTGCGGCCCACGTTTTGTTGAGGCTGCAGTTGCTGTGACGGAGGCTGCTGCTGCTGATGTTGCTGCTGCTGTTGGAGAAGAATTTGCCGAGCCACTTGGAGTGCCTAAGAGAGAGAAATAAAAACAAAAAGTGTTTAAAATTCCTAAAATAAATTATATAAGCTGAATGGCCAAATTTTTCATGTGGACCTTTACAGCAATATTCCACTTGCCTAATGACAGGCATCAAACACAAGTAAAGGCCTAGCATCCCTTAAAGGATTTAATAGTGCCTGCCACTTTTCATGCCAAAGACATAAACTGAAATCATTTATGAGAAGAAATTATGTTGTTTTAGTCAAACCTTGTAAATGGCATTATGCATAGGCCTGTCACAATAAGCAATAAATCAATTATTGCACGATAAATTAAAATGAGGCTGATCATTTTCATTTGCCTGCTTGTTTTTTTCTGCTCCTTAGCAGAGGGAGGAGTAAACTCTGGTGTCAGGAATTTCCCAGGTGAATGGTCTCATAACCATAGAGGAGGTGGGAAGCAATTTTGTGTTGTTTTCTCAATCTCTAGTCTGGGTCAGTTTGTAAACTTTTTACGTACATAAATTTCATGAAATTCCGTAAGCCGGGGACTATCATTATATTAGTTTAAAATGCTCTCTAAACAATATTTGTTTATCACAATACTTTGAGTCAATTTATCATCCAGCAAAATATGTTATGGTGACAGGCCTAACTATGCATAATCTCATGTCTGTAAGTACCTGAATGTGACTTGGGAATGATTTTCAGCTAATAACACTGAATTATAGCTCAATATCTGATTTGAGTCACTTTTTGTGTTAAAATTGATTAGTTGTGGTGGTCATGTTGAATTGGACTAACTCCAAAAGTGATCAATTGCAGGTATATAAAATGATTACTTTCTTAGGTTTTAATAAAAATCTGTCCACTAGTTTGTGACACATTTTGCCAGCACTACAGAAAGATGAACACACACACAGACAGGCCAAAACATTATTGCCTTGCCTTTGGTGATAATCCTTATACTCTTCTTTTCAGTCATAAAGCTGCCGTGAGCATAAATAATTAACAGATGCTAAAATAAATTCACAGACAAAGAAAAGCATTAAAAAAATCTTGCACAGCCATCCAGAGGAAACATTTATCTGTTGATAAGTTGCACTTACAGCAAACACAAAATGTCAAAGACCCTAATCTGTGCTTTTGATCCTCCTTACACTCAGTCAAACTCCCCTCTAGAAAGCAAATAAAAGACTATGGCTGTTTCGAATATCTGTGAAAGGACACGGCCTTCTCAGTGGAAAACATAATACAGTGCAGTCACATGTTTATTGCTCCAGCTACTCCCTTTTCCCTTACGATAAATAATCAAACATGCCATCCAGAGCAAACAAAGCTGGAGAGAGCTGGGGGCGAAAAAAACACTGTGGTCTTGAAAACGGCCAGCGATACCAAGAAAAGCAAGCGTTGTGTTCCCACAGTGAGCTGGCCAGCCTCACACCTCCACCAGTAAACCATCTGAGTAAATAACTGGCCTCATTCTTTCCATTCTCCACAGAAGATTTCTTACAATCAAACTAATGGTTCCAGGAGTGCATCTGAACTCATCTCTTAGACAACGTATTCGCTCTACAGTCACTTTAGTCAACTTTATTGAATAGTGAAGTAGTGGAATACTTTGCAAGAAAATGGTGAGAAAAACCACAGAGCACAAAAGAGGAAAAAACATGAGCAAAAAAGTAAGTGAAACCTGTATAAGACTGTGAGAAAATCAATTCTAAACAAGAGCACAGCCAAGCTGCAGAACGCTGCGTGAGCAAACAAAAACAGATAGCTGCAAAAACAGGCAGCAGTTAAAGTCAGAAAGAGGAAAGGAGAATGAAGCTGTATGATGGAACTGACCCTCCCAGACACATGGCTGGAAGATGACATCATGAGACATTAATAAAACCACAGGCTACAGAGAGGCCACACTACTGACTGTACACCTCATCATTCTTGACTGTAAAGCAGAAAACTTCTGTCCCTGTACCCCATCTCATTCCATGACCAACATATTGTATTCTGCATGTCTAATTTTGTTTTGCATTGAAATTGGAGGGGGAACTCCCTCGAGGCAAAAGACACTCATACAGTAAGTCTTTCAAGTGAAACTAAGAAGTTAGTGAGCAAGATTCACTTCCACGCATGAGGCCAATATTTACATTTTACATCTTCAGCAGTGAGTCTTTACTTCGAAGCAACTTAAAATCTGATAAAAAGAAAAAATTGTAAAAAGAGAGAAAAGAAAACAAATTGGAAGCAGAACTGAACTGTCAATTCAAGGGGGTCAGAAAATTCAAAGAAAACACTAAAACTGGATAAAAAAACGAATTATAAAAGTGTGGGTTGGCTTCCTAAAGTCATGCAAAGTTTGATTAATTTGTTTTGTGACATAAAAAGTCTATTCAAATAAATAACCAATATTGTCTCTCATTTGTAACACTGGAAAACACTTTTCTTTATTATTTAACTTCATATTAATAAATTGCTTTATGTTTTGCAGCTCTGATAACAATAAAAAGTAGTTATTTTATAATTTAGTGTACAACAGCATCATAAACTTTAAAGAGGCGTCAACCAGGCTCTGACTCTAAGACTATGATTGTTCACAAGGACAAAAAAAAATCAGTAACTAAATCATTCCCTACGCCCTGGGAGTGGTTATTACGGGTACACTAAAGAGTAAACAATGTTTTTTTTTGTTTCTTTTTTTCCTAAAGTTGATGACACATGCAGTGAAATGTGTGTGTGCGGTGTGTGTGTTTGTGTGTCGGGGTTTACAACCGAGGGTGTTTGAACAAAGACGGTTGAGTCAACAGGATGTGATAGGAAGTTCAGACAGTAATGGATGAAATTATACATTTCTGGGAAGTCTTTCCACACACTCTTCAAAAAAAAAAAAAAAACCTTTTGCAACAAGTACTGCATGAAACAGAATAATTATATCAGTAAATTTACAAGGTTTTAAATTTTAAATCAAACAAATCATAAACTAAATTCAATAAATTACTTATTAGAGGTTTTACCTAAAAGAAAGCTGTTCATATATTTAAGATTTTGTTTGTAAGGCTCATCACAGATATTATTTATTAACATTTAAAAAGCTCTGTTGGACAGGTGTAGCTTTGAGAAATTAGGACATGAAGCTTAAAGTAATAGAGCTACATGGCACATTTAACAATATTTTATTTAAAAGGTCTTGGCATAGACACCAAGTTTTAAGCTGTTTCGAAAATGTACATCTAATAAAATAAAGGAAAAATAAATGAACATCCACCTGAAATCTGCAGCCTGAACATCCTGGTTTCATAACTATATTGATCTAAAACACTGAAGTAATATAAAAAGTAAATATTGCTTGTATACTAGTAAACACTGTATGAGCATACTTAGAAGCTTTTACAAGGTTGGAATGCTGCTGTCAAGTATGTATAATAGAAAGGCCAGTGAAGGTGACAAACCTTTGAGAGGCCTAGCGCTGGGCTAAAACAACCTATGGCGGAGCGTCACAACAATGTTTACACAGCACCCTCTCCTCTGTCCCCCTTCCTCCTCCTCTGTCTCTGGAAATGGTTTGCTTTTGATCTTACGTTCAAAGGTACTCAATGCCTGATATACAGATACACATAAGTAAAGGTATGGCTGTGGCTGAGTTGTTAGGGGAGTTTTCCTCCAATGAGAGAGTTGGTAGTTCAGTTCCACTGCTTTTCAGTCACATGTTGCCATGTCCCTGGGAAAGACACTGAACCCCTACAGCCTCTGATGTGTGTCCCATCAGTGTTTGAGTGTGATCTAAAGCACTGATTAGTCTCTAGAGAATGATCTACCTAGATTAGCTGTGTGGCTGGCTAAATGAGGGCACAGATTGTAGTGTAGTGTCCATTTACCATTGTTTTTACAGGCAGACCTTAGAGCTGAACCCAGAAGTTAAAGCCAGAATGGAACCAGGTTCCCTGTTAGATGGTTCCAGCACAAGTTTTAATTCCTGCCACTCATGACGACATGATTGTGTGCTGGGGAGTGAGTGGGATTTAAATCTTCACAGCACTAGAATGTAGACGCTAGTTCCTAAAATACAAGGTAGCTCCTGTAAAATGGTTCCTGCTGGCTTCAACTACTAACAATGAGAGAAGAAGGGGACAGTTGGTGTAAAATACACTGCCTGGCTTAAAAAAAAGGTCAGACACACTAATATTTTGTTGGACCACCATTAGCATTAATTACGGCACATTTTCTGACACTGTTTCATTAAGTGTCTTCAATGTCACAAGATTTATTTCCATCCAGTGTTGCATTAAATTTTCATCAAGATCTTGCATTGATGATGGTAGAGTCTGACCGCTGCACAAAGCCTTCTCCAGCACATCCCAAAGATTCTCAGTG
>JARVJO010000365.1:8852780-8867128 GCA_031762555.1 Cynodonichthys magdalenae
GGAAGAAACAATACATAGATGGAATAACCTGGTCCTTCAGTATATTCAGGTAGTCAGCTGACCTTATTCTTTGAGCACAAACTGTTGCTAAACCGAGACTTGACAAACTGCAGCAACCTCACATCATAGATCTTAGTTAAATCCAGGTGGACACTTTTTATTTGGCCGGGCAGCGTATCTCTATCGTAATCTCTCACTGGGTTGAAACTGTGGGAGACTAGCTGGTGACTTGAAAATGTGTGAAAATAGGCAAATTTTCAGTTGAAGTCTCACTGAATTCTGAGTGTTTGCAACCAAGTGACCAGCGAGCCCTGTGGCTGTGTTTTGCATGGCCGGTATCACTGTTTGTAGTGTTAACAGAAACAGAAACATGGACACAGACATCACAGCTCTATTCTTTGTACAGGTAACAAATGTAAAGAGAACATTTTCCATGCTCTTCAACAAAAAATCAAAACCTTTAGTAAAAGACAAGGTTTTATCCTCCACAAATGTTAGAATTTGGCATCCTTGACATTTGCAATCTGCTTGTATTTTCCACAGTTGAAAGATGTTCAAAGTTCACATCCTCTTCCTCATGTTAACACAACTTCCTCAATAAACAACAGGCGTTTTTATCTGCATCTACTTTCACACCATATTAGTGAACAGAGGCCCAAGCATCTCTTGTCCCCGGGGCTATCACACTGTGATAAGGGAACTGCTAAGTACTGCATGTCTTTATGTGCAGTCTGCACATGTGGATTATTTACAAGCTTTGGGGTTTCCTGCTGCTAAAGCCAGCTCTGGGTGTCTCACAAATCCCAGCTCAGAGCATCGCCACACAGTCAAGACAGCTTTATGCTGAATCCCTTGCTGCATCTTTCCCCACTGCAACAAAACCAGACATATTTCAGATCACTTTCTGTTCTGGCCTGATGTATCTTACAAATGATCAAAAACCAAAGAAAGGATCAAGGCAGTCACTTCACTTAAATCATGTGTGATGGATTCAAATAGGTTATTTTATTTTTACATGAATGACAAAGAAAAGCAATGCAGTAAAAAGGTGATAGAACTAACAATCAGCTGGTGAATCATTAGGGATATCTTCATCAGGAGTCAAGCGCAGAAACTGGAAAGGAAAAGGAATCTGTGAGGTAGTTTGCTCAGGCACACCAACAAAAAACTTGTGTGTCTGTATATGTTGGGGTCTTCTTGTTACGATTGGGGAAGTCCTTGAACGTGTACTGGTTTCAAGCAGATTGCTCCTAATTGCTGGAAGATGTGCAAGCAGGTGTAACTGGATCCCTGCGGCCACGGAGAGGAGAAGGAATGAGATGTGCATCTGTTTGTGTTTCTCTGTGTGTCCGAGTGTGTGTGAGTGTGTGTGCAAGAATCGTTGTATTTACTCAGCGACTGTGTTTTGCCAGGCTTTATTAGGCAGGAGCGTGTCGCTCAGAGACAGTCAGTACAACACAACTAATAGGTTATCTCTTAATGTGGTACAGCTCACAAGATAGCCTGATCTCCAGTCTGGTTCGGCAGCCTCACAGGGGATGCAGAATCAGCGGCCTAAATGTCAAGGTTATGAGTTTGACTTTCTGACTGACTGTGAATCTAAACTTACCTGACATTTATCACGTCTGTTCTTTTCTTTGCAAAGACACACACCTCTGCTCCTAAGTGTTAATCACGCAAGAAACTGGCTTATTCTTCACCCGTTTATTCTAACCCATATTATTATGACCACAAGTCTAATATTGAGTAGGTCTGGCCTGTGGCAAAGATTTCATGGAACCCTAAATAGTCTCTACTTGGGTTCCTGGCACTGAATACTCAGAAACCAGTCCTTGAAGTCCTACGAGTTGTGCCGTGTGACTTCTATGGATAGGATTTCTTTATCCAGCACATTTCAACTGTATTTAAGATCTGGCTGACTTACTAAGTTCCTCAAACCAGGCTTTAATCTTTTTTGCAGAATGACAGGGAGCATTACCAAGCTGAGAGAGTGATGCAAAGTTGGGAAGAACATTGCTCAAAGTATCACTCTTCCCCACTGATGTGTCTCCTTCATTTAGTGCATTCTGATACCAGGTTTTCTTCAGGTCACTGATGCACATGAACCCAACAATTCAAAGGATGTAAAAGACAACACCTGTTTTAAAATCACAACCAGATTTACTCAATCATTACAACAAACTGAATTATTCTATTAAATCAGACAAATCAGACCAGACTTCACTCCCCAGTATTACTGTACACAGAAAGCTGAAAAGTAACTGATGCAACTTATACTCTGGAGCGACTTATAGTCTGGAAAATACGGTAGCTATTTCATGCTTAGATTATGTAATGCTATGTATGTGTGTGGGGGGAATAAACGAGACTTAAAGTCTCACATCCCTAGTGTGCCGACTCGTTCCAAAAATGACATGACAAAACATGACAGCTCTCTTATAACCTGCAGGCTTCAAATCCCACCAAAAAGAAATGGTGGGGCTATTTAGGCTAGTATTATAGTACTGGGTCGATGATTACAACATGCACCAATGGTTAAAGAACTTACCACAAACACAACGAGGTTCACAGTTATCTTTCTTTGCATAGCTTCGGTATGTTCAGGTTACTATAAAATGGGAACATTTCACAAAAGTTACAGTTGCTGAAGCCCAACTATCCAGCTATCACAAGTTTTTCATGTCACTTCTCAGTGATAATGTGTGATTGGTGTAATAGGTGATTGATATAAATAGCAAACTGCCTGAGCCAGAATAGGCTTCTCAGGAAAGAGACGTAGTCATCCTATAAATCATGGAGCCAGTGATAATGAACACTGTAAAGCACGAGTGGAAACTTCTACAACAATAGAAAGGTGTTGAATATGCAGCTATACTGTAATGATTTCACTTAGAATGCATCATTCGAATCGAAATGCACATCATTTTATATTATTTGGCACTGGGTAATTTTTAAAACATGTAAGCAGATATGCAGTGTGGATCATGACTATTTGTATTATTAGCATTTTATCCTCTTTTTTGTTGCTTTTCTCTGTATTACAGACGTTTATCTGCAATGCAAAGTAGGGAAAGTCTGATTTCACACTAAGTATATAATTAATGCCATTTCCAAAAAGCCACTCCACATGGAAAACAGGCCCTGATGCTCAAACCTTACACATTATGGGGCTCTTGCAACAACACTCTCCAGTCTGTTTAGATTTCCAAACTAATTCATGTAGAATACATAAATAAATCAGCATTTTATACCCACTTCAAACCATTAGATTTATTTCTTTAGCTGCACTTTTCCACTAATCTATTAATATTTATGACAAAGCTAAACATTTGAAATACTCAGGTTAAAACAATAAGGCTTTTTATGTACTTACACAAGACAAAATCTGACTAACAAAGAATCCTTCTTTGTTTGTCCAAAACACCAACCCTTGTTACTGCTCTTTTATCTTTCCAAAATAGGTCATGCAGTTTCATGACAAATAATTATAGGGCAGAAAAAAAGACTTCAAGAAAAAAACAAGTTCAAAAGTAACGAAGTTATTAACTGTGAGTAAAGGTAAAAAAAGGAAAGGCTGTGAGGCAGGACTAATGATCGAGAAAGTAGAAGTAAGGGGGTGTAACAGATGGAGGAAAAGAATAACAGTGACAATCAGAAGACACGGGTATGGGAGAAAAAAAAAAGGAAATGTAGCAGAGAAGAGACGGAGGTTGCAGGAGGTGCAGGGGGAAGAGTAAACAGTGCCCCAACAAGGCTCTCCGGGCACATGTAGCCTGGTACAGAGGGGTCAACCCCCACTCTAGGCTCCCCTAACCCGACGAGGTCAGCTCAGCTATGCAGGCCTGACAGCTTCCGTTTGCTGTGCGCCTTGCGTTTGTTTGGATTCCCCAGCCTTGCTTAGCCAGCAGCTTAACAACAGATGGCAGGAGAAGGGCTCTATTCAGACTTGTCTGGATCAGAAAATCACACCAAGAAAAGTACACAAGCTGCAAACAAAACACACAGACACACCGAATGCACACACATGCAAATGACATGGATTGCCAGAGTTGCACATGCTGCAAATGGGAGAAAGGCAAATAAAAGTTTGTTTGCTGCAAACAGTTTCTTTATTGCTACAAAAACTCATGCAAAGAAGCAATAAGAAAAAAGAAAATATGGAAGCAAGTGAGCAGAAACACTCGCTAAAGTGTTGTCTGATCTCACCAAACAACCTACTGAGATGGTTCAGTAACTGAGCGGATCTCAG
The DNA here is from genome assembly GCA_031762555.1 of Cynodonichthys magdalenae. Classification (NCBI taxonomy): domain Eukaryota; kingdom Metazoa; phylum Chordata; class Actinopteri; order Cyprinodontiformes; family Rivulidae; genus Cynodonichthys; species Cynodonichthys magdalenae. The sequence goes on from JARVJO010000365.1 coordinate 8,857,030, forward strand.
GGAAGGCATTTCCGTCCCCCACCATTATTAAACGAATACTGCGTTCATTACAGCTTTAGTGCGGTGTAAACTCATAAACACCCTCCCAGAGTACAAGAGGAACTGTCAACTAAATATTGTTTCTCTCAGGAGTCACTCTTCCACCTCAATTACGCCTTTCAACTTCACAGGCTCAGTATGATAAAGTGGCAGTAAAAATCATTCACATTAATACACCATTGTGCATCTGCTGCTAAAGGTAATTAAAGAAGTAAATGACTCATAAGAATAGACATATTAGCCACAAAATGAAAGGCAACTGGGCTGCCTCATGAAAATATGTACCATTAAGATACTGCATTTTCATATTGAGGTAATCAGCTCCACTAGCCTGATGCTGATTTAATCCACTCCAGTGGAAAGTCTATCAGCGCACAGCCGCATGTCACTGTCTCTGATGTCTGCTTGCCAAGAGCCTCATATGCTACTTTAGCACCAAGTGTGAATGGCTCTACTAAATGGGGGGAGGTCACACACAAGCAAATCAGTCCCAGGAACGGCGAATGCTTAGGTATCATCCGGAGGTAGATAAAGATAAGTATGAAAGTGGAAGAACAGTACTGTCAGAGCTAAAAAAGAGCAAAGACAGAAGCCAAACAATCTGAGAATTGTACAGCAATGAGCTCTCAGCAGCTCCTCTCTCTCTGACCTCAACTTTCTGCCCTGAGCACACAATGCCTTAAGATGCCCACCACTGAATAAGGCGCTAATATCTGTCAAGTTGATAAAGTAAGAGACAGCAGCAGAGGCACGCCAACTGTGCTGAGTACTTAGACGAACTGTTAGAAAATGCACGCTCCTTGCGATTGCATCTTTGGTAGAAGTGTTGCATCACTTTGTAGCAGGCAGTGTTGTGCTTGGGAAAATGTGTGCTTCCAAAGACCCAGCGTGAGACCTAGAATACTGTGAGCAGATTTTATCATGTGTGAATGATATTGTTTAGAATGGGAAGATGTATCTGCACAGGTCTCATAGACAGAAAACGTAACATTGCTGATACAGTTGAGACTTCCAGGATATGACCAGTAAAACCCCTAAATCTTCCAATTTAGTTGGGGTGAATTTAGATGAATGTATCCTCCACACAACTATAGGATAGTGTTTGAGAAGGGGAGACAGGTGATCAGATCACGGCCTGTTTCTTCAGCTGTCCATTCCTTATCTTCTTACACCACTGAAGATGTTGATTAACTCTGCATAGATGCAAAAAAAACTCACGTTGATGAAAAATCCCACTAATAGTAAAGCTGACAACAACGATGCTGCCCAAAGCTAACTTGTGAAGATGGATTGCACCTTCTTGATAAAGTCAAAGATCTGCAACAACTACTAATACATTTATTTGATGACATTTGCTTACAACTTAAAAGCAAATAAAAAAAAACATTGTTTGAATCAGTGTAAGGTTTGTTCTTTGGTTTATCTATTTCAAAAGCAAATCGCAAAAAGAAAACAACCATTTGTTTGTCTGTTTTAAAAACCTAAATGTAAAAATGTAAAATCAAACTTTTAAAAATCCACAGTGTTTGATTTTTGTAATTCCCAAATAAACACTGTAGACAAAGTCACCATTGGCTGTCTTAAAAGCCACTAGAAGTCCCCAGATGATATCATTTCCTGATTTGCATAACTGGACATTTGCCAATAATTGTTATCTGGACTGTAGAAGAGATATAAATCAATTTGCAGTTCTAACTCACTTAATATGTTCAGGACCGCAAACGAGCTTAAAATAATTTTATGACTTTAATGCTTTGCTTAGATCTACATTACACAAATAAGTTTTGTGAGAATTATAAATTTAACAAACAGACCATTAGAAAAGTCGCTAGATGTGGTCACTAGTCGCTTTTTGGAAAAAAGTTAAAGAGATATGAAAACTTGCTAAATCTAGCAACAAGGTCGCTAAGTTGGGGCAGCACTGCAAATAAATTTTACGGTTGTTGTTTTAATATGGAGCGATACCAGAAATGATGGAAGTTGCCAAAGAAGAAGAAATTAAAGTGCCTGGAAACCATTCCTAAAGACATTGGCAATGTTTACACTCGAACCCTATTCTCTGTAACTTAGAATATTGTCATTTTGTTCCATAGCGAGAAGTGAAAAAGTAAGGAAGAATACACAGCATTGCCGTTTTTCTAATTTAGTTTTACAAAGAAAAAACACTACACTATTTGTTTTTCCCGTCTCATTTTTAAACAGAAAAACCAAAGATTGAACCATACATGGAATTGTTTGGTTAAAATAATTTTTTGTAAACTCGACTTTAGGCAACAAAGTGCTTCATAAAAATGAACTCAATTTCCCTTTATGCCTAGACAAATAAATGCCTTCGCTTTCACACAGCATAGTAATAAACTAAATTTAAAGGCAACAATAACAGTTTTAAAATAACTGAGGTAAAGGATAAAGATGTCCTGTTAGGGTTGTTGTTATCAAACAAAGTAAGCTACTGTAGTGTAAAATGTGGCACCGTCTGCCGCCAATGACTTGCTTAAACCTTGGTACAAAATGTTTTTCCTCTCTTTATGATTGTAAGTTTTTTTTAGGAAATTTGCCACACGGGCTTCGTGATTGATTTGGGCAAAATAAATGTATATTTCTTCTTTTCTGTATTTTTTTTCCAAACCTAAGTCTCGTCTACGTCTTGTCGAAGTGACGTAACACCTCCTTCTTGCCTGGAAAGGCTGATAAAATAACTGATTACAAAATAATTTGTAACTGCAGCCCTTGTGCTGAGGGAGATTTCAGAGTGTGTGTTTTTGGTGTGTGTGTGAGCTGATTGAGATTTCTTCTGAAGAAGAGGGTTTTCTATAAATCACAGGCCAGTCCAATTGGGTATGGATTGAGTTGCAGTGGGAAGAGACAGCTCCCTGGGAATTGCAATGTCTCTGCTGAAGTCATTCCAAGATGGGTAATATGATCTGATACTGCCAGAAATAAAGGAAGAGGAGACAAAAGCAGGAGGGAAAAATCAGATTGCCTCAGTCATAAAGAAGAGCGACTTCCAGCAGTGTCCAGACACATCACCCGTCACACCGGACTGTAATGTATTACAATGTCACAGACGGATGATATGTCACACTGAGGGCTTCACTTTTTGTCTTTTTGGATCATACCATATTCTTATATTATTATCCATATTATTAACCTTCACTAAGTTGATAGAAAGTTGTGGCAGGTGACAAGTTTGGGCAAATGTGTCTTAAAAGCTTCGGGAAACTGTCAACTTGTGAAAAATCGATCTCTTTTGGACAAATTAACTGTTACAACTCAATTATATTTATTATTTTTTACCGACTCATACAGATTTAATAACGGTCTATTAACGTAACAGCTGATTCAAGTTCTCTGAGTCCCACTAAAGATAAAATCCTCTCGGATTTGCCAGCAACGTCACACTTCTGATTTACAAATTTTGCATTTAAGCCTTTTTGTCTGACGAGTTTGTAGACCAACAAGTTCTTTGACTGCTTTCAGTGGAGACACTTCTCTTTAAACCACATCGAGCTTGATTAACATGCAGCTCACAATGTGGTGACAGAATTGGTCACCGTCAATCTGCCTGAGCCACCTTCAGCTTTAGCTGCTGAGACCTGCAGGCTTTAATAAATGTTGAAGGAGAAGATGATCACAAGTCAAATTAACTTATGTACTAAGCTTCAAGGGCTTTCATAAACATGTGATGGAAATATTAAACAGTGACAAACCAAAGCAAAACGATAAGTGAATCATTTCTCTATATGTTTAATTTACATTGCTGAGAAAATATTTCTAATATAGGTATATATGTATACATTTACACAAAATAACACCCCCCCCCACACACACACACATATATATATATATACACACACACACACACACACAAAATTTCATTTGTTTGGTGGTTTACCAAGACATACTCAAAAGTGTCCAACATAAATGAGTGATACGTGTTAAAATCCAGGAGGCAAAAGTAGCCCAAACAAAAAGCACTGCAGGAATCAAGGGCATGCAGGCTATAGAGATGCTGGGGTGGGAGGGGGTGGGGCGGGACTGGGGGGGGGGATGACAGACTGCTGTTCAACTCCATTAGCTGCTATGTGAGAGGGGTGCATCTAGCAGCACACGACCTGTGAAGAATCTTAGATCTCACTCTATCTTGGAATGGGGACTGCCGCATTAATTCTAGGAAACTGTAATCTCTCAAGCAAATCAAATTACTCTCATTAAGCGCAAGAAGAAAACTGCCTCTGTAATAAGTATGTATAAAAAGTATTTATTACCAATAATCACCTCTTTAATATAAGCTAGCTTACAATGGCTTTATTTTTGCTGATTAAGTTTAAAAACGAGGAAACAAGGAAGGGCACACGCTCACAGACACTTACACATGGCATTCACACACACACACACACCCACCAGCGGAAACACACACTCATACACAGCTCATGGAGTTTATGAGAGTGGTTGATACTGTGATTAAAGGGGAGGGCAGAGGGATACAGTGTTTGAGGGCCTTGGAGAGGACATGCCTCACCTAGTCATAAAAACACACCTCTGTCTTTAAGCCTGCACCAGAATTGCTCTCAGTGGGTTCACTCGGAGGTGAATCTCTGCAGAATTTACATGCAAAGCAGCACATGTCATCGCCCAGACGTGGACATGCAGCACTGCGGCGTTCCTTTGGCACACGCTCACTGACCGCCACAGATTTGTGACGGTTTGTGGGGCTGATGGAAGCAGGCACTCACACGACAAGGCAATTTCTGGAATACACATGACTGCTGGTGGATGTTTTTTTGGTTGTTTTTCATTTACATTTTGGTTTATCCATGAGCCAAACTGTTCCATTAAAAAAAAAGGCTGAATGTCAATGTTAATCATGTCTGATCTGAAACAATAAATATTATTAACATTGTGGGCAAATTAACTAGTGGGAGGTGACGTCTTTGCTCTTCTTTCAGGATATGATATCATCCCACAAAGTAAAGCTGCCACGTATAATTGCTCTGATGGTAAATGGAACAGCTCCCTCCCTGTTTCTACTGTTGGAATCTTTATTCACATAACCAATTAATTACAGCTAAAAAAAAGCGACCAGACAGTTACCAAAACACATCAAGATGAGCGATTAAAAAAAGAAAAGAAAGAAAAGTTGATTTGTCTCCACAAAATCAATTAGTATTGAGGGTCAGTGGGTCATTCATTTACTAGTTCAGCATAATTACCTGTTTTTCTTCCTCTCATTTACTTCTTTATTCATCTGGGACACTGATGTCCCTGCAAACCAAAAGAACACGCTTTTTGTGATTATTCAAATTAAACACTGACTCCTGAGAGAAAGCGTCTGTCAAACTACAATGCGCCAAAGCTAATATGCTCTGAAAACAAACTCCCCCGAAGCAAAACGTGGGAATTCTATTAATGTCATCCTACATTCTGTAATTTCCTATTTGACAAGCTCGGTTTGGTAACAAACAAAAAAAGGGGTAAAAACAGAATTAGGAGGAAAATCTCCATTTGATTTCAAGGGATATGTGCTGAAGTGTCGGTACTTAAGCCTCAGTCAGATATGTGCTTGGCAAAGGGACAGGTTAAAGCAATTCTATTGCCCCGTGGCTACAAATCACTGCTGGTGCTTCTTTGACTGTCTATAAAGGAGGCCGCGTCTGCTTCAGGATGATTCACTGTGAGTCGAAGAGGAGGGAAGAACGCTTGCAGGAGGAGCATGCCTCACTTTAGATTTTCTTTCCTTTTTTCTTAGAGAACACTGTAAATCCAACTGTAAACCCTTACATAAAGGAAAAGTTTTGGTGTTTAATAGACAGGAACATTTATCACGTTGAACACATAAAAGCCAACTCAGTTAGTCTGCCTGCAGAATATCACATTAACACTTTGTAAATATCCACCCATAAAGATAATTATTTTGATTGCACGAGTCTTGTGAGGCCTTTCTTCCTCTCCTCAACATCTGGTTAAAATATGGGGCAAGTGCTGGCTTTCTGGCTCCGGCTCAGGTGGTTAAAATCAACTGCACACGTACACATATAAATAAAGTGGTGGGTTGCTTTCTTTTTGCCATTTTTCCCCCCCTTTCTTTTTTGTTTTTTTGTTTTTTTTTTTTTACTTGTGGCAAGTCAGCGAAAAAAAAGGCAGAAGTTGTGGCTCCCCACATTGCACCTGCCAGGAAGTGATCCTTTTTCTCTTCAGCCAGAGAGGTAGCTGGGACAAGCCTGGACACGCAGCCACAGCGTGGGCATTGAGGTTGATGCTCGCACACAGCGTTTGGGAGGAGCCAAAGCAAACACAATGTGAAGTGAAGACTTCTAATTTTGTTCAATAGTTAAGAAGAAAAAAAAAAAAAGACCTGACATTCAGACCAGTTGTTCATAATCTTGTGTTGCATGTTCTGGTGCTACCAGTTGTGAGCAAAGCCACATAAAATAAAGGCCTCAAGAGCAGAACGAAGCACAAGAGACTGTGATAATTGACTAAGATGCTGCTACCGCTGAGTCCCCTGTCCCTTAACCTCCAAATCCCAGTGGCCCCGTTTTCAATTTAACACAGGACTTGAGCAGATTTCACTCATTGCAGGGCTACGACACATCTTTGACACTTTTACATTAGAAGCCGAGCTTTCTGCTGATTAAAAAAAAAAGCGTCCCTCTGCCTCTCTCTTTCTCCAGCTGTATTGCGGAGGGGTAATGTGAGCGGGGTGTCCATTTCCTGTCCCTTCTTTCCCTCTGCAACAGCCACAAATAACTCACAGCCTCCTGTGCCTATCTTGATTTCATTCCAGTAGATAAGGATACCATTTATTGTTTTCATTGAGCTGAAGTGCTAAGACAGAGAGCACCAAATTACTCTCAGATTGAGATAAATGTACCGCAAATCGCTAATTCAATCCATCTTCAATGCTGGTGATGTTTTGAAGAGAGAGAGAAATATCAAAAAGATCGCACTGAGAAACCGGAAACTGCCGGTGTGATAGCCGCCAGAGACCTCATCAAACAGAGAGAAAGAGAAAGAGAGAGAGGAGAGAGAGAGCGAGAGAGGGAGACTGTAACCTGAGCTAGAATTCCCTCAGGACACGCAGACACTTGGTACAATACACCTCATGGTATAAATGAAGCATTATTTGCATCTTTCAGAGCAATAAAGAATTAAAGAATAAATATTTGGACTTAGATGTTGACAGGATGCAAAGCTGAAATGAATGAATGCATCTCTGCTCTCAGTAGCAGTGGGATGGTGGTAAGGTGCTGAGGAGCCATGAGTATTTACAGATGTGGTTATCTTGTTCTGTGACAGTCAGGATCACTCAATCACCTGGCGATGGCCGGACTCAGACAAGAATTCCACGCGTGTCGCTGCGCTTCGTCCGCAGAGGTGTCAGGCGAGCCAAATCTGATCAACAAATACAGCTCTCCTGTGCCACAGCTATGTGAGATGATGATGATGATATTATGTGGAAGTGAACAAAGTGATTGAAACGGCACAAGAGGGGACACTGAGCAACACAACGAAGGAGAAAGACAGAACGAGAAGAAGCTGGTTAATTTTTACTAACACATCTGCGCTTTGCAAGACTCTTTTTTTTATCAAAATGCAAAAAGTTTATATGTTGGATGTAGTGCTGCATTATTATAAAAAAAAAAAGAGAAATAGTCTGTCCAGGTCGTTACATACAGATTAAAAATGCAGCCCTTCTCCATGATGTTTCTATCATAAAACTTCCTGACACGTGTGTTATTTAAAGGTTAAAGAAATTGCATTAAGCAATGATAAAAAATAAATACAGTGTTGAGTATGCAGATAAGAGCTTGGTAATTAGGCCTAGGCACTGCAGTGGTAGAAAACATTTGAAGAATAAACCTGGAATAGTTTGCTTTTTTTTTCTCAGTTGCCCTACAGATATTTTACATTATTCAACCCAAAATACCATCTATCTGATGCTAACTTTTCTTTTGCATGTTAATGTTTAATAAGAGCCCTTGGCTATCTATGGGCACAATTATTAGATATCCGCAGAGAGAAATTGAAAAATTAATCATATTCTCAATTTTGTAATTCTCTGATCCATTGGAAATGGGTTTATGAGCTGAGGCTCCTCTGCTGTCAAAGCTTCCACATAAACACAATCAAGCTGCTACCAGAGAGGTGTTGCTTCTGCGACAAAGAAAATTGCATCAATGCACTAATTAACTGATTATTTATATGTTGGTGCTTGTTGTGATGCACAACACACTGAAGATTACATGAATGTTTCTCTCTGAATTGTAATACAGTAACGGCTAACGGGACAGTGTCAGACAGCTTACACTGTTTAGTGAAATGACCAGTGTGTCTCTGTTGATGTTCAATAATCCTTGGTTTGACTGGTTCCATTATCACAACTCCATCAGTCAGACTTCCTCCTGTAGATAAATGTCCTTCTATTATGAATTATTTCATGATGAGGCTATGTGAAACTGAAGAATAATATCACTGAAATTTGAATGGCCCAAGAGGGGAGGTTCAACCCACTGAGATAAAAAAGATGGATGAAACGACTCAATTAGCTTCAGTTGTCCAAATTTGAAGCCAAAATGTAATTTTTCTTTTCCTTTGGAGGTGGGGTGCTGCCATGTTGTTTTTTTAGAGCCAGAATCTGCACATTAGGGATGTGGGCTGTACCATCGATACAAAACTCCAGTATACACACTCTTCCTACTCACTAACAGGCTGCAATATTGTCAATCACAGTGTAAATGGACACTTTGTTAAAACCCTCACATAACTAATTAAAACTCATTTTAATTTACATTTTTGAGGCAGCAAGGTAAGAACTGCGTTACTCAATAAAAATTCATAACTGTTAAAAAAATTATTTTTTTTTTTTCAGGGAAATGTTTCATTCATTTGCATGGAGGGGTGAAGCTTAAAACCTGTACTGCAATTGGTTAATGGGGGACTGGAACATGTGGCTTCAACTTCCAGGATCTAGTCCTGTGTTTAGAAGGGCTAGTGATTTGGCAACAAATTGGTGATACGATATACATCATGACACCATAAGACAGGGCTATTCAACTTAATTGCTCTGGGAGCCACACTTACTGCAGGTCAACAGCTCAGGGGCCGAACATCCAGCAATTAAAATTATGTAAATAAACCAAGAATTACAAAGATTTGTTACCTTTGAAATAGTTTATCTTGCTGAATTTAATCATGAATAGAACATACAAAACCCTATAAAAGTAGTGATAATTAAACAATATCAAAAATAAAAAACACATTATGTCTCCTATTTAACACAAATATTATTTTGGAATCCCTGAATTGCCAAATTTTTAAACCAATTTTATTTTCACTTTCATAGTTTTACCTTCAACTGCTTGTAAATTTAACTGTCTGTAGTGTGCATAGAAATGATGTTTACCAGCTTCTAGACAGGATTCTGACGTCTCTGTAGATACCAAACATGTCTATGTTTAACTTAAAAGAACTTATAGTAATTAAAGTAGAAAACTGGGGGTTTGGGCTTAAGAGATGAATGAACCAATTGGCAGGCCGAACTTTGGTCACTCGCCAGTTGAATAGCCCTGCCATAAAATTTATCACAATATACTGCGATACTATAAGCAAGACAACAAATTGCCATTTTATCCTCAAAATATTCTAAAAAAAAACTCAGTATAAAGAGCACATCATGCATACATATTCAATCTGATTAAATTCAGTTTTTTTATGCAATCAGTAGAACACTGAACAACACTGAGAGCTGCATTTACACACACTATTGTTGGGTCAAATGTTCCACAAGGCTCCACTCAGGGGTCGACAGTCTGACCACTGGCAATTATACACTGATTTGTCAACTGTCTGTTCAAAAGAATAGAGAACGGAAATAGATTTGAATTATTTCTCACCAAGAATTCAACACAGTTTTGTGGTCTCTGACAAATTATCCAAATATGACCAAACATGACCCTCTATGAACAATAGAGCCAATCAAGACACAAGTCGCGTTTCCATTGACCATGAAAATGCGCAAATTAAAATTTCGAAAATAAATTTGCTTAATGGAAACACG
>JARVJO010000365.1:8901910-8914267 GCA_031762555.1 Cynodonichthys magdalenae
GCATCAGCTGACCTGCTAAAGCCGAGAGATGAAATGACGACTGCTGTTAATGTCGTGTCTCCTGTGGGTCGTATACAATCACAGAAATAAAGACCTAAACCATATTCATCACTCTCTAGTCTTGCTCCAGTTTTCCTTTGGTCAAATATTTTTAATTCAAGTGTAAACAACTGTCTTAAATAATTTTCATTTATTCAGAAGAAGAGCCACAGCAATGTGCTAGTCACACACCGGCGACCACATATGAATTTTGTTTGTATCTGAAAAAAAATCTTAGAATACAAGAAAATTGGTAAATGCCAAAAGTTCTCTTAAATCACTCGTATGCACAACTTAAGAACAAATCTGTTTGATATTATTTTACACAGTATGTTGGCATTTAGTGGCTGTGTTGGTATTTTTTCTTTATATGAAATATAGCTTCTAAACTGCTTTAAGTTTCAACTTAAACTTTTATTTTGGTTTGTGGTAAATAAAAACATGATTTCACATTTTAACAATTTTTTTTAAAACAAGGACTCATTTTTTTCATGCTGCATCACCGACTACTGCAGACTTATTTGTCAGCTATGAAGAAACTAATTTACTTTCTTAGCACAGAGCTGAAAAACAGCATGTCACCAAGGTCTGAACGCACTTTAAAGCATGAAATCACCTAAACAGACAGCAGCCTCCTCCACTTCTGTCTCCTCCACATGTTGACTTCCTTTGTTTGGTTTTCAGCCACCTCTCTCCAGCTCTCCTTCTTTCCCTCAGCCTCGGTCCTAATCTCACACCACAATTGCAAGCTGTTTATTTGCGAAGGCCTGAAGCCATTCCATTAAGTAGCCCCACCAGGTGCTTTATCCCTAAAAGGGATTTGTTTTCTAAAATAAACAGAGAAAGCGAAGGACCACCAGACTTGTATTTACTATATCGAGTGCAACAAAATCAAAATTGTTCCAATTGGAAAAGAAGTGGCTAGTTCTAGAAACTCTTTGAACTTCTTCTGAGTCAGGAAAAAAAATAAAAACAGCAAGATTCCTCCAAATGTGTCAGAAAACAAACATGATAGTGACAGTATTTTATGTTTAAATATGCTTTTAACAGTTCTAATAGAACTAACTGCTTTTGCTGTTGCCAAAATTAGCATCGGTCAGATGCTTCATTACGTTAGCGCTCACACACACACACACACACACACACACATGTACACACAGTCAGTTTAGTCATTTTTCTCAGACAACAGCAAATCAATCACAAAACCAGAGCTGAAAAAGAGTTTGTCACTTTTTCTTTCACTTTTGTGATATTTCTTTTCATCTCGCTGTAACAACTCATCTGCAGATGGATTTTGCTTACTTTTGTCGCCTCAGTCAATCTCGCACCAAGACTCTGTCATGTTAGCCATCTGCAGCTGGTAGCCGACTGACGTTATCAAAGCTCCTCACTCTCCGAGCCACACCACAGTGTATGAATCTGTCAATACGTTTCAGGTCAAGAGAAAAACATGTCTGTTTGACGCTGATAGAAAAATAGATTGAAACCCTACACATGTGTTTTCACACACACAAAAAAAAAAGAGATCTTTTAGGCTGCTTTGAGATCACGCACCTACGATAAGATTATCAGCACTGTTCCACCCACCTCAGAAGAGAAGATAATTCATATGAGGGGTTTCCAAGGTGCAAGGGAATATTAGAATATTGCTCTGTTGCGCAACATGCTGTATTTAGCGAAAAGCATGTGTCCAAGTGTGCAACCTGTTTTGTCAGACAATACAGAGCTGGGCGATCTGCCAAAGGGTGTCCTGATAGCAGCTGAGCAGCCATGGGAGCAGAGAATCAGATAGGGAGAGCAGACGGTGGCCAGGTGAGGGTGTTTAGAATGCTCTGACACATCCTGTGATCTCAATCAACAGGAAAAAGCACGAGTGCGCCACCACTTTGTGCCTTTTACCTTGGTCTCTGCTATGACATGCTTGCAGGGATGATAATTTTTCATTTTCATGCCACCTTGCATCTATTCTGCCTGTCACTGTTTGTAACCAAAGCAGATAAGCTCAGAGAGCAGATTACGGTACTTACAGTGCATGAAAAACACAGCAACTAAACTGCCAGTGACAGAAGCATTTAACTTTCTTGCTAGAAATCTCCCCCATGTGGCACTTTCGCTACGGCAAGTTGTTTATTATGTTCTGAGCAAGGCATAAGCGATTAAAGGAGCTCTTAAGAATCAAAGTGTTATAAATGCATGGAAACACAGCCGGCTGTAAATGCCACAGAATTAGAGGCTTACCAAGCCTAATACTAATACATGGCAATTTTCAGCTTGATGCTGATATAAAGAAATTACTTTTTTAAAGTAAGCAATAAATGCAGTCAAGGGAACGATTACAGAGGCCCTATTTTCATCCCGGCATAAATCTGGACATGACCTTTCTGTGGGTCCAACTCATGAAGCCACTTGTTTATTCCTAACACCTCCATAAAAAGTATATTAAGAAAGAAACTTTGATGGCCACAAAGGAAGCAGTAAAAACCAAAGCAAAGAAACTGAAAAAAAAAGAAACTACATGATTCGTTTTTGCTTTGCATGGATCTCTACACTGCTTTTTACGAGACAATATTTTAAAGACTTTAAGGTAAAGAAACGTGTTTTGGATATGTGAGGATGCTGTCAGGTCTGTAGAAACTGGGCAAAAAGCAGACTTTACACACAGCACACATGAGAGGCAGCCCTATTAGAGACGCCGCTGCCATGATAAACATCCATGTATCTAAATCAAAACTTTCGTCAGGCTGCTTTAAGCCTGTATTTGAAATTCCTTTGTTCTAATTTCGAACACGTGCTTGATCCATATGGAGAGGGAACGCCGTACATGTTTTTCACACGCTCGTCCTGTTTGACTCGGCTGCACTTTAAAAGAGCTTTTCACAACAAGACACATTAATCCCGTAAGCTGCCGCCGGGATTTCTGCATTAGCAATGCAATCAAAATCACATTGGAAGCTTGTGTCAATAATTAAGCTGATTTTGCCACATTAACATTTAATAACGCAATCATTTGAAGATTTCAGGGCTGATCTCACATCTGGAGCAGCCAGCTAAGGGCCCTGGCGGTGCAAACCTGAGTACATGGAAAATTCACTCCAGATCAGCTGCATCAACAGGAATGCGCAACTTCTGTTTTCTCCAAAGCTGTTATAAAATGTCTGAATCGAGTAAATTAGGAGGCTTCTCCACATATAGAACCCAAGAGATGGTCTGGTTTTCAGCAAGGCTGTACAGAAACTACAAAACTGGAAATCCACAAACATGCTATAAAGGTGAAACAAGTGAGAGCCCAGGAAACTCTGCAGTAGATTCTAATCACTTTCAATGAAACTGAAACTTAAACAGTGGACTTAGTGGAAATGTTCTGTCCCCACCCTTGTTGTGATGAAAAATTTATCTAAAAGTTACTTTATCCTGAGAAACCAAAAATTTTTAAAAATGCCCAAATGTAGAGAATTTTTAAGCCGTAACACTAAAATTGTAAGTTTTAGGACAGTTTAACTGAAGTGACATAAAAAAAACTTCCATTAATCTTACAGAAACAACACATGAACATCACATTTTAAAGGCACTTTGATAAATGTATTGTCTACGCAGCCAGTGCATCAGTGCCACCAGGTGAGGTTCAGTCACTTGTTAATAATGCCTAGACCCACATATTTCAAAAATGTTTAATCTAGTTTGTTTTCTGCTTCTGGTTTGAACAACTGTCGAGAAATTTCTGCGATTTTTTATGGCATTATGCACATAATGAAGGACTTGCTTATTAATTTTCAACCTTTGATGACCTTTAAATCCTGATTAGGTGGTCCGATTTTAAAAACTAAACTGTTTTGAAATCAGTGCATAGAGCTCTTTAAGTAAAGAGGAAAAACTGCTGTAAAGTAACTCTGAAAACAACTCAACAAGTCAGAGAGTGTTCGAGTTCACGACTGCAGAGGTCTTAAAATCTATTATTTAAATGTGAAATATGAGGTAAGAAAATGGGAAACAAATTTTAACAAACCCATTTCTTGCATGTCTGTTTAAAAAAACTCTATTATTATTTTGTTTTACTAAAATAAAGAACGCAAGAATCATTTTTGATACCTCTCTTAACAATTTTTTATCATGAAAAATATTTTTTTGCAGACTTTGCTGAACTTTTATTAAAGATCCCTGCACTGAGAAACGCTGCTCTGTCTTCTAAATTTGATCGAATCATCTAAAAGCCAGCTTTTAGAACAAAAACTGAAACACATCTAATGGTCATATCTCTATATAAGCTACAACCAACCAGCATGTTCAAGAACAAAATGACTGACAAAGAAGAACTCTGTGAAAATATAACTCTGGGCTTCTGAAATCTTCGCACTTTCACACACAAACACACACACACACACAAACCACTTCCCTCAAAGTCCTCAGTAATTTGCCAAGTCAAAAGTTCACAGCCTAAAACTCTGCAACGCAAAGATTCATGTAAAGAACAGAAGATATCAACTAAGATAGACGTATTAGCAACCACCACCGTATGAGCTCTGAGATGGTCTATTCTTGTTTAGAAAACAGGAAATCATCTCCCGTGAGCCAACAACTTCTGTAAGTTGAGCAGCTGTTCACATGATCTAACACTCTGCAGCTCCTCGCTCTGCGACACCAAACTGTTACTAAACTGCTAATCAGAACACACGACCACCGGTTACACCTGCAGGGGATTCTGTCCCTTTCCTACTCACCATGCTGGTTTCGGAACAGCAGCTTGTCAAAGGACTGACAGGGTGCACCTGTCCAGTCCCCCTGATCACCCTCCTGGCCTTGTGCGCACACATACACACAGTTCAGTACACAAACAAAAAAAAGCAGCATTTAGCTAATTATTAAGCCAATTCAATAGAGCATTCACACACGTGCGGAGGCTGGAGTCGGGTGAATGATTGTGTGTTTACCTTCTACAAGGACTTATTCAAAGCAATCTCCAGTTCCAGCGGTGGTGAAACAACCTCCTCACCCTGCAGACACAAAACAGAGAATTATTTATAGTTGTGAAATAATTAACACAGCAGAACACAATGTCATCAGCAGATACAAGGCAAAGTACTACACAAAAGTACACAAGTGGAAACTTGAAGAGACCAACATGGCCACCAGTTGCTATTGATCAGACTGGATATTCAGTCTGATATATAATGAGAAATAAAAAAATAATAATTCTTCACATTCCTATACTCCTTGCCTTTTCTTTTTGTTCGTGTGCAGCTGTACCAGTCTGTGTGTCTCCCTCGGCTGCTAGGAAAGTGAAAGGCACCATTTCAGCTTTGAGCGGGGCAGAAGACACCTCCGCTTATCTTCCTGTAGCCGACCATTGTCCCCGTGCAACACATCCTCACATTTCCATCTGCCTGTTAACTAAAACTACACCCACTGATGATAACACAGGAACAATAGGGCCGTCTGTGACTGTGCGCTTTATTTGCAAGACAAAAAACACTTTTCGTATTAGTAGATGTTCTCCTGGTCCCGTGCCCCTGCTGGTAAACACACTGTATCTGTACCTCACTCAACTCCCCTGGGTGGCCCTGATCTGCATGCACAAAGCTTTCCAAACGGAGCAGTCAACCCAAGAAAAAAGATGGGAAAAGAAAAAAAAAGAGAAGGAAACAAAATCTTATTTTTATGGTAAACTGAGAAGTGACTGTGGGGCACTATCACAGGTGAATTTGAATAAAAGCATTAAAGCGTATCCAAATATATATATATATATATATATATATATATTATGCTTTTCCCTCACTGTTCTCTTTTTGCCGTTTACATTTGGCAGTCAAAACTGTGGCCAGGCATTTGAACAAGTGTGTCTCTGACACACAATGAACAGAGATAAAAACATCCCGGCCCAACTTGTTCAGTTTCAGCATTAATTATGATTTAAATGCCCTTGTTGAAAACACAAGTCAACATGCAGCTCACTCTGAACTCTGCTGAGGGTTGAACAATCAGCGAAAATGGACCATTCCCACATAACTACCCTATTATTGTGATTCATTACACTTCAATTAACATATCATCAATGGAATCGTAAATCAATGGCGAGTGCTGACAAATGACAGATATTTTCAGTTTCAAACTACTAAACATCATTAATTCCCATCACCTGAAAGAGCCCCAGGAGCTAAATGAGTTTACCCAATGCATAACATCCATTTGGATAAATGTTCCATCATTTTAATGATGGAACATTTGAATTGGTGAGAAAAGCCAACAACAGAATCATGATAGCAGCTGTACGCCTTTTCTCCTTGTAATATAATGCCCATCTTGTACTACCTAAATAGATAATTGTCTCCATTTCAAACAGCACAAGGCGGTAATATTGCCATTTAGAACAGTGGGGGTGCAGAGATCGCAGGGTGAGGATAAACAAGCACACGCTGCTTCGCCCGGTTGGGAAAACCGAGCCCATCACACACTCCCGCATTGAGATTTTAGGGAATAGAGCAACTTCTGGTTGAGATAATTACCCACCTAGGTGGGTTATGTGCATGCTCAGTGAGAGGCCCGAGCTAAGAATATAAATCAAAATGCAACAATTTTAAAAGACAAAAGAAACTGAGGCACATTTTCCAAGCTTCTCGTGTCATATCTTCAGATAATGTTGTATGTCTATTGTGTTAAATAAAGTGGAAAATAGAAAAACAAATGACTTTTGACAAAGAAATATCTTTTAGCAGTTACAAAGCATTTGTCTGTAACAGATAACCAACCGTTAGTAATACCTCTAGAAGATCAGATGATCCACGTACATTTTTCTGTTCTCTATGCAAATACCACAAGAGTCATTGTAGCCGTGAGGGAAAAACACACACAAACTGCTTATTTTCAGTGGAAATGTAAAATCAGAAGGGTTTTTTTTTTGCTATGGTAATGAACTGCAGTGGTTACATCTAAGCGGGAACAGACTCATTGTATTCTGTCCACAAACCTGTGAAGTGGTCTTACCAATTCGTGAAGGGGTCGCAGCTTCACAATATGCTCTCTAGTCCCAGGTATGTTATCAGTGCCTTTGGCTTTGTTGAAAGATTGCATGTTCAAAATATGAATTAATACCCCTCCACTGAAACGTACCCAATCCCAACAAAAAGCCTGCATTCATTGTGGACAGCTCTTCAGCTCCTCTAATGGACAGGCTAGCCTCTCTCTTCACACTGAACAGACAAAAACCATGAGGGCCCATGAATATTTACCACTAAGTAAAGTTATTCCATTAATTACTCTAAGCATGCTTAATACTGTATCTGCTGCTACTTCTGTGGTGGCTTGTTAATGAACCTTCACACATCATTACCATATTAATTAATGCTCAGCTCAATGGTTGTCAATGGGAGGCTGCCAGAGTTGTCTCATGGTTCTTCACAGTCCATTCCTAGGTGTTTGGACCACTTAGTTTCTGAATAAATCTAGTGTCTATTTATCAAGCAACATTGTGTGTGACTAAAAAAAAGTGTGATCCAGGTTCAACACACCTCACGGCTGGTGGATCTCTATTAAGGGCGTTGTGTAAATAAAACGAGGGCGTAGGAGGGTCCTGGATCTGTGGAGTCAGTGATATCAACATGCAGGGTCATTGTTGTTTGTTTTTAGGGTGTGTGCATGATATTTTCCAAGTAAGTGTCTGCACTCTAAAAACACAGGAAAATCTAAAGCATGACTCACTTCTCAACAAATGCAGCTGCTTACAGTATGATACGATCTGTGCAGCACATTACATTCTTAGTCTTTTCCTTTTGGCCTTTTATTAAAAAAAGACTGAAAACATGACTAAGGCTCATAAATCCTGAAAAAACATTTAAAAAAAACAAGCACCTTTTTTTTCCCTTCATTTTTCTTTATGATGTGATTGGCAGAACCCAAGCGTAATATTATAAAACCGAAACAGACTGTAAACAACAGCACTTTCTGACACGCAAACAGACTCTGAACCCACCAATTAAACCCAGTCCAATCCGGCCCGCCTTTATTTTGTCAGTTTTTTTGTTTCCTTCATGTTTTCTCTGAGCTCAAAGGCAATGGTGCAGTCTGGTGAATGTCAGGCCTGTCTGATGCCCTAGATTCTACGGACCAGCCCTCACATTTTGCTGAGCTAAGAACAAACTACGCAGATGGATTTGCCACTCAATTACTAAGTGAAAGGAAATTCTATCTTAAATCAATACAAAACGGGACTCGCATTTCTTTATACTATCAGAAAGAGTTTAGAAAATGCTCAATAATGTAAACAGAGAACACAGCACTCTTCAGGAGTTCTTATCTACTCAGTGTGGGGCCCAAATGCTTTCCTGTAAAAAAATCTAAACAATTGTGGATCAGGCTCAACATCGAGAAAGAAAAAATGTCCCACACTTTAACAATCTCAGATCAACACGGTGAACATTACTGAGTTCAGTTTTAATATTCAGCTACTTTTTCACCAAGTAGGACAACTGTTGTTTCTGACCCATATGAGGCGTCACCCCTTCTCCAACTATAGAATATTTTGTAGGTTAGCACCACCATTAAGCTGCAAAATCTGTTTTCAACACAAAAATAAAGCCAAATTTCCTGTCAAAACAGAGTCAATGCATGTGTCTCAAACACTTTCAAATTTTGTAGTGGATGTCTTCAATTTGTCTAAACGGCCCCAGAGGTGTTTTTTGATGCTTGAACAGAAGCTGCTCTTTGACAAAAAACATCTTCAGCTTTAAAAGTTATGCTGTTGATATATAATATTTTTAAAAACTGGTATAATGTAGGTAACATGTTTAACAAAATAATGTACATGGCCTAAAATCCAGTTTTTACAGCCTTGCACACAATAATAGACCTTGATTTTCAAAAACTGGTTGAGCAAAGTGGAACCTCAGTGTTTCCTGGTTACTTAGATGCAAAATCATTCAATTCAGTCAGACTGCAATGAAAATTAGCCTGATTGTGAGACATTCTCTTGCACTTTAATTAGTCAATTAGTCTTCAAGTGAGACAAAATGTGTTTCTGCGTCAACATGCGGTTAATACTTTGGCCAAATCTCAGGCCCTTTCCTTGAACCAACACTTCCATCTTCCAGTCTGACAAACAAGTTTAGTGATCTACTATGAAAAGAAAGTTCTTGAGACCATGTTTGTCCTAATGGGAATAAGACTTTCACTGTTGATAAGCCAGATCAGTAGTTCTCAAACTTTTCAGCTTTTGGCCCATAAAATAATACTTGCAGAATCTTGTTACTCTGACTACTGCTGGTTCAATTATACATTTATTGTTAAAGGACAATTTAATAAAAAGGTTCACTAACCATTTTATAAAAGTTTTCTATTCATTCATGAAATGTTTATTGTCTGTCACAGTTAAAGTAGGCATATCATGCAAAATCTACTTTTCTAGCAGTTGAATGCATTTTCTTGTGTATTAGTCTCTAGGAGTGCCAAATATTTCACTTTAGTCTCTCTTGGTGCTGCATAAATATCTTTATATTCTGTTTGGGTCATATTTTTCAACCAGTTGCATTTTTTCTATTTTTCTCTGTAGGCTGAAGGGGGCGAAGTATGAAGCCCCTTGTTTGCATTTAAAGAGACAGCGTCAGACCGAGTTGATCTGAAGCCATGTTTCCATCCAATTTTCATTTTCATTTTGAGCGAGTTTTTAAAATTTTGCAAAAGGGAAAAAAATAAGAAATGCAATTCTCTTCACGTTACGGAATAACTGAGAAGACACCGACAGTGGGAGGAGGGTCCAGCTGCAGTCCGGTACCAGACAAGCAGCGGGAACAGCTGATCAACATGTGACGTAAATGTTCGCTACGCCAGAACTTATTCGGCAAATGTGTTTCCATCTCTCCTTTTGCGCATTAACTCTTTTTCAAAAAACCCAAAAACCACCTCAAGCGAGCGTATAAACTTTTTTGTGAATTAGAGGAAGTGTTTTTGAATCAGGCCGTTTCCCTTCATCTTTTCTAATGCGATACTTCAAAATGCGCATTAAAAACCGTTGATGGAAACATGGGATGAGACACATCTCAGAAAAGGGGTGAAAGAGGGGCTTGTGGAGTTACGTTAAAAAGGGATTCAAACCAAAGTATTGCCGTGCCCCTTTGTAAAGACCCAACTGAATGAGTTAAATGTGAAAAAGGAGGATTTAAAAGTAAGATATGTCTCCTTTCACACTAAATATGCCATTGGCAATATTTTAGTTTCAATAGACTTTCTAGAGAAAATCTCTACCCCCACCCCCCGTTAGTGGTTCACAACCCACAGTGAGGTTCCAACGTCAACTTTAGGAAGCCCTGGGCCAGATGACTCATCCCCAAAAGAAAAGAGACACCTTATTCTTACTAAATAAAGGTCATGTGCAACCCTGCTACTTCAAAAAAAAATGTTTTAGCCTAGAAACTTTTCCACAGTCTTTGAAGCAGATGCAGGCACCCTTACAGTACATATATTATTGCAGTGTAAACAAAGTAGTTTGTTGAGCTAGTGCAGTTACTGACTATTGCTATCCACACACAATTCCTGTCAATTACACACAAAAAGACACTCTGGTGTAAAACACATCCACCTGACACTGTTTCATAACAAGCAAACAGGGCAGGAAAAAAAGAGGAAAGATTGTGTGGGGGGAAAAAATCAACAAATCATTTAACTTACCAAACAGACTTCCAACATGTTCACAAAACTTCACATTGATTCAGATTCCCTCTGAGCACCAAATGTTTGAAATCCACTTGTAAAGGAGAGGAGAAAGCTGCAGGCGTAAGTGGCAGGTATAGAGTAGCTGAAGTAGTGTGTGAAAGTTGAGTGTTTCACATGTGCATGTGTACGAGAGACAAAAAGAGGGAGAGAGAAAGAGAACTTGAGCCCAGACCGCCAAGCTGAGCGGGACCAGAGGTATGTGGTCAAAACACAACAAAAGCCGGTGCCTTGCTCTAGATTAAATATGCAGGAAGAGGCCCCTTTGCATAAACACAAACACTCAGTCAAGGAAGAACTGGCACAAAGCAGATGCCTGCTGAGAATCCTACCTGTCCTGGCCTTTTTTAATTAGACTGAAGCAGAAAAAACAAACATCGACACAATCACAGAAGACAGAATCAAAGAACAGAAAAAAATCTTTAAAACATCTTCAATGAAGAGCAGAACATTTTTACATTCTCAGGTATTTAGAATATTTCCCCATTTAGAATATTTTATAGCATTTAGAAACATATTAATGTTTCAACTGTTTGCTATATTAAAAAGCAAGCAGCAGATACTTTATCTTAAATGACTAATTGTTTCTTTATTTACTTTTTTGACAAAACAAATGACTGGGACATGTCTAGATAAAATTTAATAAAACTAACAGTTTTATCCAAACTATGAAGACTTCAACTTGAAGTAGATTAATCACAGCCTAAAACTCTTAATTAAAACTTTAAATACTACAGTTTAATTAACTTATGTGGGTCGCTTCCTTTTTGGTGAGGTTTTTCATTAAAATAATGTCCTCCTTTCACAAAAAGTACACCTTGACGCTCTTTTTATTTATTCTTATATATAATTTCTTGCTAAACAATGCCCAAAGAAAAGATGAGAAACTGATTCATAGAAGCAGTTTTTGGCCAACAACTTTATTTCTAACTACTCTCTTGCATCCCTTCTTCACCTCTCCTTATATTCTTCTCATTTATCTGAAGCCATTTCTTTAAGGAGAGGAATGCAGTACAGTACGGAGTGATGAGAGTTGCGTGAAAATGATAAAACATACTGCCGGTAATATGAGCCCCTATCCTGAAAATGTAGAGCGGAGCATCAGATGCTGGGTGACACATAGTGAGGTGGTCAGTCAGAGATGTAATTTTCATGTGACACTCTCTCAAATGGATCGGGGGGGTGATGCTAGTTGACAGGAGTGGAGAGACAGGAAGAGTTCCAGAGTGGGAGAAAGAAGAGCAGGAATGAGAACTCTGGAAAATAAACAGGGTCTACGGTTTCAAAGGCGAGGGGGACACAGGCATTCCATTGTTCAGCCCAATTATCAGTGGAAAATAATAACAACAGATGGATCCAGAGCAGCCAACGTGCGCTGGAGCGCCCTGCCGCTAGAGAACAAGTGATGAAATGTGAGAGTGCTGTTGGGAGGGGCTAGAGATGGGGTTGGGGGGGGGGGTGCTGCCCCTCATACAAACGCACAGCTCCACACACCAGATGTGAAGTTCCACAAGGACAGCTTAATATGTGCTCTCTGGTCACCACTTGTGCTGTGCGGCTTCAGCAGCGTTCCAGACGATGCCTCGGCCCTTCACTTGTTAAACGGGGGGGGGGGGGGGCTATGAG
>JARVJO010000365.1:8931273-8962018 GCA_031762555.1 Cynodonichthys magdalenae
TGCAGTGGA
Source organism: Cynodonichthys magdalenae (assembly GCA_031762555.1). NCBI lineage: Eukaryota > Metazoa > Chordata > Actinopteri > Cyprinodontiformes > Rivulidae > Cynodonichthys > Cynodonichthys magdalenae. The sequence continues at coordinate 8,931,283 of JARVJO010000365.1, forward strand.
AACAACTTCAGTGTGATGACTTTCACACAAACTCAGGATGATTGGCACGCTGCCTGATAATCTTGATGTCACGTACACACTCTAATCACACAGCCGTTTGCTTAGTTAGAGGGAAACTATTACAGATCTGTATAGCCACATCAAAACGTGGCTGGGCAGTCTGGCCATGCAGATGTCTGAAGCACCAGGCTGGGGAGAGAATATAACCCAGCAGGCCGACCACAGCACCAGCTGGTTTCAACTCGGGGCCAAACAGTTACCCCCTCACAGGTGCCGTGTTTCTATGAATTTCCTCTTTCAAGGGTAATAGAATACTTTCATTGCAAGTGCTATTGTTTCATTCTAATAATAGGGGAAAGTACCTTCAGGAATTTATCTCACAAACAACATAATTAACTGATTGAGTGCAATTACTTTATGTTTCACCAGTAACCAAAATTAGATATAAAACTTTCGGAAATTATCTGTTTGAAAGAAATTCATCTCTATTCCCCAAGCAAACAGTGGCAAGTGTTTCATCACTGTCGGACTGAAGACGGATGGGCTGTCAGTGCTTTTCCCCGTCCAGAATCCAGCTCCTGGGCTGGGAAGTGGCTAAAAAAGGCCAGGCAATGCTTTCCAGGCCCGCACTTTTACTAGGAGTAATTCTCAGATGTCAGATCGCTGCCAACGTCCTTGCAGCCAATGGCAGAGAGGCCAGTAAGTTCACATTAACTGCAGAGTGTAACTGCACTGAACATCTGCTCATGAATGAGAGCGCTGCCCACTAACACAGCGAGCTTGAAGCCCACTTATGAAAAATTCAACATTCTCCTCATTGGCACGCTTGTTTTGCAGTATTCTCCTGAGCCCACAGAATTATATTAAGAGAATTTCAGCGTGGCCTGGTGTATCTGAGAGAACAGCTGGCGCTGAAAAGGGATCTGCTGCTTAGCGAGAGCACTGGGAGTTCACACGGGATCCGCCTTCTCCTACACGATTTGTCCTTGAAGGAAGAAATATCAGTGTTAAGGACCCAGCTAACAGTAAGGTTACATCTAACTGACTACAGCACCCGTGTGTGCTAAAGCAGACAGAGCATAACCAACGAGGACAGGAATCGATGTGGAATGAAAAGAAAAGACAGAGGGGCAATTGGGACAATAAGTAGCTCACCCACGGGAGCCATTCAGAGTACCTCTTCTTTGTTTGTCTTGTTTAGTTCATTACATTGTAACTAGGAGGAATCTGCCTCATGTCACAGAATAGAATAATCAGAAATTGTTTCAAAAGGCAACAAAATCATAGATTTTGCAAAGTATGTGTAGTTCTACAAATCTAACCTCTGATTCCTGCAATCATACCCATTCCATCCATTATCTTTTTTACCCGCTTCTTCCTTTCAGGCTCACGAGGGATCACTGGTGTCCATATCCAGTCGACACTGTGCGAGAGGCAGGGTACACCCTGGACACGTTGCATCACGTCCATCACAGGGACACATAGAGACAAACAACCATTCACTCTCTCACTCACACCTATAAATTAACCTAACAGTCATGTTTTTGGTCTGTTGGAGGAAACTGAACTACCCAGAAAAAACCCACATATGCACGGAGAGAACATGCAAACTTTACCCAGAAAGGTCCCTGGCAACCTTTTTGCTGAAAGGCAACAGCCCTACCAATTGAGCCACCATGCCGCCTGAAATCTTATGCTTCATGATAATTATGGAGACAGGATTACAAAATATATCCTACAAAGTATATTTGAAATACAAAATCTTACCATACTGTATGATAAACATCAGTAAAATAAAGATATGGATACCATCAGGAATGTATCTTTGGTGATGCAATAACAAGTGAAAACAGGTCAATTTGGGTGTAAAGGGGTTTTTCGGTCTATAAACAAAAAATGGTGTTCTGTGACATATAACCTGTTCCTTATGTTACATTTTTTTCAAAAGACTCTTTGAGCGTCCCCATGGCTCTTAGCTCGAGGTCACAATGGGAAGTAGCTGAGATATTCCACTCTAAACAGGGACCCCAGTTCAAGAGGATTTTAGAGAGATCTTGATAATACTTTTTTTTTGCTTTTATAACGCTATTTGTTATGTTTGTTAAAGATCTGCAGTGAAACCAAATGACAATAGACAAAATAAAGTTTGTTGGGGAATTTTTTTGTTTGATTTTGTTGTTATTATTATAATATCGAAAACAGACTTACAATGACACTTAGCTCAATACATAAGAATACATAAACCTAGACAAAGTTTTTGTGACAGTAAAACGTTTATTTTATTTGCTGGCACAGCTTGTATTCCTTCCTTTCAAATTTGCTCCTGAGTAAATCGAAGTTTGAGGGTACAACAGGCCCATAATTTTACCAAATGGAAAAAGAAGTGGGATTCAGCCATCTTGTAAGGCCACATTTTTTTTTTGTAAGTAAATGCAAAGACCTATCGAGTGACTTTATTTTGGTTAAACAATACCCTGTAATTGTTCAGGTACAACTTTTTTTGGATTAAGTGTTTTAGATGATTCTAAAAGTAAACATAAGAATAATAAGCTAAGTCTATGTATCTTTTGTGTTTAAACACAAGTCTCATTCTGAAATTTGCATTAATACTTTGGGCCAATATTTGACTTGGAAATGATTCCAGGTTAAAAGTGTGCCTGATATGATCTAGAGTTCAATGTTTGTAAAAACTGAATCTATGCTGAATTTATACAATTGGTATTAACCAAAATTTTTATGATTATTGTCAGAAAATATCTTGTTAGTTGAGTTTGGATAACCTAAGACATGTGTTCAAGGCAGGTGTGAACGTGATAAATTTACACATCGACATGAAACAACAAAATCTTCCTCCTAGATGATGAAACTGTTTCTCCATTTAAGAACGTAACATTTAAGGAAGTGGTGACTGCTAGCAAACACTAATAATAACAGTTCAACAAACTCAGTATTTTCACTTCTTTTTTTCTGGAAATACAGTTAAAATTTCCTATATGTCAGCACAGAACAAAACTAAGTGACATAAATGTTTATCTTATTTTTGATTTGATCATTATTTCATTGCCACAACTTCTGGGTTCTTATATTTAAAAAAAAGCATAAATTTTTTCCTGTATTTATCTTGCTTTCTGCATTAGAAGCACAAAGGGACTAATAATCTTGTTTCTTGCCCTTTAAAACTAAGCACCACATAAAATGGAAATCATGGCAATAGCCCAAAAAGGATCTGTGATTATGATATTGCCAACAAAAACCAAGAGGATGTCTGGAGAGAAGCTCATTTAGCTGGTGACAAATGACAGCACTTTGTCTTCCTGACAAGATCCCTCCTTCATCAAATGTCCAACTTCACATGGAAATAGGAAATCACACATTATCACACTGACAAACAATTACAACCATGTCATTAGCAGCAACCCTGGGCCTGGAACCATTAACAAAACACAATGTTGCACACCACGCTAACCATCAGAAGAAGCACAGGATGTAGATGAAAATGCACTGAAGAATCAATCATGACACAAACAACCTGATACTAATATCAGAGGAGATTTAAATGCTCGGAGTGACGCGCGTGCCAGCTAAATAAATCACAAAAATAATCTCAGGCTATCAAAAGTTCTGAATAAAGATTATCTCTTTGTTGATGACAGAGGATCGCGTGTCGTATATTAAAAGTCAACACTTAAAAGTTTTTCCTCTATATGTGACTTAATCTGATACAGCGCATTAGTATCTTTTTTAATACATCTCCTAGTGTCAGCCTGCAAATGAAAAAGCAAGCCTCTGTAAATATGACTGCTTACTTCTAACACACAAATTGTTGACACCTAATGTAATTTCAGCGGGACATCCAGCTGAAAGCACACCGGGGTAATATAATGCTCTTAATGAGAATTCATTCCAGCTTGAGACCTTGGTGAGATAGCCATAATGCATTGGCTTCTCTTTTTAATAAAATAATTGTTACAGTTATTAAAGATGAATCTCATCACAGAGGAGGTGACAAAATAATTCATTACAAAAAGCAAGGCTTTAAATAGCAGCAAATTATGAAGCCCTACCCCCTGCCTTTTGAAAACACACTGCTAGATGAATGGGGCTGCTATTCATGTAAATATTGGATTTACACTGCCCTTGAATGGCCAGAAATATTGCACCTGTCTTTTAAAAAGTTTATAGGTGCACAATACATCCTTTATATTCAATTAATAACCTAAAAAAAATCCAAAACTATGTTTTCTTATATGATACCTAAAAAATAGGTACTGCTGGTGGAACTTATGATCCCTTTAAAGTTACTCAGAAAAGTCTTGGTATCGACTATTTAAGTACAATAATACGCTAATAGGTTGCCTAAACCTGAACTATGATGTAAAACTAAAAAGTACAAAACAATGGGTGGTCCAAGCAAATCATGATCTTGGCTCCAGATTAAAATACTTCAAATGAAACTCAAGTGGAAAATATTTTCAGAACCCCTTTGGCTGCTATTGTGCTAATGGATACTCATGCAGCACTAATAAAGCCACTGTAGGACCAGCTAACAACAAAATCTGGAAACAGTGAGGGAATTAATACAAATTTATGTAAATGTGGAGTTCAATTTGTTGTGGTGCAGAGGAAGAGCCAAGACCAGAGTATGCCATGCAGTTCTTAGGAAATAATGTATGAAACCATCACATCAGAACCCAAATTCTTCAACAAAGATTAGGTGTGGTTTTTGGATCTCAGTGGTTCTTCCAGAATGTGTTTAAAGACTGAAAGAGTTTGGAGTTGGGAGTCATCGGCACAACATAGGCTGGTGAATGTCAACAAAGATTCCATCTCCTTTGTTTAGTCCAGGAGTAAATAAATGTAATAATTTAAACAATTTGTGTCTTTGGGTTTGTTGTTAGAATTTTAGACAGATTCTCAGTCATGGATCTTGGGTTCAACAAGTGTGTCAGCCATTACCAGTAGACCAAAGAAACCTTTAGCTGAGGTTGATCTGCCTTGGTGTGTCTCCTTTAACTTGTTGGATTTGTTGAAAGGTTGAGAGTAGGACAGAGACATTTAATTAGATTTATAAGTGTGCTTTATATCAGTTTGTGTCACATATAAATACAGGCTTGTAAACCTATACTGCTGGTTTTTACTGTCCTATAATGATGGTAATTAGAGAGCTAATAATTTCTGAAGAGGTGAAGAGGGAGCTGAGCTGTTACTCTGTTTACACATTGGTTTCCTACACTCACCTATGGTCACAAACGTTGGGTTGGGACTGAAAGACTGAGATTGTGGATACAAGCGGTGAAAATGAGTTTTCTCCACAGGGTAGCTGGACCCTCCCTTAAAGATAGGGTAAGAAGTTCAGTCAACCGGGAAAGACTTTGAGTAAAGCTGCTGCTCCTTCATATCTAGTTGAGGTTGTTAAAGCATCTGGTAAGGGTGGCCACTATGCACCTTCATAGCTTCAATAATGTCTGACTGGGCCTGGGAATGCCTTGGAATCCTTCCAGAAGAGCTAGAGGAGGTGGCTGTGAAAAGAGAGGTCTGGACTTCTCTGCTCAAACTGCTGCCCCTGTGACCAGAATTTGGAACAAGAAGAAGACATTAGATGAATGGATAATTTCCGAATTTATACTTTTTAAGTTTGAGGAGAGCTGCTTCTAATTCATTCAATTGTTACTCAATTGTAACCTCCTCAGTAACTAGGAGTAAATTATTTTTCCTCAATGTTACTACTGTTACTATGCAACAGATAAGACTGCTTAAAACTAGTGCTGGGCAGTATACCGGTTTGTACCGGTTAACGTTTTTTATTTTTGTTCTGATGTGAATTTTCTGAATACCGGTTTAAAATGCCTGAACAGGTTTGGAACGTTTTATCATGGCTGCCAGTGAACTGTTTCCTGGGGGACACTTTTCCTCACAGCACCACTATGTGCATTAGCAAGCTAATGTTATTGTTGGAGCAGCTTGTTTGAGCTGTATCCAAAATGAGAGGCCGGGTCCTTCGAACTCCGAATTCGTTGGCCGCTTACATCACAGCTCCGCAATGGAGGCCGTCCAAAACCAAAGAGTCCTTCGATGCGGCCGACAAATACGTCCTTCCTTTGCCCTGAATTGAAGGACTGGTCCGATGGATCCTTCCCGGCCCACCATATCCCATAATGCATTGCGGGCCAACCGGAGATTTTTTCTGCAAGTAATGGCGGATGAAGCAAGAGAAAGGAATACGTTTTAAATAAAATTTGGGAGGTATAATTATTAAAAGTTTCAAGCGGTTGTGTTGTTAATTCTTTTATTATTTGTATAGACATGTTTTTAAATATTATTTTTGCCAGAAAAAAAATTATCTGGTTTAGCGAAATAAACATGCACCATTAGTTCTTCAAATATTGTCTTTAAGTTCATTTTATTGTTTTGTGAAAATAATAACTCTAATATGTTGATATTTTTCTAATTTCGATCTAATTTAGCTTCTGTATAACGTCGTCATAGTTGCTAGGCGACCAGACATACGCCGGGTAAGGGCGGGAATAAAGCCAAAGGCTAGACCATCCAAATTCACAGCGACTTTCTTCCAGTCTTCGTGGTCTACCAAGGACCCGGCCCACCTCGACCGGGTAGATCGGGTCCTTCGGAGGACCCGGCCGCCCGTTTTGGACACAACCACTGGTGGCAGGTGGCAATTCTGCTGCTTGATTGATGATTGACTGACGTTAAAAAAAAATCCCATTTTCGCCATAGCTGAATGTAGTAAACATTAATGTAGGTGTTCTTGAATGGGTGTTCTTAACTGCAATTTCCCTCCATGGGATCAATAAAGTATTATTCATTCAAACACCTCTTCAGTGACGTTTGCAATTAGATTTAACGCACAACGTTAATATGGAGAAGTGATTGCAAGGAGACTTTAATGTGCTTCTATTGTGAAAAGCCATGGGGAAGTAGTTTTGTAGTGGAATTGACTGGTGTGCAAGGTGAGTCATCCTGTTAAACTGTATTAAACAACATAAAACAATTGACTCAATAATGATCGTTGCTCAACCCTCCTCCTTCACGACCAGACCAAAATGCGTGACTACTGTCTACAACCCCCAGAGAAGAAAAGACACGTAGAGAAGGGAAACAGCAACACAGACAAAGGTACAGTAAAAGAAAAAAAGTCAATAAGCAGTGTTTGTACATTTTATTATCAGCTGAGCTGTGATGAAAAGAAAAATTACAGTGACATAAAGTTCGGGTCATACCACCCAGCACTACTTAAAACTTAAACAAAAATGTATTTCTTGTCTTTAAAACAGATTTGTCTGAGAGATGACAACTATCACAGACTGATCCATAATTCCAACACTTAAGTTATATAAATGAATTTCTGAACTATGAACCCCAAAGATGATGCAAACGAATCAAACATACAACATATTTCAACTGACAAACACTAATAATGGTAAATCAGGAAATCAGATTAATGCAGACAAATGTTTCTCATTCTTCTTTGTGCATACTGATGAATTTCAAAACATTTTGATTCATGTTTGAGCATGCTCAAACAGCCAGGAACAGGTGTTCCACAGGCTGAACAAACATAAAGTTGACAGCACAATTCAGATTTAAGCTTCACAGAAAAGTTGCTGAACCAGAGGACTGCAACAGGAGATAACACTCTGAATTACTGAGTTACAAAAACAGAAAAACTATTTGAATGTTTACTTCAAATCATTTTGACCAATAAAAAAAGATTTTACATTCTTACAAACTGAATTTGTCTCAAAGACAAAGTGACATTTATGTAATTACTGTATAAAAAGGCATTTTGGTTTATTTATTTTTTTTATTATGGATTTCAACCAAGAACAAGTGATGCCCAGTGACCCGAACAAAAAATGATTTTATTTATTTTATTTGCTTTGGTTACAGCAGAACTTTTGTGTTTTATATTTAAATAAAATATGAAATATTTTTCCAAGCTAGATAATGACCAATATTGATTTTTCTTTCTTTTCTTACTGCCTATGGAGTATGCTTAAAACATTAGTGTCATGTATAAAATCGTTTTAATTGAAATGTATGTACTGATAACACTTTCAGAAATATTTATTTGTGTCTTTCAGCTTATCTGTAACTATCAGCAACTAAATTTATCTGTTGCTGCATGCCCCCCCTCCCAGAAGCGCACCTCCACATGTGGAATAGTTGGAGCACTTTACAAGTCAACCCCCCCCTTACATACACACACACACACACTAACCAGTCCTGCTCACAAAGCTCTCCTACCTTTATTTACGCATTGAATAGAGATCATTTACAGCGGCGGCACAGAAACTTCCCAGCATGCCTTTTAACCTGTCGTTTTTCACTCTCTCCGCAGCAGGATGTCCAGAGGAAATGCTTTATTAAGATCCTGCCGACATGAAGAGCTGCTGTGACTTACTGGTGCATTACTGTCTAAAAGCCAAAGTTATTTAGACCAATAAAAGGCTAATATATTGTTGGAGTGGAATTACAAAGAAGTTATCTCTGCTTTAATAACATCACCGCAACCCCTGATGTTGTTTAGATCAATAAGGCCCATTAAAGTACCGACCTCAAGCGCAGATAAGGCTGCAGAGCCACAGCAGAAATACTGCTTGCTAGCATCTGGGAAAGAGGAAGTCTTTCTCCAGAACATAAGAGCAGTCAAAAACAAAGAGGACTCTGCATCCCTTGAAAACCTTAATTCAATGAAGCTCACCATTTGTCTCATGGAGCAACTCTCACCTGCAGATTACTATTAAGGATAAAAGTATTTGAGATGCTGATTAGATAGAATGAAGAAAACTAAAAATGTGAACCTATTAAGCAGTATCTTCACAAAGCTTTTCTTTAAAGAAGATGTGGGTTTAAAACATTGTTTTCTTTAAATGCTTTCAACAAAACTGCTGTAAACTTCTGCAGGAAGTTCTCATTTTTCCTGTCCCAACCTATCAAAAGAATTCAAAGTTCCATTCATTATATTTAATCTGTAAATCTAAAAAATAAATAAATAGTAACGACAAAGAAAAATTCCTCTGTGTTGATAATTTCATCAAACAGTGCAAGCTCAGAACTTTAAATGTGTTTTGCCATCATGCTGTGTTCTTCTTAACAGTGTCCACCAGGTGATGCACTAAATCATCCAGGAAGATGCTGTCCATCTGCCCCCGAGGACTGATGACCACGGTCAGGTTTTCTGGCTAAAACGACGAGTCGGAGCAGAGTGGAGTACTCGGCTTTCTACGAGTGTGTGTGCGCGCACATCACATCGGGGAGTGCAGACAACATTCACGTGCACTTGTAAATTGCAGCACACAGAGACATCACAAGAAACCACAGGAAACAAGTTATGACGTTACTTCTATCAGCGCATGAAATAACAAACAAGTTTTTTTTTCTTTTTTTTTTTTTAAAGTACAAAATGTCCCCTTGAGTTTAAAGTTTGTCAGTAGGAAGTTTACAGACACCATCCCTCTCAGGTGAGAGGAACTGCACTCGAGACATAAACAATGTTAAAACGAGGAAGGAAGAGGAGTCTTTTTGCTGCTTCTTGCACCCGCTCACCTCACAGTGTTTCTAAAAAGATCACTTTGGACAGAAACCATCATTTTGGCAACAAAGATCATACTTTCCCTTTTGCTTTGTGTTATGATCCACAACCTCAGCTGTCATGGTAACATATTAATAATAAGCATGCAGTTTCATGAGTTAATAAGTTTGTTACACTCTTCAGTTCTAGGACAAAGGTAAGTTTCCTTCATAGATTTTATTTGCAAATTCCTTCACTCAGAAAGGTAATTATGAGCAGATTTACTTTCATTGAACATATTTTAAAATTCTAAGTCATTTAAAAAATAAAACAAAGCAATTTACTTCTTATAAAAACAAAAGTTTCTGAGGGGTTTTGAGAAAGTATTTAAAGAAAAAATATCTACATATGAGGTATAAAACCTTTACTAACCTTGAATGTATTGCACTATATTGACATGTTTGCTTATTGTTTTTGGGATTTGTAAAGGCTCTGTTGTCTGATCATCCATCAGAGTGATGACCGAGAATAACTACTCTCAAAAATGATCAGCGATGATAATGTGATGTTATCCACCAATAAATATGCTGTGGACAAAGTAAGGAAGAGGAGAAAGATGAGGAGAAAAAAAAGGACACACGAGAAAGAGCAAATCTTCTACCAGCAAGTGAGAACATAAATAAAGTGTGGCACATCTTTTACCTTCTTCAATTATCTGCCTTTTGACATGCAAGCTGAGCACAGTGTAATTAACATCTCAGGAGATAATGGGGTCGCCACTCACTGATCAATCTCACACATATATTATCTTCCTTTTACCAATCCAACCGCCTGTTATTCTAGGAGGGAAAGATTCCAAGCCCATTTTTTATTATTATTTTTTTTTCCTTTTTTGGGTGGGGGCCTTTAATAAAACTCTGGTAATAGGCCTAATGACTCATCCAATTGAGCTCATCTTCCAAAACATCAATTAGGCCAAGACCCAACTTACAAGAAGCATTGTCGATCTCAGTAAACAGTAAATCTCTCCCAGTTCACGCAGGAGCTGATTAAAGACGAGACCGAAAAGAAAGATAAAATGTTATAGATTTTAAAATCTGCTGCTGTTGAACCAGTAACAGACATTGTGTCACAGGTGTTACTGTAGCCTCTTGTTATTAACAGGGTATGAAGGTAACTCAGTGTAATTCAACTTTAGGTAAAAAATTTAGTTTGTAAAGGAATTTTCAGATAATGCCAATGCAGGCATTGAGAAAAAATTCAACATCTATCACTTTTTTTTCTGCAAATATCAATAGTAATTTGGGATTTCCTTAAAAAAAATTGAATGGCAAAAGCATCTAGTCTTCACACATTATATATCAGTATTAGTCTGTCTACAATGTTTTTGGAGTGTTTCACGTTACATAATAAGTTAAAAAGACTTTCACATTTTTATTCCAAATAAATCTGAGCTGATACAATAGAAAGCAGTGAGACACACTGAGTAAAATAAAGAAAATATACCAGAATTTAAATCTAAAGTGTATAAGAAGTGAAAGGTTTATAAAAGTGTTTATTTGCTAATATTTTGAATAAATTGGACAGCTCAAAGGTAGAGTTTAACATTTATTGAACTTTGTGTTTGACATCGAAAATCTTCGAAAATCCTCAAATTTAAATGATTGTATTTGTGTGAAAACTATAAAAAGATCTTAAAATGCCAGTTCAGTCATCTAAAGTCTGATTTTTCTTGACCAGATGAACCTTTAAATCATCTTTCTACTGTGAAGAATGTCTGAGCTACAGAGCTCCAATGTGTTTCTCTGTCTTTTCATCAAAATCAAGTTGTGTAGGAATTATTTAGCAGTTTGTGTTTAATCTATTTTTGCTCATTTAATAAACAATGTATAAAATACTGCTACAAAAAGTTGTACATGAATATTCCTGATTGAGCCATAAAGTTTGATGGATTTTTAAGGGTTTTACAAATCTGTAAGGATGAGAAGTGAATCAAAAAATGTGACGGAAACAGCAAAAGACACGCCTAAATAAAAATTATGTAATGTTTATGCATTGATACTATTAATCAACTGATAAATTAAGATCACATCACAATACTCCAAGAAACACAAACCGAACAAAGTCTCTGATATGAAACCCGCTAAAATATCCCAGCACATACACAAATAACAAAAACTAGACCAGACAACAGAACATGAGTTTTCAAATAAATCTCTTATTAATGTCATTTAAAAAGCATTTTCAATTTTTTTTGTATTTATGCCTATCTTTTGATAACCTAATTTTTGTCTCGGTTTTTACAAAGTGTTCAACAAGTTATAGTTAGCTTGAATTAAAGAGTAATCATTTCTTTTAGTAGTCCTAAAAGTCAAACTTAAATTTTATCCCTGTTAAATAAAAAAAGGTTCTTGTCTACTGTAAATTTTCAACGTTTTACAGATGGGCCTAGTAGTGTTTGTGGGTTTAACTTAATTGCAGAAAGTCTCACAAACATTATTAATTACAACATTTTTGCATTAAGAAACTGCTTTTTCTGCCAAAATTCTCCTTTCATTAGACAAAAGCTGCAGTATATACTGTATGTAAAAGGGTTAAAAAGCCTTGACTGTCCAAACATCTATGTTGTTGGGACGTTACCCCCAAAATCAGTTTCCAAGAAAGTCACAAATGTTCTAGCAGCGCCTGAATAATCAGCATATATTTTATGATAATGTAACATCTACTGTCACCACAACATATGTTAAAAAAAACTGTGTTTGCTCTTTTTGTACTCGTCTCCACTCCCTTCAACAACGTCTGCTCATCACGGCTTTTTCAGAGAGGAAAAGCGACGTGTCTGGCTCCCTGCACTGCTGCCCAGTTGTTTTCCCTTAGGTTATTTACTGGACACCTTTTCCACAAATCTCAAATCAGCGCTGATATTTAAGCTGCTGTGCTTGTGAATGCCTCCCTTCCTCATGGGCTGTTTCTGACAACTCCACAGCTTAAGCCCTTCCCCTGACATAAGTGACATGTCAGAAAGAAAAGGAGGATGAGGGGCATGGACAAATCATGACTCTAAACTAGAGCTGCACCATTTTAGAAATAATTTGTAATGTTATTGTTTACCACTGGGATGATGGTAACATGTAATAAACCACATTTTCCTCAATCATCACTGTCTTTTCTGTCAACATCCTCACCTAAATTACATGTGGTCATCAAGACCAGTGAGAGTCCATTGGACTGACCAAATACATTATTAGCAGCAGAACATGAATGCATGAGATGTAATGGTCTTTGGTTTGTTACAGTCCAAGCAATCCCTTGCAATATTGATATTGTGCTCATTGATATTGCAATGATGAAAAACATTCAATATATTGTGCAGCCCGCATCTAAACACTTAAATTGGGACAATGAATCCACACATCCTCATTAAGAGACATAGCTGTCAAAGAGTCGGACATTTACCTGCACACTGACCTTTACAAATCCATAATTTTCACGTACAGGACACTTACATTTATCTTAAAAAAACGGGGCATCCCGCCTAATCTGGGACAGCTGGCAACCCACCTCAGCCTTGAAGGCTGCAGGTGCTAGTCTAATCTGCTCAGATTAAGACATCGGTACTTTAAGAAAGTTTTATTAAAATTGATACAGTGCTTTAGGGAATCAATACAGTATCAGGAAATGAAATATTGCAATATTTCAGTGTATCAGTACCTCCTGTATTGGATAGTGTTAAACCATGAGTCTATGGCAGGAATGAGTAAAAACTAAATTAAAGTCTAATGGAGTCTTTCTTTGTAAAGAATTTAATCAGAAACACTAAGACTATGTACCTTGTAAATATTTTTGGAATTATTACTGTATCTGCTATAAGAACAGTATGCTGAAGAAAGCTGAGCAATAATTGTAAAATCGACGAAACATTCACTCAACCACCCACTTCAGCCCTAAATTTCACAGTGAAAACAGTGCTTGTTCACTATACAGTACAATATGCCAACACCATCCATTCTGGTACACATCTTGTTCTGAAATACGACACTGGTTCTGAAACTTAAAAAAATAAATAAATAAAATAAAATAAAAAATCTGAAAATACAACAGGTGAAAGATAAGAGTAGTTTAAGAAGTGAAAGTATTAAAAACCTTACTTTTTATGCTGCAGGGATTGTTATGAGTAGTATTTTAGATGTATTATTACGTCAACGCTGCCTGGACATGTGGGGGTAGTTTTAGACATTAGACTTTAACAGATGTGCTCTTTATGTGGCAGTTTCTCCAGAGTTTAGATGCGGCTGTCCTTATAGCAGAGCTGTAAAGCAGATTGTAAAAAGTTGCCTTTGAAACTTTTGGCAGATTAATGCAGACCTGACAGCCTGTGAGCAGAGATCAAAAGCGCTCACTGTTCTCAACACACTCACATGCTTACTGTAACATGTGATATCTCACCAGATAAAAAGCCATGGAGGGCAGGACTTTAGGAAGTAGAATAACTTAAACATGTCGAGTTACCCTGATTGTCCTCTTGAAATAGTGGTTGTGTAGTTATTCTTGGCATGTATAATGGGCAAGTTAATGTAACTGTAATACAATAATTGAGGATTTACACCTAACCTACTCTCAAATACTAAACTTAGCTTTTTTTTAAGTAACACCTTTAGACAAGCGGTGTGTTTAACACTCCATTTTCTCTGTGACCTGTGTTGTCTTGGTACCACCTCCTAGTAAAGGCAGGAAGGCAGGCTGAGTGAGGTCTCTGCTGGCTGTACTCAGACCCAGCCTCTTACACAACACTGGCTGCCTGCAGCAGACAAACCCTCCAATAACCAACTTCCCATTCTTGATCAAACCTGGGGATTCTAGTTTGAGGGTGGAGATGAGAAAGATGGGAGGTGTGTGCATGTGTGCTTGTGTGTGCGTAGAGGTGGGGGAGCACATCCTGCGTGAAACCGCATCCTGAACAAGCATCGCTGCATCTCACTGTAAATAAATACTCTCTTCTGTGTGCAGCTTCCGTCAACTGTCACCGCCTTGGCTCCCAATCACCTTCAAGTCCAAACAGGAAAGTGCAGGGAGGCAAGGGAGATGGCAGATATGAGCTTTAATTTGCTTCTCACTGCACTTTAGCCCGGTTGCACACAACTTCCTATTCTCCTGCTCTGACCAGCTGCCCCGGCTTCGCTCCAGACCCTGAGTCCTTCCTGTCACCTTTCATTACCACATTATCCTGGAGGAGGCTCCCTGTGTAGCCGGGAAATCACCATTTGGCGGTAGCTCCCCCCTTTATGTTGCATTGTGTGAGAGATGTTAAAAGCCACGCGCAACATCCTCAAAGGAGTACTGCTGCCTTGTTACCTGCTAATCCCCTGAGTAATATAACAGGAGATGCAACTGAACAACAAAGCACGACAAAGGTAACAACTGATGCGACAAGCTCTCAGTCCATAAAATGCTTTGTATTGCAGGAACCTCATTGGTTTGCTGCAGTGTGTAAACTCCTATTATTTGACAGAGTATTAAAGGCCTGCTTGTTGTGATAAGGAACTAACTGGATTATATAAAGAGCTCCACATTCAGGGACCAAAGCAAAAATGGTAATGCAATTAAAGTAGCTTATTTATTTTGTTTATCTTCCCAGAGTTAAAGCATCCAGGCTCACCATCCTCCAGCACATCTTGTATTGTTTTTTTTTTTTTACACCTGAATGAGCTGAGATGAAAACTGCATGCTGTTACTGACTCAGAGTTTGCCCCAAAGACTCATAAAGTAACTAATCTGTCTGACTAAGTCACATCCATGCTCATTATAAAGCCTGGGCAGTGAGTCAGGATGCCAGGATGGATGTATTGGATACAGCTTTGTGTATTTAGCATAAAATTAGTACTCATAGTTGATTATTTAAAAGTTCTCAGGAAAAGGCTGGGTGAGGCTATTGAAACACAAGAAAGACTGGGTTTAGATTTTGAGCCAGGACTGTTCCTCACAACAAACCTCCAAGTGAAGCTTGTTGTTGAACCTTGTCCAGCCCTCAAAGCTGCATGAGTTCTTTTAGTACTTGTATATTTATAAATACCTGATGGATACTGACGATAACAAAACAACCAGTACATTTCTTGAAAAAGTTGAGATGTGGTGAAAATGTAAACAAT
Organism: Cynodonichthys magdalenae; assembly: GCA_031762555.1. Lineage (NCBI taxonomy): Eukaryota > Metazoa > Chordata > Actinopteri > Cyprinodontiformes > Rivulidae > Cynodonichthys > Cynodonichthys magdalenae. Next base: position 8,946,961 of record JARVJO010000365.1, read on the forward strand.
AACAAAATGCAAATCCCAGAATTTATTCACAATGAAACACAGTAAACATTTCAAAGCTGAAGACTAAGAAATTGTACCAGTTTTTTTAGACAAAAAAATACAATTTTTCCAAATGTGAAGCTGCCCATATAGGCACTAATGCACCCCCATACCATCAAAGAGGCAGATGTTTGAACTGTGAACTGATAACAGGCTGAATAGCAGAAGATGTGGTATTCATAGTTTACAAAAATGATTTAAAATCTATTTTAAATTAGCTTTAGTCCTGAAAATATATGACCACATATGACTTCTTCTTTGCATGACAGAGCTTTAACCTGCATTTATGAATAATACAGTGAACTGTGTTTACAGACAATAGCCACATTCAGAATAAATATGCGTCATGTAAACACCCCATTCAGATTATTCTGATCCGATTCAGCTCGATCCGAATGAATTTGTAATCAGAATTAGAGGGGTGGTTTATGCCGGTTGATAATCCAAATGGCGTGCATGTAAACACTTTATCTGATCATTTTATTCTGATTGTAGAAAACTGACCTGACTGTGCATGTCTTCTGACTTTCATCCATCTGTTTCAGCAGCGCTAGTTTCCAGCAGGACAGAACTTTTCCTCCCGGTTTCTCATTTAACAAAGAAGGAAGATAAACAGCAAGCATTGCTTTGCCAAAAAATAAATACATTTTTAAAAAGAATCCACGCATCACCTGTAGCTCAACCAAGGAGAGAAGTAACGTCTCCACTGTTATTAAAACCCGTTGCGGGTCCATTCTGGGTGCTCAGAAGACGTTTGTTTATATTCATCACGGAATTAGAACATCTTCTTCTGTGTTTTTTAGGGACAATTAACAACTCTGCACATGTGAGTTTTTGAGATTTCAAGCTGCCAGCCATGTTAGTTTATGATCCTCCTTTGTCGGCATAAAGGGCATTTTGTAGGACGCTGGACATGAACAAGCCTTTACTACTTCTTGTTCCAGGCAAAAGGTTTTCAAACAGTTTCTCAGTTTTCTTCAATTGTTGTTGCAGCCGACAAAAACACATGTTAAACCCAAACTCGTGATTGAACTGCTCAAGCCGCCAGTTCAAGCAAAAACAAACTGGATTTGTTGTTATAACCATCTGAATGAATTTCTCGCGCATCAGAAATACGGAACATTCGGGAGGGCTCTGGGCGGGACTAGTGACAAAACACAGGAATTTAAAATTTCCACAACATTAAAATCAAGCATTTTCCAACCTTTTCTAAGGTCTATTTAGAACGTTTTCAGGACCTTATCTTGTTTTATAGAAACAAAATTAAATTCATGATAACAAAACATATTTTTAAGTTTTATTTTCTTATCAAATTAACTTCTACAAGTAAGAATTTGCACTAAATACAGCTGAATATGCTTTAGGTGTTCCCCACTCACTCAAATATGAGTTTCTTTATAATTTTTTATTGGGCAATTTTAAGCTCCAAAACTCAGAGTTCCTAAAGTGAATTTCCTGTACTTTTAGTGCAGACGCTGTGCTACAATCACACAGATCCAAACCTGCAACACAAATCATTTTTAATAGGTCCAAATGAAAAATAAATTTGTAAAATTTATCCCTGATGTACAAAAACTTAAATATTCGTTGTAGGTATTTTGGTTGGTTTAGAAGAAAATATGGAAAAGAAGGTAACATTATTTTGAAATCTGATCTGACCAGATATTTTCACTCACCAGCTGTTCCACTGTCCACCTCAGCACACGTAAAGGTATACACCCAACTTATGGCTTCTCAGAAACTGTAGAATATCCCAAATATTAAAGGAAAGAAGCAGTTATTCCTGAAGAAGATCGTTCTCTTTTCTTCTCTTGTGGATCTTCACTTAAGTTGTTCCTCTTTAAGGTTTGTTTCCTGTTAAGACTGATTCTTCTACTAAACTCCAAGCATTAAGTAACATAACCTATACCACCCTGTGGCAGCACAATGCAACCTTGTCCATTAGCTTCAAGCTCCTTAATGGAAACTGGCTGATTCATATTACTTTTTGTGGCTTTTCAGAAGACGTCAGATTCATTTCACATGAAAAAAAAGAAAAAGGAAGCCAGTAACAAGGTTAGTAGAAAGAGGACAAAGTTAGCAAACAAACAAACAAACAAAAAGAAACACAAGAAAGAGCACAAACAACAACTGCACTGAAATATCCCTTTGTTTTCCTCCACCACAAAGCAAAGCGTTGTTTACTAAGAGCTCTGTGTTTTTTGCTGCAGACTAAAGCTAAATGACAGAAAACAGCAGAAGCACATGAAAGAACAGCTCACAAGTCAGACTGTCAAATGTCTTTTGAAATGTGGTCGCTCAGAGCCACCTTGCATCCAAACATCATTATCCAAAACGACATCTAACAACCAGAGCACCAGGATTACATGGCATACACCAAGGAACAATGGGACTGCAGAGATTTGGGCTCTTTTTTTCATTTTGAGTTTCCAATATTTAATCAGAACATCCTAAAAATACTTAAAATCAATGATTACATTTCTTTAACAGCTCGTTCTTGACCCCAGATTGGGCCTAAAACAAGCGATTTCACACTCATGGGATCAGAAATCAGCTGTATGTAATCTAGCAAAGTTCAAATGTAAGAATCCTCTCTCTTTTAAAAACATTAGCAGTGTTTAGCGGGCTCTTTTAAGGATTTTGGTTACATTTGTGTTGAGCTGTATCATCTTAATCAGACAGTTACAAGCTTCTACTCTGTGCCTGAGGAGGAGACTCAGTGGCTAAACACATTACTTTAAAGGGCAACATCTCACAAAGCACGTCTGAGCCTGCCCAGGGGGAGTGAGTGTCTGCGCGATTGGGTGTGTTTATGTTTTATCCTCAGGACCCCCGATTGTTGTTCATTTCCTGTGCATAGACAAAATAAGCACAAAAAGGCCAAAATGTGCTCTTCCCTGGCCTTCACCCACATCACAGCACTTTTCCGCACAAGTGGCTAACCAGAGATAATTATACAATTAAAACAATTTTCCACATCTATCTGTCAGCCTGATCTAATTTCCCATTCAAATGACACTAATGGAGTAAGCCTCTTTTTCTCCATTTCCTCAAGCAAAGCCTTGTTCTTTTTATCGCAAAACACAAAAAAGCCATCTCCAGCAGAAGCACGGTGCTGTATTTGTTTAGCAGGATGTAAGTGAATTTTAAAAAAGCATTTTTTCATTGCAACCCACAGCACAGCAGAAAACACAGAGGTTCATTTGATTGTTAGTTCAAATTAACACTTGGCTGCAGAAAAAAGGAGAAAGAGAGTGACCTTCATATTTTCTGAAACAACACTCCCTTCACCCACTTCTGACAGTTTCTATTTATCAAAAAGAAAACATAACAGGAAAGCTGAAAGTTAAATGTGACAAAAATACATTTTTGTTTAGCAAGGTTTGACATTTTACAGCTGATTGTGAAAGATAAAGGACACATTTTCATGGTTCAACAAGATCCAATATTCTGTTCAGTGGCAGATCAGGAGAAAGGAACTGAAATTGTGTCTTTCAGACAAACCAACACAGGGCGTGAGTAAAAAGGGAGGATTTAGACAAACCTTGACCTGGATATCCTGCACCTCCGTCCACTCAGTGTGGAGAAGGAACACAGATAGGAACTACTCCTACACAAGTTCAAGGGAAATGCTTGCATGGCATGTCCCTGTCCCTCTCAGCCAGCCCCAACAAATACAATGGCAGCTGAGGAGAGTTTTTCTGTTTATGAGCACTCCTGAAGGGGATATGCATATCCATTAGATATGAGACTGCCAGTACAAAAGGTCTGGTATTAAACCACAAGAGAGTGCCCCATCAGCAGAGAGGAAAAAGCTGCCTTTTATGGCCACTGATCCCAGACTCGAGCCACTGGCCACAACGTCCACAAATGAGGCATTAAGTGTAGTAGCTGGGCAGCAGAGAAAACACTGACCCTTTTCTCATCCATGCATGATTCTGCTTCTCCTTCCCTTCTTGCTTTCTTGTTTAAACTAGAACCCTAACAATTTGACAACCTTCACAACTAGAACAACTGCAGCAGTGTATCGTTGAGTAAAACCTATATGTTCTATACAACAATTCAAGATTTCTCTAACAGACGTTTTCTGTAATTAATAACCAGATAGGGGCATGGCAAGAGCAACAAAGTTAAAAAACACAACCTGACACAGAGATTGGGAAACAGAGTGAAGCTGGGGTCCTGCTGGGGCGGTTTCATCATCGTGCCTGACCCCCCCTGCTGCTGGGAATGGCAGGAGATGGAGGGAGCAGGGAGGAGACAGACTCTTCTTCACAGTCAGAGATTTAATTGCACGCAGATTCCATTACCTCTGCACAAATGTCACATTCTCTCCTGATCAGGGGGCACAGCAGCCACTGGCAGCATGGCTGGCAAGTAGCCAGATGAGAGTGCGGAAAGTGTTCAGCCAATCAGGACTCTCAAGGCAAACAGAGGTGAGCAGAGGGACAGGAGGCAACTGAGGGTCTTTCAACATTTACATGGATATTTTGCAAAACATTCGTTTCTTGCTGTGTTTTCCTTTCATCTACATGCAGATACAATTTTTGGGGAGAAATTCTGAGACTTTGAAATATTAAGCTGTTGTAATCTACTACACACACGTCTAACTTTGATTTGTGTACTGTGCATGCACTAGTAACCACAAAAGCCATCAAGCCGTTGTTACTGGTTCATCAACGTCTGGCTCACTTTGTCCTGATCCATTAAGCTCCAGTCGTGTGCTGAAAAGGTTAATTATTGTGAGGGAAATTGTAAAGGCAAAACATGAGCTCCAATTGTTTTGGGAGAATCCCTAACCTTGTTCAGAAAATTCTTCCTTTTATTTTGATGTGTGTACAAATGTTGAATTAGAACTTTGGGTAGGGGGGGGGGGTTGAATTTCTGCTTTTTGACTGCGCAGAGAAAAATATCAAATAATTATACCTGGATTGATGTACTTGTACTTAAATATACCAAAAGTATTATTAATATTAGAATTATTCCAGGTAATGATAATATCTGGATTTTCAAAACACAGAAATAGATTTCTTTTATTTCACTTATCATTTTTACACTTTTCAGTATTCCAAAAACATTAAATAACCTCTTTGTATATTAAAACTATGTTTTTTCTTACAAAAAAGCTAAAACTATAAATAATGTAAGACTAAATGATTAGTTCAAATATATCTGTATGAATGATGCACATTATATCAAGTATCTTGTTATTTTCTATACAAAACCACTTTTATTTCAATTCTTTTTAATCCTTTTGTGTCTCCACAGAAAAAACATAAATTTAGGAGGGAAAAAATGCAGCAAGTGTAAACTTAACAAAACAACAGCTTTTATTTCTGATATCTATATATGTTAAATGAAACAAACAAAAAAAAAAGATTTATTTATGCACACTTAGCAAAACCATAAAAAAACCTAAGGAACCTTTAAATGTTGCATTTTTTTTATGTTAACAAAATATATTTGAAGATACTTCTTATTGTACAACAAACAAAATTTAGGTATATTTCATCGTACTTTGAGGTTGTCTGTGACGGATTCAATTATTACCTAAAATGGTTATTATTTTACATTTATAGTGCTTTACAATGTCTTCAATCATTTCCTTTGTTTACATGCAAAACAATTCTGAGAAAGTCCATTCAGAGTTACAGACGGCTTGGAGCTTTTCTCCAAACAGTGACTAAAATAAGGGAACAAGAAGTCAGGGTTTTTCCTATTCGAACAACCAAAGTCAAGGTAAAGTGTGGACAGGGTTGCTAAGTTGCCGACAATAAAAAGCTACTGAAACATGTCTGCGCTTCATTGTGCTGCTCAAAAATACAAAGAAATTGTGGGGGTGTAGTAGTGTTGTGAATTATTAGACAGACACATCAGAGGAGTCCATGAAAATAAATAATTTAAAGAAGGGGTGTCAAACGCACACTGGGCCACATGAGCATTATAGTGGTCCTCAAAGGGCCAGTTGTAATTAACTTTGATGTTTCGTGTTTAACTTCAACTAAACAAAAATCATCACTTTCCTCGTCTCATTGCTACAGCTGAGCACTGCTGAAAAACAATAACTGAGCTCTACGTGGTATTTCCTGCACAGACACAATGTTTCTAACACATCCTCTTATAAACACTGAAAAGTACTCCATGTATGACTGACTAAATGTGAAAAAAATAATACAGAAATGCTATTAAGAGTAACAGTAAGAGTTTTTGTCCCTTTTGAGTTGTGGTAAGTACCTGCAATGTTGAATTCTGAATTCTCTCACTTTCCAATTCAAACGATGGTACGAGTTAAATTTGACCAGAAAAAAGTGCAACCATGGACTTCATGTCAGCTCCAAACATTTTATTGGAGGTAAAAGACCAACACTGGACCACCCAGATTCTATCTCTGAACTTTTTTCAATAAACAAGTACAGTAAACCTTATTGTTTGTACTGTAGCCTACTGCTAGCTTTCCTCCTAGCATGCTAGGCTCTCTACTGCAGTCAGTCACACCCAGTGATAATATTATACCTACACAATTTCTAAACAACACCATTAAGTTTACTTAAACAATGCAGAAGCGGTGGGTCGAGTGATAAATATACACACAGACACTCACAAACGATAGATGTAGCAAGCTAAGCTATAAGACGTTGGTAAAAACACCGTCTGTCGAAGACCTTGACCCGTCATCCAACCTTTCAACTGAACTTTCCTGTGATTCCTGAAGTCAAATGTGTCCAAATTTGCTCTAGAAACAACTTTTACTGTTACAGTATTAATACTGTATCTCTTTAGAATCAATTCCAATTGGCCAATCATCTGAGAGGGCGGCAGATAATGTAGTAAATAATGTAACGAGTGGAGGTCCCCATTGAATTGCTAAGGGGGCCACAGTTACTTAAAGCCAAAAGCTCAGGGGCAGGACAAGTATTATTGTCTTTCATATCTTAAATTTGTTTATTTTGTCACATTGAAGCTTAAAGTATACCACTTACGTAAAAACTATTTTCATATTAAGTAAATTGGCAGGCTGTATGGAAGTCACCCTACAGTGTGACTCATGGTTTAAAGCAATATATAGGTATTATGAAGAAAACTGCATTGTCTAATTTTATATCTTGTTCAAAAGAAATCTCAAATAAAACTTTAAAAAATGCCCCATGTAAAAATATTTTACTAACCATTTGACAGAACAGACGAATTAATTAAAAATAATTTAAACAGTAACTTCTGGCACCCAGTATAATGTCAGGTTTTAAATGAAGAACAGTCCCAAAGACACTCACATCAGTCACAGAAACATTTAAGATGCTTAAAGGCAGTCAGTTTTTGAACTTGTTGTTTTAGAAAAACAAAAGAGATTCAGCTAAATGATCAGTTGTTTCAGGTACAAAAGACTGCCTTCTGACAAGTACAGTTATATTATAGTAATTAAGTTTAGACACCATTCCAACAACCTGGGACACCCAAGTTTGCAGACAACACTTGTCTGAGCTAGCTTGCTAAAAATGTTACACAAAAGAGTAGCTTGTAATCTTTTTTGAATGGCTAACAAAATCTCTGCATGTTGGCAAGTCTATAGTTTATTTCATTTAAAATTGTTTCACTATCGCTTTATAGAATCACAATTTCACCCAAAATATTTAAGTCATTCACATAATTGAAATGACCTAGAAACTTCACAGACTGAACCACTCACTTCACGACAGACAATAAAAAAAGGTTGTTAGGCACCTACCCTGATCACTTGTGCAGAGTGGGGTGGCACTTCATTCCTCCAGTCAGAGTTCAACTCAGAGTCCTGAGGGCAGGACCAGGGAGGTTTTGCGGATGACAGAGATAGAGAGAGAGAGAGAAAGAGAGAGAGAGAGAGAGAGAAACAGAAGGAAGACACAACAATTACAAACAGGAAGTGAAAGGTGGGGAAATCCCCTACCTTGGTTCGCTGAGCCCACATGTACAGAAATGACATAAGAACTGGTCAAAGTAAACGTGATCTTCATCACCCACAAGTGTTCAATAAGGTATGACACACTCATTCCTTCTGGAATCTCCTGGCCTACATGCATATAAAGTTACATTTCTTTCTTCTATGAGCAGGTAAATAAGTAACACTGAGACATAGAGGAATGTGGCTTCATTATAATTTGTTTCACTTGAAATACACACAAATGCAAATATAGCCATGTGTTTTAACTAACTGGACTCACGACTCAGAAATGGATTTTATATTATTATATTATGAAATTAATAAACAATAAACTCTGATTTTTATTTAAGGAACAATATGTAGGAGTGAAACATCATTGCTTTGAATAAATAGAGCTGTCCTGAATATTATTTTGAGCTTTGACACGTGTGTTGCACATATTTGACTTCGAAACAAATAACTAAAATGCATTTTTTGAATATTACTGTAAATATAAATGACACTAAAGGATTTTCTGTTCTTTTTCACACAGTTCACAGTGTCTCTCTGAGAACAATATATAATAATCAGAAGATGTTTAACTATTCAGACAACAGGTCAACAAATCTGTACTTTAGTTATGTTTTCCGTTTTTTCTCATGATGAATCATGTCGCTGCTGTCTGGTAGGTTTGTGCCTGGTTGTGGAAGTTTTGGGTTCTGATGAAAACTGACTGTACTGGAAACACTTGACATTTTCTTAATTATATGTATGAAACCTCCTTGATGTAGCTTTGGCTGAATTTCTTTTATAATGAACCTGAACAAAAAAACAGCACCTACCCAATGAGTAAATATCAAACTAATTTAATCATCAGGTGTGGCCCAGAAATAAAAATACTCATAGGGAACTTTTATCATACAATAAATGTTGATTTAATAAAAAAAAGTATGCATGACAGTAAAATAATTTTTACACCTTGTAGTGGTCTCTGCTTTAATAATACCCTCATGTTTTTTTGTACAGAAATGATGCAATGCATATCATTACAAAATGTCTGAGACAAGCTAGACAAACAAGTCGATGTGAAAGCTCAGAGGCATTCATCTGTGGCCTGATAAACAAGTGGAAAGATGCTAATGACTTCCTTATACAATTCAGATCATGCAAAAGAGGCAGAGGAATTGCTGGCTTCTGGTTTCGCCCTTGTCACAGGACTCATGGCTGCATGTGTGGCGCCTTGCCCCACGAGATATGTGCAGACAACTTTGCTGTTTAATGTGGTTGTGTTCCTAGCAGCGTAGCACAACAATTCAACTCCCAGCTAATTGGCTCGCTCCATAAAAAAAAGTGTGTCAACAACTAAATCCATAACTCTGCTTTAAAGTTAAGCTGTGCTGCTCTGCAGGCAGACACAACAAACCACAGCCGCACCGTCCCAGCTCCTCGTAATTCACCCGTTTGGAATTCAACTAACCCCATTAGTTTAGCCGTTGTTTCAACAGTCTGTCCACATTCCTCGGCCTCCCATCAGCCTCAGATAAGACCCTTCTGATTACTCACTTGCATGCCTGCCATTACACTCAAAAATATGCTGATCCTAATAGAGAGGCCCTGTCACCACGGATTTATGGCTGCAGTGTTGTGTCGTCATGTCCATCAAAAAGATGGCACTGCTGCCACGTCTTCACGTTCATAAAACAGTGACACTCATATCTTTACTGAGATTGTTAAAGTAACATGTTAACTCAGATTTTTGCTTTTGTTGTAACGCAATCAGCTTGGGGATTTAGACATGTGGTTGTTTTATTTGTTCATAAAAACACAACTGAAAACAAACAAAAACAACAAAAACTTTAACAGTAAAGCTTATTAAGTTTGTGGGGTTTTTTTGGCAAGCCATCTGCTCAACACTCATTGACCCCTTCTCTAAAACATGTGGTTGTAATCCAACTTTACAGGATGCATTAAGAGCAACACATCTTAGTTTAGGAAAAAAAATCTGAAGCAATACAGCATTATAAATGAGCGTCAGCCTGATTGGATAAATCTAAGACATGTGACAAAATAAACATTATATTTATAACACAGTGAACACAAATATAAAAGGGTGACCTTGGTATCAGTACAACCTAACCAAGAAGTGAATATGTCAGCAATTTTAAACTGTGTAAAACTAACAATGAAACATGATAGTGAAGGCAAAAGAATTAAAAAGATGAATGTAATAGTTTACACCATGGCACCATACAGGTCACAAGACTCTGCATCCTGATTAAAATGTCTTTCACAGCTGTTTATGTTTCCTCCATCCACGAAGAAAGGGTTACATTATATTAATGCAAACAAAAGTAATACACAAAATAATATGCTGTCAATCACATGCATATCCCTTTGAAGGTCTTCAAACTTTATATTCATTTTCAACAATGTAATTATTTTTAGGTAATTCCAATAATTATTACAAGGGAAGATTCGATTTTTTTATCACTCAAGTTTGGAGGAATGGTTAACGGTTAAAATATTTTTTTTATTATTGGATGTTTGCAACACAGTACACACATTTCTGGATCTGGACTAAAACCTGACCAAATATCTTTCAAGGAATTTTGTAATATATATATATATATATATAATTAATTATATGGATGGATGGATGGATGGATGGATGGATGAATGGATGGATGGATGGATGGATGGATGGATGGATGGATGGATGGATGGATGGATAAGTTACTGAATGCAATAACTTGACCTCATTTTCTTAAATATATATATATATATATATATCTGACTGTGTTGTGACTCAAAATTAACTCAAATCAATCTGCAAATCAAAATTTCCCATCACAGTCTGACTGAATTCTGAGTGTTTTATGACCAGTTAGCTGTGGAACATGTTGCAAGGTCAATTATTTAAAAATTACAAGTTGTTTTTGTGTGCACAGCTTGTTAAACTGTATTCTCAGCCATGCACTTATGGCTGCACTATAGTGTGTCAAAAAAGTACCAGTGTCACAATATCAGTAAGCACAACATCAATATTTCAATGCACTGCTTGGACTATCAATGGCCTTGATGCCCACACCTGGTTTTGACGATAGTGACAGCAGAAGAGAAGGTGAAAAGTAATATTATTACTGGACATTTTTAATTTCGTGCAGCCCTGGAGTGCAAATTGTTTTATTGCCCACCTCCACACCTTGGCCTGCTTTGTACCTACCTTAGAAGTAGAGTTAATCTACAGGAGTACACTTTTAAAAAAAAGCAGATTTTCAAATAATTAACATTCATCCCTGGCATGATGTTTAGACCTGGACATGTTTTCTGTCAAAGCAGTTGCAACAAGCAACATGAAACTGCAAATGATAATGGCAAAAGGCTGTACACATGGTTTCCTATGTACCTAAAGCAACTTAAATACAGACAGTTTAGCCAGAAACTGCAGCAGGAGGTACTGGTGCTGTATTGGATCAATGGCTTGACCCGTTAAGTCACACCACTTTCAGTACCCCATCTAATAACAGCCGATCTTTGGGAACACCCCTAGCTGACCCATGCTACTGAGGACAATTACGAGAGAGTGGTCTTTCAGGACCAACGCCCACTTGACCCGGTAGAGTAAAGACATGGAGGAGATCCACATGATTTAAACTCCTCCCTAAGATGTGCTGACAAGGTTACAGGGTCATTGCAGACATTAACAGGTCAGTGTGTGGCCCACTTGGGAACAATTACTCCCAGTCACAGCTAAGTGGACACTTGATTGAACACGACGGAGCCAGGACACACTTCCCACAGATAACAATCCCCAAAGCCATTTAGGATAAAAAGCCCTTATGATACAGCCTTTATGGGCAAAATTCATCTTCTCTTTTCCCTTTTAAAAGAATGTGAGTGTGATAGAGAGCCATTCTTTGGAAGAGATGAGTTTCTCAAAGCATTACCGTTTTGCTTATGACACAGAAACAATTACAAAGTGACTCAGAGAGAAGGCTAAACAACGGGACAAGCTTTTAAGATTTCATTTTTCATTAATAGTGAAAACAGATAATGGCATCTCACACTTCCACAGAATACTTACATTTACACCAGCAGCCAAAGAAGCTTCAACGTCCAGGATCTGAACCCGATAACATTACAGTTCCTCATAAATATCTCATCTCTGCTTAACAGTGTAGATGCTGCATTTTTTTAAATGGTGCTCAACCTTTGACCTACTGACAGTTTGACCCTTTTCCCACCTTCCCCTCAAACATCTGGTGTCTTCTGCATCTATGCAGTAACAAAAACAAATAGTTTGTATGTTTCATCATAATGTGTGTGTTTGACGTGTACTATAGAGGGAAAAAACGAAACAGATGTTTTTTCGGGTAGCTACTGCAGATAAAATAGCAACTTTTTATAACAGTCACTCTTGTTCCAGAGTTTCTTCATAAACAAATAGGGCTTATCGATTCACAAACACATTTCACCCACATTTGCATAAGCTCTATGCTGTTTGCAGCATTGTTTCTATTTACTTTATTTTATTATTTATCTTTTTGCAGGGGCTTTGTTTGTTTGTTTGTGGGCATTATGAAATCGGTTCCACATTGTCCCCCTCTGATCTGCTGCGGTGGTTGATGGTGCAGCTGTTGGTTGTTAGTGGCTGGAGATGACACAGTTCACCACTTCTCTAGAAAACAGTGCACCTAAACACAGCTGCAGAAGAGTCGGGAGGAGAGACTTTGCCTCCTTTTTTAAATAAAAAGATAAACAAATCAGTCTGCTGGCAAACTGATAGCATGCCAGAAGCCCTGTTCATTACTTTTCCAAATCTTTTTTTTTCCCTCAGGGACCAGGAAGTTCAACATTGGCTGCAATAAAATTTAATTTAATTTTCTACCAGTTTATTTGGAAACCCCGACTTTTAACCATAATCAAATGCTCGGCACAGTTAAACATTATATGTGAAGGTCAAAAGAAACAGGCTGTCCCATTAATTGTTGTGGCAGCTACCTATAATCCCCAAGATTGTTTTGTCACCAAGTGGGCATCATGTGATTACCCTCTAGGTATTTAAAGCTGGCAAAGGTCCCGCAAGCAACATGAAAGGCAATGAGAAGAAGAGAATAGGCTGCATCTTTTACCTAACATGGTGTACTGCTGTGTATGTCAAAACCCATGACTAAATGATTCATCTGCTGATGTCTTTTATTCAAATTTGTGTTGTACGTGCTACAAAAAAGTCAAAGCACTGATAAAGGAGGTTTCAAGATGTTAACCACATAAAATCCCATATACCCTATTTACAGCCATAAATCCATTTACACCAAAAAAAGTCTCCCCCTGTGTTACACACAGCACAGAATCAATAAACAGACAATAAACACATTGTAATTAGAATGCCTACTCTTTAATTACGAGTGTCATTTGGGGATGGCCGAGCTTACTAATTGTCAGAGTGATGTTAAAAGACTTGGGGAGACTAGGAGGAGATTCAGCCTCGGGCTCTATAAAAACCGTATTCCCTGGTCTCCGAGCGTGTTAGAAAGGCAGAAAATTCAATTGGCACGGTTCCAAAAAGAATAGTCCAAACAGCTCTAATCAGCAGGGAACAACTCCATGCAAATCATTTACATTAGAGGAAGAAAAAAAAAGAAGGAAAAACATTAGAGGTTTGACTCTCTGAATATAAATACAGGAAAACTCCTTTAGTTCTTGTAACATCGCTGCCAGCTGTCTTCATACAGAAAAGATTGGCTTTGGTTGTTACTGACCAAATCTTCTGCTTTAAAAAACTGGAGTTGCAGTTTACATCCATCTCTCTCCTCCAGTCATTGTGTTATGGCACTGAAGAATGGCCACACAAGTGTTTGATTGGTGCCATATCTGACACAGGAAGACAGGAGCAGACAGGTAGACTTCATACGCAGACTTGGCAAAGAGTCTCAGAAACAGTCCAAGTCCAAAAAGGGAACTTGAACTTAACTTTTACTTTTCTACAGTACAGATGTAACCAGACTCCAAATCCAGTGCAAACTAAACATTGACTTTTAAATGCTTTATAATAGTTGGCTTAAATCATATTAGTAAATTTTACAATTTGTTTCAAATGTAACAAATATGGATGCTCTGTTAAAACATGTTTTAACATTTTATGGTTTAAGTACTTGATTTGACAAAGAAACATTGAGGCTGTTATGGTAAAATTTCAAAGTGTTTGTGGAGGCCTGCTGTAATCTTGTGTTCTTTTAATGAAAGTTTCTCATCACATTTCAGAACTAATAAAATTTATTTAAGCTATTTATTGGTGCAGCAAAGAAAAAGCATTCTGACAATGAAAAAACACTGCAGACCATGTGCCTCTTCAGCAAATTAAAACTCAAACTGAATTTTTTTTGCAACATTAGGATGGGCTCAGCTTTAGAGAAAAGATGAGGGGCTCCGTCGTTTGTGGGGGGAGACCCAGAGTAAAGCTGCTGCGCTTTTACATCAAAATGAGTCAGTCAGGTGGTTCAAGCATCTCCCACTGAGAGACGACCCTGGGGCTGACTCAGAACCCACTAGAGGGAGTTCTGAGTCAGACAGATGATATTCTAATATCATCTGTCTGACAGCAACATAGAAGCCCCCAGGAGGAGCTGGAGAGTGTTTCTAAGAAGATAGATGGATGTCTGTCTGTCTGTCTGTCTGTCTGTCTGGATGGATGGATGGATGGATGGATGGATGGACGGACGGACGGACAGACGGCTGTCTGTCTGTCTGTCTGGATGGATGGATGGATGGATGGATGGATGGATGGATGGACGGACGGACGGACGGACGGACGGACGGACGGCTGTCTGTCTGTCTGTCTGTCTGTCTGTCTGTCTGTCTGTCTGTCTGTCTGTCTCTGGATGGATGGATGGATGGATGGATGGATGGATGGATGGATGGATGGATGGATGGATGGTATGGATGGATTGATTGATGATAGATGGATGACTGTCTGTCTGTCTGTTTGTTTGGATGGATGGATGGATGGATGGATGGATGGATAGATATATGGATGGATGGATGGATGGATGGATGGATGGATGGATGGATGGCTGTATGTATGTCTTTCTTTATATTGATGGATGTATTGATGTATTGATGGAT
>JARVJO010000365.1:8969401-8988756 GCA_031762555.1 Cynodonichthys magdalenae
GTTTGCTAGTTGTTGCTGCTGAGAGCCTGCAGGAGTCACGGGGCGGGCCGGGGGGTGGGGAGGTGTGCTCTGTGATGCAGAAGCTCAGTTCTTAGACACAGCCCAGGGGAGGAGATATTACCAAAAGGCGGTTCTAGACCTGGCTGCCTCAGGACAGCACAGGATTTCTTAAACATGCATGAATGAGTCAAAGCAAGACTCTGGACATGTTTTTGATGAGAGGATAACATTATAACATGACATAAAACTCAAAAATGTTAATTTTACATGATATTGCCCCTTTAAGAAACAAATAAAAAATGACTAGATATTCCAACATAATGCTGCTGAAGCACTTTCTATAATTACTCACTTTGAGGTGAAATGACAATGCACTTTCAACCTGGTTAGTCATGCAACTATGATTAATAACAACCCTTTTTTCCAACTCATTAAATTTTTTTGTATTAGTGTGTTTTAGCGAAAAAAGTTAATGGTTCACCAAAACACTGCAGCGTGAAACAAGCTCCCTACTCGTATTGTAATTTCTTCTTCTCATCCGTCCTTCTTTAGGCTACTAAATCAAAAACACATTGTTCCGTTGTTTCAGATACTGTACAGATTTGCTAAAATGTAACCTTGTGCAAAAAGACTGTTCCTGTGCCGTAACATTTTAGTCATCAAGTCAGGAGCACCGAAACCTTTTCTACATCTCTATGTACTTCTAAAGGGGCAGATTTATCGGCTCCTGATCATTTCAACTTGTCACTGGTTGCTTGAGAGGACTTCTGCGCTGGCTGCTGTATAATTTTAGTGAGACATTTGCAGATTCAGTGGCTGCAGTCGTCTGTACATCTGTATCCTCCAATGTTCAGCCAATCTGAAAGCCACAGATACATCATACCTTCATACTGGAAATGTAAGTGTTCAACTTATGAAGTAAAAAAGAAAAGAAAAAAAGCAAACGTGTGGATGTTTGCCATGAGAATAAAAATTTGTACTAATATTCAGGAGGGGAATAGAATCCAAATTCCAAACCTTGGACTATTAAAACAAATCACATTATACAACATTGTAAAAGGTATGGCTTTCAGTGATTCTTCAACAATGCTTCGGTATAGTTATTTTGTTATGTCTGCATCAACAATTTGGTTATTTTTTTCTCCAAATCTCAACTAAACTAGAACAAAGAATAAAAAACACATTTAGGCTCAAGAAGAAAAACAATAAATTAAAAAAAGCTTTTCAGGAACAATTCAGTTGAAATAAAATTACACAAAACAGCCAAAAAGAATATAAAATAAACGTTAATAAATGCATGATGATGTTCCCTGATCCAATCTTAAATAAAAAGAAACTGTTTGTTTATTTTTCGAGCTTTAACAGTGGTTAAAATTTTATTGCCAAAAAAAGTTGCAACGTTGAGAAAAAAAAACTGAAGACTAAATTAGAGGAAGTGAATCTTATTGTGCACCTGAACACAACAGTATTTCTTCCTTTTTTATATTATATTTGTATCTGAGGATTTTGGTTACACTTATATGTAATAATATGTAGTATTTTATTTGAACCAGTCTGAGGTGGGGTGTTGTTATTTTAAGTGCAACAGAACTCTTACAACTTGTTCTGGTCCTTCACAAGAAGAGAACTAAACCTGTACACTAAGTGAGAACCTCAAAAGACTTCTTCAGCATACTGGCACTGCAGCCTAAATCTGAGCTTCATCTTGGTAGCCATCTTGAACTGAAGAGGCAGTAAGCCAATGTCTTCCGTTGTTGAGGGATTTGAAAATTGAATGTTTGTAGTTTTTGAGATGAATAATTTCTGGACTATATTAAACAGGGAATGCAAGCAAACCTTAATGTTATGGGTTCAAATATTCAAGTAAGAAGGCGCTACACTATATAGGAAGGGAGTTCTTTTTTCTTTTGCTTGTTTAATGCAACAAAGACTGACAGACAAGCAAAGGGACCACTTTCATCCACTAACAGGTGCAATGGCAGAGCCAGGGGGTTGGCCAATGGTTGCTTCTGCCCACCATAGATCAAGGTTCAGCTAATAAGATTTTTAAACATTATATACTAGGGATGCACGATATATCGGCATTAATATCGTTATCGGCTGATATTGGTCATTTTTTAGAATATCAGTATCGGACCGATATGTAAAACTGGGCTGATATTAACATCCGATATTGATTTCCCACTTTTTAGCTTTGTGTTTCTGTTTTGGGAGGCGAAATGGTTGGTTGAGGGGCATCTGTTTGATCATGATAGTGATATTGATGCCAGGAATAACTGAAGTAGGGAGCCATGTCTGAGGTCTGGTCATTTATTTACGATATCAAAAAAAGACCCAAGTGTGTTTGTGCGTGTATGTATGATATAATTTGTGTGTTTGTGTAATATCGGTAAATATCGGTTATCGGCCATAACATTAATAATTATTTCGGGTATCAATATCAGCTAAAATTTTCATATCGGTGCATCCCTAGTATATACATATATGATGGCTGGCAGCTATCTAACATTTTGACACGGCAACCTAAATTTTGATAAGAACTTTTCTTTTGCCTAGATGCAGCCACACACCAACATGGAAGTTGGTACCTCACTTATTTGTCTCGCTATCCAGCTCAAGAGACAGACAGACAGAGAGTGTATTTCCAATTCCCTTCTTGCCTCCACGACAAGGAACAATTAACTTTGAAATTTTATCAGTTGTAAATGTAATAAATCCACAACTACCATCTGGAAGTTTTATTAAAATTTGTCCTGTGGTTCATGAAATTTTGCAACAGACAAATAGAACTGACTCCAAATAGTTAATAAAGATAAAATGTTAGACTAAGATTTACTGCAATGTGTTTCCTTTACAAATAGGTGTTGAGGATCACTCTCAGCTACAACTGCACTGACTTTTAAGACAATTTAACAGATATTGACCTAGTAAGATTTACTTTTGTATGTGTTTTCTTTAAAGTTTGTTGACTGTGGGAGCCAACTTGAATCAAATTACTTCCGAAAGTTAATTAGCTACAGATCTACATCCAATCATTTTTCCTAAGTTTCATTAAAATGTATTCAGCTGTTCATGATAAACACACACACACACACACACACACCACCATCACTTAAAAACAATAAAATCAAACATTGGGTACAGTGGAATAAACTATTTATAAAAAGTCTGAAACACAATAAAAGTAAAAATTTCACCTAAATATCAACACAAGTGTTTTTTTTAATCACAAAAACAACAGTGTTTATCTATTCAGAACATGCTGCTGGTGGTTAGTCACACTATCTGCTTCTGCACATAATTCCATTCCAGGCTAATCTACTGATAAACAAAACAACAAAAACTCCTGTGAAAATAACCATCACTGATGGGATAGTTTGGGAATGAAGCCCCGCCCTGTTTACAACACTAAGAACAAAAACAAACTCCCCCAAAGGAGTCCAGGCAGATGCAAGTCACACACTCTAAGCAATACAGACAAACAACAACAACGTGTGAAGATCTACTGGGAGAGAAGACTATCGAACAACAGCAGCCTGCTCACAAACATGGTGTGTTTCTCTGTATGTTAGGAGGAGAGCACCGGAGAGGGACAGAAATTGTCAGTGAAAGAGATGAAGAGAGGAAAAAAGGAAGACAGAAAGTGAGAGTTGGTGTGAAAGTGGAACTGAGGAGCAAACAAAGTCAAATACCACCCACACCACCTCAATCTCAGGGTACCTGAAATTGTACTTTTTGAAACTGTGTTCAGGAGTCAAAAACTTAAAAATGCCAACCTTGTATTTTTATGTAGTGAGACAAAACACAACCTTCTGAAAACTATGATGTCACAAACCCACCTCCTGCCTAACCTACGACCCATAGCATGACGAACATGCTTGTGTTTGTGCTGTAGATGCCAGTTGCTCAACAACAGCAGAGCCTTTTTTTTACTTAATCACTTCAATAAATAGACAAAACTGATGAACAACAGCTTTGCCTTAAATGGAAAAAAGCAAAAATGTGTTATTACAAAAAGAAAATCTATGGTTAAAAAGATTTGATTTATCAATTTACAGAACTGTCGACAAAACTAAAGCAATGTTGCAGAAAATAATAAACAATAAGAATCATATATACATATTAAATCTAAAGAATTTGAATAGCTTTAAAAGACTGAGACTTTTATAAATAATTTTGCCTAATTTCATTTGAACATTGGGCCTCATGCAAGAACACTTTCGTATTCTCTTACTTTTGTTCATACGAACGGTTCTTACGAACGTACCACGTCAGATTCAGCAAACGCTTCTGTCTTTAGGAAAAGTTTGTAAATGAGCAGCGTAAACTGATGAATGCGTATTCAGGTGCTCGTGCACGAGGAGAGGAGATTAGCATACTTACCTTGTTCTGGGTAATTAGTTTACGGAAGTTTACGGAAGTTTACAAAATTTACGTAGTGTAAAAAAAAACTCTCAGTGAACTCAGGGTTCGACATGGTGCCCTGAGGGCATCCTGAGGTGTTGCCAACTGAATGAAGGCGTCGGAAAACCAAAAACACTTCTCTAGCTAGATGCCTGCTTACGGGACTCTCATGCACCTGGCAAATACCAGATGCCAGTTTTCACTCCTCCATATACCAGA
Organism: Cynodonichthys magdalenae; assembly: GCA_031762555.1. Taxonomy (NCBI): domain Eukaryota; kingdom Metazoa; phylum Chordata; class Actinopteri; order Cyprinodontiformes; family Rivulidae; genus Cynodonichthys; species Cynodonichthys magdalenae. Next base: position 8,974,025 of record JARVJO010000365.1, read on the forward strand.
AAAGAGGGAGAAACAAAGTAAAAAAACAACCAGAAAATTATCTACCTCATTTGTATTTATTTGGGGATTAATTTCTTTATTGCTTATCGTGACAGTTCTAAATATATGGATCTGATCATGAGCTTTATGACAATCTCACTTCTAAGACCCTGCCACAAGGATGAAGACCTCCATCACCACTGAGGAATAAAAAGACATCATTGAAAATCATGAGAGCAGTGTAGGAGTTATTGACCAGAGAAAGCCAAGCCGTGGAGCCCTCCAGCAGTCCCTTGAGGAGTTAATAGCAAGTTGAGCATCAATCCACAACATTCTGAGGAGACTTGATTAAGTGAGGAGAGTAGATATGGCCCAAACAGACTGTAGATCTCAAAGTCTTCCACAACAGATCATTGATGAACCTGAAAAGGTGCTTAACGAGCTGTTTATTGAATAGCTGCTGCTGACATGGTGTACAAGCGCAAATCTTGTTTAGTTTTATTTGCAACACAACAATGATAATGGAGTACACCAAACTCGAAAGAAAAGTACCGAAAGCTGTACCGGACTATCCAGCAGTATGACGCTTAAAACACGAGAGCAGGACGACAGAGAGAACGGTAAGCTAACTTTAGCTAACATTACCTTCTTCTTGTAGAGTTTAACTCGTGTGAAAGAACAAAACAAAACAAAAAAGTTAAAGTTACTACAAATAATTAATGGGAAATTAATCTGTGTGACGTAACCCAGTGAACCAGTGAACCAGTGAACCAATAAAAGATGAGGAGCCTTCAAATTGTGACAGTGCGGGGCAGTGACGTATGTGGGCGACAAATGCGCACTCATGAGGACCCAGCCCATGAATTGAGACACAACCTATGTGATATCTGCATCTCCCCTATCCACTTTCTTCTTTCTTTTTTCTTTTTTTGTGTTTTTTCATGGCTGCGTTACAGCACCACATACAGGCCTGGCATAGCTACTACAGCATTTTGTGTTTTCTTTCTATTCTTTACAGATGGATGAAAGCATTTCTAGAAACAGTGCTGTGTTTATGAAAATATTTTTAGAAACAAGCAGTAAAAAGGTCATTTTGGAAAGACAATTTTTCCATGTGGACAAGGCCTGAATCATCAGGAGTCAGAGAACATACCATTGTCAGTTTCCTCAAATAGATCACAAAACCACATCTGAATGACTTCACTATGGCAGACAAAGCCATTAGAGAACACTCTCCTTCAACACCTAGGACTCTCCGAATGCAGGAGTAATGAATCTCAGTTAACAAGCCCATTATCAGCAGAGGAACAACATCATCAGGAGGGACTTCAAATCCACAAATGCCTCACATCCACTGGCCTTTTATTGTTGCTTTTAACTGCTCAGGCTTGCTGTTAACAACTTCACACACACACACACACAAGCGCGCTAGGATAAAAGTATCATGTGTTTAATCTCATGCAATACGTCATCTTAGTAAACAATGAGGCTGAATAAGGGACACAGGCCCAATTAGCCATCTTTGCTCTTGGCTGTCAAGTGTTTTAACAGCCCGCAAAGACGATAAGAATAACCTGCACACTTTCATCTGTGCCCCACACTCATCAGCGTGGTAGCACCTTTGCTTAAGCACAACTCTGCATCTTGGGTAATTACTGCTTCCCAATTACCTCCCTGCTTGTAAATATATATCAAATAAACAAGCAGCAACCCGTCAATTAGGAGCAGCCTTTCATAATGGGGGTTCAAAATGATGTTTTATGTACAGGCGAAGGAAAGCAGCACAGAGAAAAGGGAGCGTCTGACTTCAAAGAGAGCATGTATCTGCTAACTGGTTAAGAGCACCCATGAAAATAACAGTTTGTCAAATAATTAAACTGTGTGAGTTTTTGAGTCAATTAATATGTGCTTCTAATTAAAATGTTTTTTTTTAAATTGCCAGCAGGTCAAAACATCAGAACAGAGCATTCCACCAAGAAAGAATAAAACAAAAACAAGCTTTTTTTTTTTATTTTACCAGAGATGAGTGAAAAGGGACAGCATCGTTGTTGAACTCAAAGGCAAAAAAAGAAAGAGCTTCAGTAAGAGTCTGTCAACAAAATCTGCATTGCTGCTCTCTCCTTGTCTCCATTACACTCTCCTGTCTCTCCTCGAGCCCGTCGAGCTGCGGGCTGAGATCTGAGTACTCTGATGGCTTATCACATAGCGAGCAGTAAGCTAAGCCAGAGTGATGCGCCTAAAAGACATGATCAAAGCACACCAACTTTCCACCCAGCGATGATGATGGAAGAGCAGGCCCTGCCATGTTGTTTCTTATTAGGCCAGGACTGCCAACTGAAAACAGCCAAGAAGTCGAGGATGAAGGCCCTAAAAATGTCTCCTGCTACCTTATTTTACATCACACTGACTGCTGCATTCATCAGGGTTTAAATGATGCTTCAAATTAGAAGTAAATGTCAGTTTTCTGACTCTTGTTATCCCATTACTCTGATTTAGCAAAGCAATGATTTAATTTCTAGCTTAGTCACATAAGCTTGCATCTTTAAGTGCCTGGCATCCAGCTTCAAATAGCTTTTAAGATATGAACTTTTTGATACGACCCACGTTTGGTTTTTGTTACAAGAACCTGTGAGATAACACGAGAAGCCACGGCTGAAAGGGAAAGAAAGGCTCTGCAGCAAAAGGAGCGTAAACAGACAAAGAAAATGTTTCACAGATCTAACCACACGGTTTGACTGACAAGTGACTTTTGGCTGGAGCAGCAGAGAAAGAAAAAAAACCACACAACTTTTTACAGAAACATAAGAAAAAACTTTCATCTTTTCAAGTTACTTCTCTATGAAATTTTATGTGAACAGCATCATTCCAACAAAATCTGTTCCTGCAGCTGGAAATTTATTCATCTGATTTTCAGTCTCAGTTTTGGATTTTAAGAACAAGAAAACAATAATGTAGGTGAACGATGATCATGTCGACTTTGGTTTCACAATAAAGCTCCTTTACAGTAAAGGTGATGTCTCTTCTAAAACTCACTCCTGATTTGTGGTTAAATTAAGTTAAAAAAAAAAGCTGTAGTAATTAGAACTACATTTTTATTAGGAGCACTGTTCAGTTTTTTGTAAATAATGAATGAATAAATTTTGCCTTTTCAAAATTGACAAGTTAAACCCAAAGGATATGAGTCATCCCAGCAGTCTACACCACACCTGCCTGACTCAACCTGAACAAAAATCATATTATATTTTGAAAGTTGCACTGATGGACAAACAAAAAGTCCAAAACGATGAGGTATAAATTAAGCACGGGTCGATAACCGGATATAAGGTATACATGATGCTGAAAAGACATGGTGTCAAAACCACTGACATATATCTGTTGTTCTGTCTTTACACTTTAAATTATCTGTCCTGTTGTATGGAGGGGGGATTCCCCTAAACTTTTAGGCTCATTAAAATAAGTTGTTGTCGGCTGGTTGTAAGTTTTACCCAATAGACACACTGTCCATTATGACTTGTCTACCAGAGAAGTGACACTCGTTTCTAACGCTGTTTTGAAACAAACATTTGCAACGAGTTACAAGAGTTAACATAATAGCTTTTTAAATATAAACAGCTATATATACAGCTCCTACAGAGGCTAATAACCCAGCTAAAATTAGCTTGTCAGGCTCTCAAAAACTTTAAAAGGAGGACAAACACTCATTTCTGAAGTGAGGAACATAACAGTCAATTAAACAGACGCTTTAAGGGGAAACTTCAGCTCACACAGAAAAGCACATATATTTGTGAACAATCTATGGGGATGTTAAACAAACTACTCATGATGATTTATGTCCATAATGTCCTCTACAATCAGTTTTTAAAAATGAATTTGAGAACAGCCTCCTGACTATAGTGTTAAATTTAAAAATGAATCTCAATACCTGTGATTAAAAAGATTTAACCTTGACTTTAAATATGAGAGTAAAAAAATGTTATAAAAACAAAAGCTGATCATGATCAGAGAATCTGTCCTGAATGCAGAGAAAAGCTGCAAGATTTTAACAAAACATCAACACACTCACTTGTGTTTTGTTAGTCTTGTTATTATTCTCATCAACACACTGAAAAATTGCAATACTTCATTTCCTGATTCTGTATCAATTCTCAAAAGCATTGCATCAGTTTTTAATATTATAATGTGAAATACAAATGCAGTTCAGTGTTCTTCTGATTGCATAAAAATAATCTGAATTTAATGTCATGCATGGTGTGCTCTTTATGCTGATTTGTTTTTTTAAATTGAATCGTTTGGAGAAGAAAATGTCAATATATCACCATGGTTACAGTATCACATTATATTGAAATATATGTGTCATAACCCCAGGACAACCCCTTTTACTGGCCAATACACAGCCCTAATTATTATATGTGAGTACTACAAATAAAGTATCTATAATTAAATGCTGTATTATTATACTATACTTGTAACATACCAGTAATCATTATACAGCTACGTGTGATATCTAGGCAGTTGTAGTTAAAGTATTTGCACATCTGTTATTAAATAAATCATGATTTTAAATTCATGTTTAATCATTGTAATAATTTGAAACTGATCATTTGTTCATGGTTTATATCTTCAGGATTTCGTAGATTAGGTCAATGCCTAGTTTAAGTTACAGATCAAAATCTAAGAGGAATAAACAGACTGTTCAAAGAAAGTTAAAAAGGACTTACAGTTCTGATGTCGCCAACTTTCACCAGTGGCTTCAGATTGTTCCTAACGCCACTTCCTGTCCATGTTGTCCTGGAATGACAAACCAAACAGAGAGTGAATACTTTGGGTACCAGAAAAACTGAAACACTTTGGTGTTAATAACTTCAGAAAATCCCAAATTAAAGAAAAGAGTGCTCATCAGATGCATGGTGAACACACACACAGAGCAGACAGCTGATGGAAACAGGTGCTGAGGTTTCGCCTGGCAGCTGAACGCAGCTTGTAGCATATGTCTGAGTCCCTCGTGTCTGAGCAAAAATGTTTCCAGCTTACCTGTATCCTTCTCTAAACCAACAAGGGCTGAGCTACACTTCAAACTGATCTTTACCATGAGTGCAGGATGCTGTACGATTGATTGGACAGTACAGGATAACTTTTATGGTTGGGGGAAAAAAGTAAAAGGTGACATGAAATTACACTCCGTTTATTCAAACAAGGTTCTAACCATGATCTGTTTCAATCGTTTAATGATCTGCAGGTCAAATGTGAACATTTTAATGACATAGTGTTGAATAAAACTTTTCAGACTTAATACCAGCTGCCTTCAGTTGTTGTGTTGCTAAAAATATTCATCAGACACTCCATAAAGTCTGCTTATTCCACATATGAAGCAGCAATTTTTTTTTGTTAATTTTAAACTAAAAATCAGAAGGAAACCAAACTATTATACAGATCTGAAAACAACGCAACTCGTATCTGTAAAAAAACATGTCAATAACAAATTTAATAAACTAGTTTAACTAGACAGAGAGCCTTGTTTGATTTTTCCCAGCAGTGTGCCAGATGTGCTCCAGTGTTGTGTGGTATTTATTAAACACAGCAGCTGTAGTAAATTCATTTTGGAACTTAAGTTAATTGATTGTAATTGCGTGCTCCCTCTCTTCTCAAGCAGGCAGTAGCTATATTTTGTCACCATCCCTTCCTTTATTAAATGCAGATGATGGTGGAAGACAGTAATTAATGGCTGCATGATTTAATGTCCATCCTGAGCATTTTGCCATCTCCATGGAGACAGAGAAGCAGCACCTGAAGCTGTCCGTTCTCTGACCAATTGCCGTCCTTCTGGTTTGGAGTACAGCCTGCCTGGGATGATCACAGGGGTCCGGACACACTAACCTTTTAGCCTGGAAATCATCTTCTATTCTTTGTTATTACTTCCAGTCATGTTATAAAGCTCTAGTGAGCAGATTTATACTGCTGCTACCCTTCATTCTTTGTGTTGTGAAACTCCAAAATTAAATTAGATGAAAGGCCCAGCATTAAAAAAAAAAGAAAGAAAAAAGAACATATCACCCGCCACCTTTCATGCCAGAGTTTTAAACTGAGGTGTTGAGAAATGACGAAGTTATAGTCATCTTGTTCAAACCTCGAAAATAAATGTCAATTTTCTTGCGCAACATCACCAGCTGACATACAATGTGTTATGAATGACTATGGTGGTCATCTTGAACGAACCAAATTCAAAAGTTCATCAGCCGTAGATGTACATTCAATAATTGCTTTCAGAAGGTTTCAATAAAAATCATCCAGTGGGTCATGAGGTATTTTGCTGACAGACAGACACGATCACACACTTGCAGACTTTTCCTTTCAGCGGCAGCCAATAAAGATGAATTTATCAGATAATAACTCTCTTTATTCATCTGTCACTGGTCAGGCTTTCTGCAACAAGCTTTCAAGCAACTGTTTCGATAAACTCCTATCTTTGAAATCAAATGATGAGTGAAGAAAATATATATGTGTGTGTGTGTGTGTGTGTGCGTGTGTGTGTGTGTGTGTGTCTGTACAGCAAGAACCTTATTCCCACTTGAACCTAAAATAACTCTTGCTATCAGTGAACAGGGGAGCACAGGGAGTTTTCACAGCTCCTCTGTACCCAGCAGCACCGGGTATTTTAGTGTGTGTTCACAAATACTGAGCAGTCAGATTAAAGAGAGAACTGCTCCACTCAGTGATGGGAGTCCTCTCACTGAATGCATGAGTGACTGATTACTTTCTTAGTAGCTGAACCTCAGCTCCCCACAAAGAGGAGCCTGAGCCTGAAGAGGCCGAACTACAAACAACGGCTTTCAAAAAATAATAATTAAAAATAATTAAGGATCACAGGAAAGGACCATCTCTATTTCACAAAAAAAGTATTTTTAGTGCTAAAAAATTGTAAATATGTCTGTCCATATACAATAGCTATGTCAAACAGCAGGCCAGAGAAAGTTGCAAAGAAAGCTCACCCTGTGTTCTAAAACCTGGGTCAGCATTTGTGAAGGTCCATTTCTGCATAAGTGAGCACACAAACCCCAGCGCCTGTTCAAATAGTCTGCAGCTCTCTCTCAGGCAGCTCATGACAACAGCCCAGCAGCAGCACTGTTTGATCTCCAATGTTTCCTTAATCTGGGTTGTCAAGGTTCGCTTGTTGGAGGCTGTTTACTTTACTTCTCCTACAAAAAGTGTCTTTTTTTCCCCACTCAGACAATGACTAATCCTAAGACCAGGAAGGAGGGAGCGCTGCCAGCAATAGTCATTAAAGCAACAGTTTCCCTTTTTTGCTAAATTTCGGATGATTTTCTGATGGTTTTAGTCCTGATCTTGTCAGCTGCAGGCTTGACAGTGTGAAAACTTAAAGCAATATTTTTATTCTCGCTTCAGCGAAGTTCTGCGAATATGGCCGCCGCAGCTTAATCAATGACGTCGACTGTGACAACTGGTCAACGTCAATATTTTTAGTCAACACCATTTTTATGACTTTTATTTCTTGCATATGTCAGCTGAGTTCCTGTTGGCTCCATCTGACCTGTGTTTTAAACCATCAAACTGTTTCAAAACAAGTCAGGTTATAAAAGGTTTCAAAGACCAACTGAGTTAAAAATTGGAGTTCTTCAAGCTGTTTGCTCTGCAAGTTTTTTCTTTTTGCTTAACAGCAAAAAAAAAAAAAAAAAAAACACAGGATGATCCGACAGAAAAACAAAACATTTTTAAGTTCTCTAAATTGCTAAATGTTCTATACGAGTTTAACAAGTTGACTTTCTGCTACATTTGTTAACTAAAAATGCTTAAGGAAACTTATAGAGCAGCATCTGGGCTTATGTTTGATACACTCTGTGCTGATGTTGTGAAAATTTGTCAAGATCTAAATTCCACCAACTTCATTCTGTTTTCCTCTTAATCTCTGTCATTTTAAGCTACAATATTTTAACTAAAATGATAAATAAAAATAAGATTGTGATCTCTTTTTCATCCACTGTAGAAGAAACATGCTGATGGATGGAAATGTACCATATCTAAATGAAGAACCAAATCTCAACACACCTGCATGTTTTACAGGCTTTATGCAGCCAAGCCTACTGTGCTGATTTCCCTCCTGTTAATATTAAATACAACTCATTGTGTAAATATGATATTAAAAAATGTTCAGTTAAAATAACATCTGGTCCTACACGTGATTGTAATGGTACCATGATCCAAGGTTTACAAACGTAGGGTCAGGACCCTACTAGGGGTCATGAAACACCAAACAGCGGGGGTCCTGTAGACAACTTTGTAAATTAGGCTAAGTATGTTCTTCCAGAAATGACTTATTAAAATGTTTTAGCAATATTCAGGGTCACGGGTATTTTTAAGGTAATAAAAACAAACATCCGAATGAGTTCAGTAAGTTTTGTTGGCAGGAAGCATCAATGCAAGCTTTTAGCCTCTGAGGTGACAGACAGATGCATTTAAAGTAATCTGAGGCTATAAACTCTACAACACCACAACTGGCCGAGGGTGTTAAAAAATACAGCCATCTTTACAACTGCTTCAGCAAAACTTCTAAATTTATTTAAATTAATCTTACAAAGAATTTCAATGAACTTGTGGAAGTAGATAGCACAATTTCTGAGCACAGAAGAGACAGAGCATTTCACAACCATGAGAGTGGGAACAGATATCTTACGTCTCACAAAGTTTTAAACGTTAAAACGCTACAGAAAAAAGTGACCTAAATTCAAGGCTTGTTGCCCCAAATACACCTCTTGGATTTTTTTAAATGAAAGTTTAAATGTTTTTCAAAGCGACATCAGTTTTAGTGGTCATGTCACATTTTATCTGACTTTCATGTCATTCAGGTATTGGTTTGTGTAACAATCCAATTATTGATAATATCAAAACCTGCATCAAGCAATTTAAAGCCTGAGACTCCGTGTCTTCAGCTACAGAATAGAAATCCAGTTGCTTTGTCTTTGTTTTTATTTGCCATGACCTGGATGACTGAGACTCTACAGCAACCCACAATATCAGAACTGTTGTTGGATTGGATTGTTCCTAGCGTGATAGGATCAACACTTGCGTTTATTTCTACTTTCAGTACATTGCTCATGATCCAGAAGTGCAATGTGCACCTAAGTAAACAGGAAGTGGCAAGAGAAAACGTAAAGACATGTCAGATAATAATGCAACTGATTCTGATTAAACAACTTCGGAAACAGTCCACACATGCTAGCATGTAGCACCTATATTTACTTATGTAAACACAGATTGCCATGTGTGATGTGACGTTGCATCTTCTTCTGCACTTGCAGGTCACTTCAGGTCAAAGACATTAGTAGAAAAATGTCAGTAAAAAGACAGAATGATCACACAAAGGTCTAATAAAGTTCACACTCAAATTGTAATTTCAATGACCTCACAAAAAAATTCTGAGAAAAAAATCAAAAGGATTAAAAATGCAGTGTAAACAGAGTCTAAGTCTAGGATTAGGTTTTATTCAGGACAGCTACAGTTAAAGTGGTCTAAGTCTGGAAAAAGTTTTTTTCAGGACAGCTTTAGTATAAGTATAAAATAGGTTTTATCAAGGAAAGCTGCATTAAAAGTGGTCTAAATTTGGGAAAAGTTTTATTCAGGACAACAACAATAAAAGTGGCTTTAGTCTGGGATACGTTTTATTCAGGACAACAATAAAAGTGGTCGAAGTCTAGGATAATTTTTATTTGGGATATCTGCATTATGTCTATGGTCTAGGATAATGTTTTTCAGGACAGTTATATTAAAAGTGGTCTTAGTCTGGGATAGATTTTTTTAGGACAGCTCTAATAAAAGTGGTCTAGTGGTCATTTTTATTCAGAACTGCTGCATTAAAAAATAGTCTAAATATTTTTAAAGATACTTCTGATGTTTTCCTGTCTTTTCTGATTTTAGAGGACATGTAACACGTGGGGGGACAAACTTCTTCCTCGCTGGTTTTAAACAAATCACAGCACGCAAGCTTCCCTTTTACTGTCCACCTCAACACTTTCATCATCGTGGCTCTAACGGTTTCCTAACATGTAATAATACGTTTGCAAGTGGTTTTCTGCATTCGGTAGTTCGCAGCTTTTTAAACATTGAACAATAAATACTTTTTTTTTTCTTTGCCCCAAAGAATTATTGCCACTAGGCTCTCATCATGAGGAGCTTCAACTAAGTTAGAAACTTTTGGAAAATAAATAAAAAGTAGTTAATCCAGACTTGTGTTGTCACTCGGGTCTTTACAACGAAGTTAAACGGAGCTAAAAACTACTTTACGTGATTAAATTCAGTCCGTTTGTCCGTCGAGTCTGACAGTTTCAGAGGAGCCGGAGTCAAACTCCGCGCGGCATACAAAAACTAAACATTATCATTATTATAACAACCGAAACTTACCCCAATGAGTAATGATAAAATAAACCGCTTTGCAGCAGCGAACAAGCGCACGCGGAGGGAGATACAATGAACCTGTGAGCGCGAGCTTGCGTACAGAGAACGCGTGCGACAACAAATCACACGGTAAACACCAACAAATATTACTCCGCTCGCCTCAGCGAAGGTAGACGGGAGGAGGGGGTCTAACTAAACTTATCTGCGAGGAGAAAAAGATGATCTTACCAAGGGCGTAGATACCGTTCAAACCGTGGAGTTTCGCTCTCGCCGCCTGCCTGTCCGCTTTGCCGGGTAAGGCACGAGCTCCTGTCTTAATGTTATTAGATTTTAACACGCCGAGGGAAGCAATAGAAGAAGAAGAGGAGGAAGACAGGAGAAGAAAAAAAAGGAAGAAACGCGGATTTGGATGTTTTTGTTTTGATGTTCCAAGTCCGTGACGTCATATCCACCTGCGCTGAGTAAACAAGGTTCCCTGCAAATCTGATCTTCATAAAACTTATTAAAATCACAAGTACAGTTCAGTGGCACTCAGTGGGTCCCTTCTGTGGGGAAATGTAATGATCTGCATTAGTTTTAAGAGTGACAGCAGAGAGGGGGGCTGTCAGAAAAGCTAAAACTCATGCTGACTAATTATAGCTTAAGGAGAAACTATTTTTTTTAAATAAAAGCCTTTATCTTTTACTTTTTCTCCTCACTGGTATTAACTCTTCCAAAACCAAACTCTCGAATTGTAAAATAAAAACCCGTAAAATCTTGATGATGCCTTATTTCATATCCTTAATAAAATACTACTGAATGTTTTTAAACAAAAAAATAACCAAAGTGCACTTTTCTGTTTAATTACATATTCTAGCATATTTTTTATTTAAAAATTTCAATGGGGATTTTTTTTTTGTCTCAAAGAAAAAAAAAAGGGTTTGAGCAGTTCAGCTGACTTGAGTTGATGTGCCTGATGAGTGTTGAAGAAACGCTGCTCTTTTCTGTTTGAATGACTTGAAGTTTATCATGGCTGCATCTGTGTGAGCAGAGCTGCAGGTCAGCCCTCACAGCTGTTTGTTAGGACAGAGCGCCACCTTCTGGCCATTACCACCAACAGCAAGCTGCTTTAGTGGTGGCTCTATGCGGCCTGGGTCTGTTAGCAAAATATATGATGAACCACTGGTCGTGTGTTAATGAAACTCTCAGGAAGTAATCATTGGTTTTACATTTACAAATGATTACCTTTTGGAATCCGCAGCATTCAAGATGGGTACCACATCTAACTGATTGTAGAAAACACAAAAATGGCAGTTTTATGGTCAGTTTTACAGATATTGAACTAAAATTTGTTCAGATTGTAGCTGATAGTCATCCACAACACATACTTTAAGGGCTACTCCTAATGCAAGACTTTTAGCTTTAAACGTTAACATTAACTGTCAAATGATCCCCGCTTGTCTGTTAGCAAAATATCTCTTAAGCATCTGGACATATTCTAAATAAAAACCTCAGAAACTACTCTTTGGATGTGCATCTACAACTGATTAGCTTTTGGAGCCAAGCCAAATCAAGATGTTGGCCACAGCTGATCAAAACTATCCACCATAAAGATGCTATAACTCAGTCAGTTTTGCACATGTTGAGTAAAAAACGTGATGTGGTCATAGCTGAGATTGCACAAAACATGGATTTTGTCACTTCCCAACAAAGACGCTTTTGGTGTAAAACTTCAGCAGGAAAGTTCAGCCTTTTATTTACATATGTAATTTATTTTGAGAACAGATAGGTAATTTTCACCATACTCAATGTGTTTCTGTGTGTAATGAGTGGCATCACACACAATAACAATCATCTGTTAGCATCATTAAACGTTCTGCTGGGAGACTCATGACTTTTGAGTTTGTGTCCATTTCTGCTCCTCAACCTGTGTTTGATCACTCAGCAGACTCTTTTATAGAAATATATATTTCTTTTGTTGCTATCAAAGACGTGTTATGAAACAACTTCATGCTGTAGTGAACCTGACACACCAGCAGTGCGCCAATCGTGACAATAAACCTGCAAGCGTGTCTCTGACTTTATAGCAATGAAAGTAAACAGGAAAAGACAGCTTCACCAGCCCTTGTGTTCATCTTTAAACAGCATTTCAGGGAAACACATTAGCCCTTAACTACAGGAAATGAAAGTGTTACTAAGATTAGTATTTGTTTAGGTGGTAAATATTAGTTTGACTTCACAAATCATATAAACCAAACATGGAGAGGTAGCGTTCAGTTTTTATGCTCTACTAATCTTGAATAAATTTCCAGAAAACTGTGGAAACCCAGAATTATTTAGAATCAAGGATTAAAAACCTTTAACCCCAGTTCCAATCAAGTTGGGGCTTTTTGTAAAACATAAATTAAAAACAGAATGTGATGATTTGAAAATCCTTCACAACCTATATGCAATGGAATTCACTACAAAGACATTTAATGTTCAAATGAATAAAATTTGATTTTTTTTTTTGCTTGCAAATATTCCGTCATTTTGAATTTGATACTGCAACATGTTCCAAAAAGCTGGAACAGTCATGTTTACCTCTGTGTTCCATCAGCTTTCATTTTAACAACACACAGTAAGTGTTTGGGAACTGCAATGGGATTTTTTTCCCCATTCTCCTTGATGTAAAACTTCAGTTGTTCAACAGGGTCTCTGTTGTTGTATTTTGTGCTTCATAAAGCTCCACACATTTTCAATGTGAGACAGGTCTGGACTGCAGACAGACCCGTTTAGTACCCAGACCATTTTGCTTTGAAGCCACGCTGCTGTAACACATGCAGACTGTGGTTTGACACTGTCTTGTTAAAATCAGCAGGACGTCCCTGAAAAAGACGTGGCTTGGACGGCAGAATAAGTTACTTAAAACCCTGTGTGTAGCTTTCAGCATTAATGGAGCCTTCACAATGTACCCATGCTATGGACACTAATACACCTCCATACCATCAGAGATGCTGGCTTTTGAACTTTCTGCTGGTAACAATCTGGACAGTCCTTTTCCTCTTTGGCTCGAAGGACACCACGCCCATGATTTCCAAAAACAATTAGAAATGTGGACTCGTCAGATCACAGGACACTTTTCCTATTTACACCAGTCCATCTCAGATCAGCTCAAGTCCAGAGAAGACAGAGGTGTTTCTGGGTTTTGTTGATTTCTGTCTTTTTCTTTGCATGATAGAGCTTTAACTTGCACTTGTAGCTGTAAAGATGAACTGTGTTCACTAACAATGGTTTTCTGAAGTCTTCATGAGTCCATAATATCTGTTAAAGAATGATGTTGGTTTTTAATGCAGTGCTGTCTGAGGGGTCAAAGGTCACAAACATTCAATGTTGGTTTTTCAGCCTTGCTGCTTATTTGCAGAGATTTGTCTAGATTCCCTAAATCTTTTGATGATTTTATAAACTGTAGATGAGGAAATCCCTTAATTTCTTTGCAATTGTATTTTGAGAAACATTCTTAAACTGTGTAAAGACAATTTTTGTAACATATGCTGTACATTTTACAGCGAGTATAAATGTAAACAAACCCATTTCTTATTGGCCTACATCTACTTTGCTGCATTTTATTGACACCTGGACCTGAGCTAAAGCCTCAGTGACTTCGAAATACTTTGTTTTATATTTCAAACATGCAAGGACGTAGAAGACAGTTCATCAGTTCAGTAAATGGACTACGATGTTTGCAGAAGATATTGTGATCTGTGGTGAGAACCAGGAACAGGTGGAAGGGAAGAGTGGGTATGTTGGTAGAAGGATGTTAGAGATACAGCTGGCAGGAAAAACACAAAGATGAAGGTGAAAGAGGACATATATATGGATGCCAGACTCGTTAGAGAGGACAGCTGTAGTTAGTGAGGACAGAGGATGACTGTGGAAACCCCTGAAGAGGGAGCAGCAAAAGGATCAAGAAGAAACAGTTCCATCAAGCAATCTATTCCTTCATCCATCTGTACATTCATAAAAACACTTCTGAGATCGACTTTATTGTCAAATAAGTGTGTTGAAATTAGGCTGTGGTTTGTATGTTCCAAAATTCATTTCAGAAATCTTTGCCTGGTCCCAAGAAACTAACACAATAGGTCTCCCACTACAAAACTTCAAAAGTCCAGTAGTTTGGACTTTAAGTTCAGCACTTCCCAGCATTCCCAGACTAGATGTTTACATTAACTTTCAAATGTAAAATCAGAAGTTTGAAGTTGTCTGTCTGTCTTATTCTGGTTCCAGCTCTCAGTTTGCATTCTAGAGACAGACACATACACTCACCGGCCACTTTATTAGGTACACCTGTCCAACTGCTCGTTAACACTTAATTTCTAATCAGCCAATCA
>JARVJO010000365.1:9002147-9017595 GCA_031762555.1 Cynodonichthys magdalenae
AATTCTTGGAGACCCCTTTATGGATCCCGAGAAGCTTAGAACACTGAGTGTTTCTAACCTGGTGTCCTTCATCCAAGAGACACGAAAGTTTGATTAAAGCCCAGTGTCTCTTGGGGAGAGCAATGGGCCCACTTATGAGGCCCCCACTCACCTGGGTTGTACCCATCCCCATTTACCATAAGCCATAGACAAAATGCAGAAAAGTCATGTGTCAGTTGGGAATACTTATTATTATTTTAAAATGATTTGGATTTTTTTCGGAGTTCAATTAATAGTATTAAAACACTATATTCTGCACCTACTGCGAGAGTTTAGATAAATGGATAAAGTTGGAAAGATTGAGTCAACAGGGTTGCTCACAGTCAACTCTTTTTGCTTTTCAGAGAGTTGTTAGCCCAGGCAATAAGGGAAAATAATATAATTCATGGGATAGTAATCAATTCAAGAGAACAGATAATTGCTTTATATGCAGATGATATCCTTTAATATCTTTCTTACCCCAAACAATCCAATCAATCCATTTTAGAACTGCTGGACACAGATAAAATGTAGATAAAACAGAAATTATGTGTTTTAATTATTGCCACTCTACAAATCTTAAAGACAAATTCCCTGGATTGGTCCAAGAAAGCAATCAAATATGTAGATGCTTCTCTCAGTGACCTGTATAAAACTTTTTTGACAGTAGGAACAAGAGGATTAAAGAAGACCAAAAGGGGGGTCTATCCCTCCCAAACATCTATTACTGTGCAGCCCAACTCAAAACAGTACAGTGGTGTGCTCATAAAGCTGGGTGGAAGGAAATGGACAGCATGTATAAAAAATATACTGTACTCCAATACAAACTTTGATTGCAGATTAGACTATTACAGAAGCTTATCAAAAATAGTAAAATCCTTTGGTATCTTTTACACCAATGACCTGGTTTGAAGTTGAGAAGGAACTAAATTTGAACAGCCAGACATGAGTCCTGAGATGCCTTTAACTCCGAATTTATCCTGAATCAAATTGATTCAAGTTTTAAAAACTGGTCATATAAAACGAATAAGATACTAAATAAGAATACCTTAAGTTTTTGAACACCATGACAAAAATATGACTTGCAAAAATATGATCTTTTTGATGTTTACAATTAAGACATTACATTTTTTCACACACACTGATGTTATGCACGTCAGAGCCTGATGAGATGGTTCAGTAAGTCTCTCAAGCTTATTCTAAACAACCTAAATCTAAAATTTATAACCTTTATCAGGGTAAAGAAAACACAGCATATTATATAAAACAAAGATGGGAGAAAGAACTTAGCACTAGTTTATCATGTGAACTGTGGGAATATATGAGCCCTCTGCCTCAAGCTCCTCTTCAACCAACTGGTGAGAGTTTAGTTAGAAACATTTGGTTTGTTTTTTTCAGAACTCCAAAACAACAGTTTTATAAAGGTTCTAAAGCTTGTTCTTGTTGGGTTGTGGGGAAAGAGAGGCAAACCACACACACGTTTTTTTGGTTCTGTATAAAAATTAAAACATTTTGGAAGGGGGTTAGGGAAAATAATAGAACTAATCTGAGGTTTTCAATTAGAACAACCTTCTTTATCACTATTGCTAGGAGCTGCTCCTGATGGATTGATGATGAATGATAAATATTTACTGAAAGTCCTAAGTGCTGCAGCCAAAAAAAGCAATCACTCAAAAATGGCTTCAATCTGACCCACTGAAACTAGAGGTCTGGTTGAAAATGGTTGAGGAAACCCATAAAATGGAGAAGTTAACATTCATGTTGAGGCTGCAAGTTGATCTCTACAGAATAAGATGGAGCAAATGGACTAGATTTTGTGAAAACAATTAACATAATTCAGTTCTTAGCCATGTGAAAACTACTTGCCGTCTTTTGCCTGTAATTTTTCATCACTATTTTTATAAGACTGTGACTATTATCTGTTGCCTACGTTGGCCTGTTCAGTAATGTATGACAAAAATATAAACAACAAAAAAAACTGAGGTGTTAAAAAAACAATTAAAAAAAAAAAAAACATCCTTCCAGGGCTGGAAGTTCATACTGCAGCAAAGTCCAAACATGTGATCACAGCTTTAACATTCACTTGATGCCAAAAGTCTTTGGCTGTCTGAATCATCAAGCCTCAAGTTGATTTGTGGAAAAACTTCTCCACAAACCTTAAACCCTGTACCAGATTTCACAGCATCAAATCTAAAAGGTTTTTATGCTGCTTCTTTTCCATCTTAAGGCTGGAAAGTTGGAGCTAAAATTACAGTAAAAGTTGTCAAAGACTCAGGAGGTAACTGCGTCTGGTAACTTTAGCAGCCGTTTTCACACATGACCAGAGAATTTCTGGAGGATGTGTGGAGAATTTGGTCAAGACTTTTAACTCAGGGCTGCTGTTCAAACATCCACCTCATAGTCGGAGGTTCTTCACTGGAGATGAGCTGCAACAGACCTGGGCCAAAAGGAGGAACTTCGGTTTCAGATGTTGGAGGAGGCACCTCGACTTTGTCTCACAAACAACACTCCACATGTTTTATGTATTGTTTAATCACTGGACAGCTGACTGTTAAAACTCCACGGCAGGTCAGGAGGAACCACCAGACACTAAAACAATAAAAAATAATGAGAACGTTTTCAGGACTGCATGTATGAAAACTGCTGTGATGGTGGAACCATGTAACAGAAGGAACAAACGTGTATTAGAATCAGAATAATCCATAGTTTTACTTTAAAACCATCACATTTGAACTAAATGTTGCTTCATTTCTTTCTCACCAATTGAACCCACTTTAGCTTTAAGTGCCAACAAACTCCTTATTCTAAACAACAACCTGTCCATCATGGAAGCTCCTCTCACATCACTAAGACCCTGCGCACACCTGACACACTAATCCATCTGTAGATTTCAGAATGCATCCAGAGAAAGTTATTTACAGCTGTGAACAGTTCTGAAGAGCACTGAAATGGTTTTAACTCAGACCACCTTTGAACAGTTCTGTCAATCCATTATCTTTTACCCATTTTCATCCTTTCAGGGTCACTGGTGCCCATATCCAGCAGTAACTGTGTGAGGGGCGGGGTACACCCTGGACAGGTCGCAGGTCCATCACATTGAGAGACAACCACCTAGGGACAATTTAAAGTTACAGTCTTGTTTTTGGTGTGTGGGAGGAAGTCGGAGTAACCGGAGAAAACCCATGCATGTACAGAGAGAACATGCAAACTCTACCCAGTAAGGTCCCGGGCCGGGATTCGATCCAGCGACCTTCTTGCCGAGAGGGAACAGTTCTACCAGCTGAGACAGTTTCACCTTTGAAAGGTTATGTTCAACTAACATACGGCATTTTAGTAGTCTAAACACAATCTGGGGGGTGCCCTCTCCTGGGGCCTCATTTATAAAGGATTGCATGGAAACCATACTAAAAGTGAACGTATGGCCAAAAGGTGAAAATGGCGTACGCCAAAAAAGATTCAGATTTATAAAACCGTGCGCACAAACACTTTCAAGCAATTTTCCTTTATAAATCACGCCGGAGCCTCAGAGTTTGCGCACAGGGTCCCACCTCAGGTTCTGCCCTCTACACACCCACAACCAACCATAAACAATTGATGCAAAGTACCTCATGAATGTTAAGGTGTATTTTAATGAGTCAGCTGATCAGTGTCAAAAAAAGCGGTTGGTCGGTTCAGACAAGCGCTCCGTCATGCGTCTGGAGGAGGACAGGTGCTGACGACAGGTGCTGATTTACACAGGTTTTCACTCATTTTGCAGATATACAAAATGTTTAGAGTGATCTCATGGATCTTTTCAAAAACTCAGTGTCAAATTTATTTTTCTCTGAGCCTGTAGGACAATAAAAACAATAAATAAAATTAAATAACCCAACCGTTGACCCGTTTTTCACCTAAGTTCACCACTCCACACGTTTCCTCCTGCTTTGTGCTCCAGCGTTATTGCTGTGGTGCTTCATGTTGAAATTTATCTTATTATCTCTTGTTGGGGAGGGGTCTGTGGGGGTCGTCTGAGGAGGAGGCGGTCAGGATGGAGATGAGTGAACTTTTAGATTTAAGTTGGTCTTTTTTATTTGAAAAGGTCCTCATGGCTCAGCAGCAGAAGCAATAATACTGTTAAGAAAGCTTCTGATAAAGTTGATCTAAAATCTAAGTTAATGAAGTTAAATGAAATATCTGAGAGTCATCATGATACAGTGTGGCTATAATTCCTCTCTTCACCATCTGTGTCGTAGCTTCCCGTCTCCAAAATGAGTGTACGCATGGGTCAGAGCTGGCGTGAGGGACCGCACATTTTCACGCCAAGTTTTGTGCGTACGCAACCTTTATAAATCAGACCCCAGAGCTGTAGAAGGGGGTCTCTTCAGTCAGTAAGTGGGAGTTTCTTGAGTATGGTATAGTTTGTGTAAGCTGTGATTGGTCGGATAGAGTTGTGGGGGAAGTTAAAACATAAAGAAATGGTGAAAATATTGTGAACATGTAAATATAATTAACTGACTTCAAATTTGGTGGAGCTAGCATCTTCCTGTCTGAATTTAGGACTAATATTAACATTCATATTAAAAATAGTGATCCGTTTCCAGGTGGGTTTGGGCTGTTTTGGGCTGAATTGTTACACGTCCCTCCACATGCACGGCGTTTAAATTCTTCTAGCATCTTCCTGTCTCGAGATATGACTAAAATTGATATTCAAATCTAGCATGTGAATTGTTAAATCTCACCCCAGCTGCTTAATCAGAGTGGATTACTGCAGTTTAGTAAATGTCTTTAGTTTGTTTTGATTGATTTTGGACCCACTGTGGTCACTGTGAGATATAGTGGAGTGTCAGTCACAGACCAACAGTCTGAGGAGTTGTTTTAATTAAGCACAGCACTAATGTTACGTTTACAGTAACATGTAAAAAAAACAGCTGCAAAACTCTGCAGTAAAGTTTTACAGGTTAAAATCTTCAGTTTTTTGCTCTTGTGCCACATCCTGCTCTTTATCTCTTTGCTCCTAAAGAGAAAAAGCTCTTTAGGACGACTCACCTGAACGGTTTGCACTGTGTAAATCTTCTTCAGGTTGGATTCACATTCTGCAGCCGTTGTGCCCGGTAACGACCTGGAAGAGCAAGTAAAAACAGTTCAAGCTCAAACTAGACAAGAGTCACTGGCAGAGGCAGAAAACACAAGAGTGCTGACACACACAACCTGCAGGAGCTGTTCTTAAAGGAGCGTCACACAGCTGCTGCACTTTATTGCAAAGGATGGGCTTTTGCATGCTTTTATAGATCACGAGCAATAGGGTAATTTAACACCAAGTATGCAAGTAGTATAATTAAGTAAATGACTCATGGACTTCAACCAAATCATTTTTTTCCTCATGAGTTTGTTTTATACTTCTACAGAATCAGAATTTTTAATTCAATCTCAGATTTGCATAGATGATTTCCAGCTGTTAAGAGTCACAAATTATTATTTGACAAAGTCTTTGCTACAAGTTTAAACTAATAGAACTCAAACATATAGAATACTTAACTCTAACAAGCCTAAGAAAATGATCAATGTCACATTTAAAGAGTTGAATATGTGCAGCATCATTTGTGCTTCACATACTATTAGGTGCTGCTGACTCAGCTGCAGTCATGGTTCCAACCACTGAATTTACAATCAAGTAAGTGAGTGAGTGAGTGAGTGAGTGAGTGAGTAAGTGAGTGAGTGAGTGAGTGAGTACATAAATAAGTGAGTAAATAAGCAAGTAACTGAATAAGTAAGTAAGTGAGTAATCAAGTAAGTGAGTGAGTAGGGAAGGAAGGAAGAAAATTAATTCTGGAATTTTAAGGTTTCACAACAACCACAGGACAAGTACCCAGAATGCCACGTGGCATCTAATTGTTTACTTCTTATTTCACAGACACTGCATTATTTTAAAGTTTTGCTCTAACAAAGGCTGCTTGATTTTCAAAACATTCAAAAATACATTTCAACCTCACAGACTAGGGATGCACAATATATCAGTATTTATATCGGTATCGGTCCGATATGTAAAACTGGGCTGATATTAACGTCCGATATTGATTTCCCACTTTTTAGCTTTGTGTTTCTGTTTTGGGAGGCGAAATGGTTGGTTGAGCAGCTTCTGTTTGATCATGATAGTGATATTGATGCTGCATAGCCAGGAATAACTAAAGTAGGGAGCCATGTCAGAGGTCTGGTTGTTTATTTACAATATCAAAAAAAGACCCAAGTGTGTTTGTGCGTGTATGTATAATATAATTTGTGTGTTTGTGTAATATTGGTAAATATCGGTTATCGGCCATAACAGCAATAATTATATCGGATATCGATATCGGATGAAATTTTCATATCGGTGCATCCCTATCACAGACTCTTAAGTTCATGTTTTTACCTAATTTCCAAAAATCAACCATTTTGATTTGTAAGTAAATACTTTTTCACTAAATCCTGAAATAAAAATGTTCATAACAATATCTGCACTAACAAAATTAATATTTGGGGGTGAACAAATGTTTACTAAATATTAATTAGTAAACATGGATAAAAAAAATGGATAAAATGAATAATAAAAAATTAACAGATTTATATTTTAACAACTGAAAAAAATAAACCAGGTAATAGTCGAAGTTTCAGTTCAGTCTCTAAAAATATGTAGAAATAATTCAAATGTTTGTGACGGATGATAACTAGAAATTTGAGACATTAAAGATACTGTAAAGTGCAAATGCCAAAAAAAGTTTTCATGAATTGTATCAAATGATGATCTCAATGGTTTGAATGAGTTTCCTCCAGTAGTTTAGAGATAGATATATTCAGATAGATATAGAGATATGCCTTTCTGAAAGGCAGGTACACAGTCAATGTAAACAAAGCCCTCAGCCAAATTCACCAATAAACAACTGTGAAGCTAAAGTCACATGATTGACCTACATTAGATACTAAAATACTGAAATATATATATTTTTTTAAACACAAATATTTTTTCTTGGTATTATTTAAGCAATTTTAAAGCTTTTCAATTAAAGAGTTGTTTATTTAACAAAAATCTAGATGTACATTAGGATGATCATGTTTGCTGAAATTTTAAGGCCTTTGACTAGAAGCACAGTGTGCAAACAAGAAAGCCTTAATAACAACAACCAACCACCCAAGTTTATAAAAAAGAGACGTAAATATACAGGGTTATGTTTTAATCACAGCTATAGTAGAGTAACTTCACACATAGAATGGACTCTTTTGGCACAGCTGTCCGACAAAAAAAATATATGAATTGGGTTTAAATTTGTTAGCCATTACGAGAATAAAATCCGTTTACTTTTCATTAAATTAAAAAGCATATAGTCATTAGTCATAGTCACTCCAAACTCTCCCCTTCTTGTGAAAGAAAACTTCCTCCAGCTGGATGGTTAAATAACAGTGAGAGATTCACTTGTCCCTCAGAGTGTAGGACTTATTAACACCAACCTATTTCTCACGATCTGCACTGGCATAAGATGTCTAGGCTGTTGAAATTTGTACAAAGAAAAAAGGTCAAAATAACCCCTAAAATGCAAATATTTCCCTCCATGAGTATTTTGCTCCTGCAGGCCTTCGGCAAAGCTGTGGCCTTGACTGGTGTTTTTTTCCCCGCGTCGCCCCCCCTACCCTGCTCCGTCCCGGGGCTCCAAACTAACACGGAAGAAAGCTAAAAATGCTACCTGTCCAGCCAAAACGTCCAAGGTGAGTGCAAAGGCAGCGTCGCTGTGTCGCCTTCTCGCTGTTTCTTTGTGATGTTTTCCAACTCTCTCTCGTCGATGTCAATGTTGTTCTCGGAGGGGACCGTCTGGCCGCTCAGGGCGCCTCTGTCCAGCTGGACGTCTGTCTGACCCGCAGGGACCGCCATTTTCAGCAGGGGACGCGCTAAAGTTTCTTCTGTCTTCCCTCTGAGAAATCTTCGAAATAAAATCACCCAGTTCGGGCTTTATCTTAAGGTACTGAAACACACTACCGCTTTTACGCCCACCCACTGCTGACGTCTCTGCGTCATCACCGAGCAGAAGAGTCCCCACTGGTTCGCCACACAGATAGAAGAAATAAAGCGGGGCTCACTCTGCTCAATTTTCGGCCGATACTTTATTACACGTACACAAGCTGAATTTCTCCAAAATTATTACAAAATTATTCCTAAAATACAAATAACTGAAAAAAACGAACGACAGCAGATAAAATAGAGGGAGAAATACAAATTATTTATATAAAAATTAACACTTTTTAAATCAAATCTACTGTTAGCAGTTCATATTTATTCCACTAGATAGAGCTAATCTCACCTGGTAAAAACATTTTATTTCAAGCACATTTTGTTACTTTTTGCTTTTTTGTATTCAGCTAATCATTATTGGCTAATTTAAAACCTTCTTGATTAAAGTGCTAATAAAGTATTTTGATCCTAATTAGGGCATTATCGTGTCAGATATATTTATGATGTGTTTAATTCCTATAATGTTCCTGTAGTCCACATTTCTATAATATTTTGGTTAATTTGACCTTTATAATGTGTGAAAATGTGATAACCAGGCAGATTCAAACTATATGACTCATCATACTACGTTAAGTTGAGATTTAGGTCTGAATTAAATCCCACCTTCCATGCATGTTCTAGGCCTACTTAAGGTAATTAGCCTATGTTGAACATCAGCCCCCTGGAGCTATTTGTCCTTGTCAAAACAAAATAAGTTTTTATAGAATTCTTCCATCAGGTTTGCTTTTCTGTACCTCTTTCGTGTGCATCATCTGCTGTGCTCCAAAACAACAGTTGACGCAGGGAAAAAAAATCTTTTTTTTTGGTAGAGTGAGTCATCTTCCAAATACACAATCTTCAGTCTGAAGATTTTGGTTGCTTTTACCTGTCAAACTCCAAAATCTGTTGTTTTCACATTAAATAAATTAAAAATATAGGACACACTGTATTTTATTTTGACATCAGTTTGTCAATTTAATTTTCTTTTCCAAAATCTTTTTTATTTTATGTTCTTAGATAATCTAAGCTGTACCAACACGTTTTTGCTTTCTACGTTCTTGAACCTCATACTGCAGTGACCCAGTTTTAATCTAATAGTAATCATTCTGGTGTAAATTACTTAATTTTTATACTTAATTACAATAATTACTTTCCTCCTTAACAGATTTACAAACTCTGTCTGAATATCAGCTTTTAACAGTCAGAAACTCTAAGAGTATAAGTGTTAATTATCCCACTAGAAAACTGATTACTCTGTGTGTGTGTGTGTGTGTGTGTACCTAGTTTTTGTTACCTCCATTTTTGATGTAAACACCTACCTTGTCAGGACCAGTAGTCCTTTTGGAGACCAAAGACCCGTCCTAGTACCTAACACCATTGTGTGTGTGTGTGGGGGTGGGGGTGGGGGGTGGGGGGGGGGTCATTTCAGTTTAGGGTTTAGTACTGCATGATTAAGTTTAGTGTAAGTGTCAGGTTTAATGACTAGAAATGAATACATGATCCAATAAGGATATAAATCCAAACCTGTGTATTTGAGGTGTGAATCACTGCAGTAGCAGCAGGTGAAACCTTGTCACATGACGGCAGCTTTAGCTCAAAGTACACAAATCCAGCTGAGAGCAAACTTTGATTATTGAACTTCTGAACGTCTGTTTCATCCTGGTTTTCCATCAGAAATCAGCAGGCGGTGCTGTTCACACAGCGACCTCTGAGATTTCACCAGGAAACTTTCAGGAACTGTTTCCTGTTGCCTGGCTCAAGGGTCCAGAGTGGGACACATTTTTGTAGTTGGTCTGGGGAGATGAGCAGGCCCACATTCTTTAACCTCTACGCCACCACTCCCAAATTTTCGGATTAAAATGACCAATAGTGAGATCAAAAATGTGACAAAGCTGGATGGTTTCCTCTTCTATCATCCATATCTGTCTGATCAATGGGGTTGCATTTCCTCTTGCATCCATGTACTGGGTGGTTGCCACAAAAACCTTGTACTTTTTAAGAATCTTGTCAGCTAAGTTCAGAGGAACGTGAAGCTGCTTGGTGTTCGCAGTTTGGGAAAGCTCAGTGTGGTACACAAAGCAATTCCAAAATACCCTGTGACTCTTTGTTCTCTGTTTGACAAAAAGCTTGAGGGTTCCTGTGATACTAATTAAAGTCAAACATTAGTTTCACACATTATAGTACTGCATTTTAGGGCAACTAATACTATTGTTGCACACTCACATAGCACAATTCATCTGGTCCACCCGCTTGACCCAGATATCACAAAACATGACAGGCCTTTGGTGGCCCAGATTTGGTCTGTCAGAGGTGGTCCATGCATGGGCCAGCACCACATGAACCAAACCACAAATGGGCCAGCTGTGGCATCTTAAAAACAGGTCTATCATTGCCAGACCTGGCCCACAAATGTTCTTTGTTTATTCTAACACATGCTAAAGGCATGCAGATATGTTGAGATACAGTGAGATGTTGGAGTACCAACAAATTCAACCTGCAGGTACTTTTGTTACATTCATTAGTCATTTTTTACAACTAAATTCATTGGGCCACAGGAGAAAATACAGTCCATTTCAACCCTTTGTTGCAAAAACACAGATGTTTTTTTTATTTATCCCTAGATAAAAAAAAATATATGGTTGGTACAAATAAAAATCATCTGTTCATCTTGTTCCAGTGTTTGTGGAAAATCTGCTTTAGACAGTTTGAGGTGATTAAAAAGCAAACCGAGTGGATGATTTAATCTGCCTATCAGCGCAGAGCTGCTGATCTGCCTGCCAACATCTCAGCCTCCTGCTGATCCCAGGCCTGCCTCCCCGAATCCGAGCGGACGTGCGTCGCATCGGTAACGCTGCTGGTGTGACAGAACCCACCCGAACCCTCTCATCCCCGCTCCGGAGCTCCGCTTCACACACACAACGGCGCTCAGGTTCGCTCCAGCCGACCCGGTTCTGTTGAGTGCGTCGCGTTTTACTGCTATTTTTAATTTTCTTTTTATTCTCTGAGAGGAAACTGAGAGAGACCCCCGCCGCCGCCACTGGGGTGGTGGGGAGAGATGCGCTTTGTGAGCGGGTTGGTGCTGAAGCTGCTGCTCGGAAAATTATGGAGCTTTAAACCATGAGAAATGAGGGATAAGAAGAGGAAGAAGAAGAAAAAAAGGATTGTTGTCTCTGGATTTGTGTTGTTTTTTTTTTTTTTATCTTTCCCTGCCTGGTTGTGTTGAAGGTAGGAAGGAGGATTTGATGCGGGGAGAGGGGCACGCGCTCTGCTGATGGCAAACACAAGTGAGTTCGGTGAGAGCAGCTCGTCCTTTCAGAACCACGCAGCGTCCGCGGCCTCTGCGGTCAAGCTGGCCTCCCTGGGTCTGATCATGGCCACGAGCCTGCTGGGGAACGCGTCCCTGTCGCTGCTGCTGCTGAAGGACAGCTCCCTGCGCAAGGCTCCCTATTTTTTCCTGCTGGACCTGTGCGCGGCCGACGTGCTGCGCGCGGCCGTCTGCTTCCCCTTCGTGATGGCGTCGGTCGGCGGCGGCTCCGCGTGGCCGTACGGGACGCTCAGCTGCAAGATCGTCGCCTTCCTGTCGGTGCTCTTCTGCTTCCACGTGGCCTTCCTGCTCTTCTGCGTCAGCGTCACGCGCTACATGGCCATCGCCCACCACCGCTTCTACTGCAAGCGCATGAACCTGTGCACGTGCGTGGCGGTGATCTGCATGGTGTGGACTTTGTCCGTGGCCATGGCCTCCCCGCCGGTCTTTGACGTGGGCACGTACAAGTTCATCCGCGAGGAGGAGCAGTGCACGTTCGAGCACCGCTACGTGAAGGCCAACGACACGCTGGGCTTCATGCTGATGCTGGTGGTCATCGTGGGGACCACCCATGTGGTCTACATCAAAATGCTCTGCTTCGTCTACGACCACCGCAAGATGAAGCCTGCCCAGCTGGTTCCGGCCATCAGCCAGAACTGGACCTTCCATGGACCTGGAGCCACCGGGCAGGCTGCAGCCAATTGGATTGCCGGCTTCGGCCGCGGGCCCACCCCACCCACGCTTGTGGGCATCCGGCAGGCTTCTCACCCCGGCAACAGGAGGCTGTTGGTCCTGGATGAGTTCAAGACTGAGAAACGCATCGGGAAGATGTTCTACATGATCACACTGACCTTTCTCATCCTGTGGGCTCCGTACATCAGCGCGTGCTACCTGCGGATATTTGTGCGTGAAGCCCCCGTCCCCCAGCTCCACCTGACCGCCGCAGTGTGGCTGAGCTTCGCCCAGGCAGGGGCCAACCCCATCATCAGCTTCCTGTTCAACAAGGAGCTACGGGTCAGACTCAGGGCCTGTTTCTCCTGCTGCTTGGGCAGTCAGACCCCCATGGAGCCATACTGTGTCATATGAACCCCCCTGAGCCAAAATACTGCCAAAGACTTATTTATATGCCAATTTTAGAATGTACACCCAAGTTTATCCAGAAATATAACTGAGTTGGTGGGACAACCTTTGTTCATCATATCAACCAGGGCTCTGCAACCCATGTCTCTGGGGCCACATGGGGCCCTTTGGTCCCTCTGCAGCAGCTCTGCGGAGCTTTAACAAACACTGGAATGAATATTTGAATTTGAAACCACGATACAAAAGCAAAAGAAATATATGGCAAATCTTTCTGATAAAACCAAGAATTGGAAGGAATAGTTAAAAAAATGAATCAAATTTGAAGTTAATGAAGGTCTCTGGCTTAAAGGTACTCACCATCATTTATGAAGAAATAGTTTGAAAGATTTTACACTCAAAGTTTTCTCACTATACCGATATGCAATTCTGAAATGTGGGTACGCAATGTAAACAAAGCACCCAGCTGAATCTGCATGGAATCTTGTGTCACATGATTGACCTCTATTCAGTAGTCTGTGTAGGTGAACTAATATGGTGAAATCAGACTGCAGGAGTCAATCGACTGCTAATCTTGAAAAGAAAAGAATGCGTTAAATTTCAGTTAAGAAGAAATGTCAGGGATCAAACAATGGAGTGCTAGATTAATAGAGATCAGCATTTGAAACATAAGCTTGGTGAAACTTTTGTCTGACTGGTAAGTTTGCTGTTTCAACCCAACATGTTTTAGTGTACTCAACAAATCTGAGTGTAAAAACTTGCCAACACGTTCAAATTGATAGATTCTTCCAGTGAACTCATATAAATCATTTTCTACACTTATACAAAATACTTGCATTAACTTTAATGTTTAGATTTGATCAAAGGGAATCTACTCACAAAAATGTTTCTTCTATGTTAGAAAATGTTTTTTTTAAATACCAAAAACCATCAACAGTTAATTATATGTTGATTAATTTCATAATATCACAAACTATAAAGTATAATATAGTAAATATTTAACATCTATTAAGTTGTGTTGTTTTTATTTCTGGCTTCAAGTATATTTTGCAGCAAAGTTTCTGGACAAAGCAGGAAAGGTTCATTTAATTTAAAGGTTGCATTTTTGTAATAATCCAACAACACATGACTACATTTACCAGTATGTCTCACTTTAAGATCAGGGATGGAGCTAGAATCTTTTGCAAGGGGTGGCACAGCCAAAGTGGTATTTATTTAGGGGGGCACATATAAATAAAGAAAACAATCCCAAATTCAAGATGGCCGCCAAAGCCAGTTTCAAATGTCTCTAATTCAGTTGTTTTAAGATATACTGAGCTGAGATTTTGTGTGATAGAAGCTAAGAACGATGAACAAAAAACATGCTGAATACTAGGCACAATTTCAAGCCAGTTGTGATTGCTAATTTTACAAAGAGCTATAATTTTGCATTTTTCAGACAAAACTCAAAAATAGTGTAGTAGTAGCTGAAAAAAATCTTTACCAAACTTTAAATGCTTATTAAAAATTCAAGCTGGCAGTAACAGCTACATTTAAATAGCTATAAATCATCCAGACTTATTGAACTCGAATTTGATTTGGCGTAGCCATGATTGCTAGTCCAATTTAAGCTAACCAGTAATGCTAATTTTACAAAAAGCTTATTATAATTCAGCCATTAAATACACAGCTGAAAATTTATATTGTTGTAGAAAAGGGCAATCTTTAACAAAATCTGAATAGTAATGCAAAATCCAACATGGCCATCAAACCTTATTTCAAACAGTTATACCTCAGCCATTGAAAAAAAAATACTGAAAATTGGTATGGTGGTAACCAAGAGCAATCTTCATGACATGTAGAAAGCTCAATTTTAAGCTAAGGGCTAATGCTAATTAAAGTAAGAGATATATTTAAGCCACTTTTAGACACATAAAGCTAAATGTTGTTATGATAGTATCTAACAACATTCTTCAGCAAAATCTGAAAGCAAATCAAAATTTCAAGATGGCCAACACAGCTTATTTGATTGGCTATTTGTACTATTACTGAGCTGAAATGTGTATTGGTTGCTGAGAACAAGCCCTAAAAGAATTTGATTTCAAATTAGAAATCTAAGATGGTGACCAAATACTATACATTTGACATTTTTTGAGATTTTAAGCAGAAATTAAGCGTGATGTTAGCTGAGTGGTCTGCCCAACAGATTCTAAATTCAAATAAAAAAATTCAAGATGACCACCAAAACAAATTCAAATGGCTCCAATTCAGCTAGTTTTCTACATATTGAGCTGAAATTTGGTGTGGTGATTTGTTACTTTGTATTATTTCAGTGGCTTAGAAATTTAGAAAAGTTTTTTTCCCCACACACCAATGGTTCTCTACCCCAGATAAGACAGCTGCTTGTAGATATTTACCATGTATTTGCTCTAATCTAATTTTTTTTTTGCTGCATGCGATCCCCACCTCTACTTGTCAATCATTTGGGGGTGGCAACTGGGGTGAGCAATCAGGCGCCAACTATCCCTCTGGCTCCACCCTTGTTTAAGATGATTCCAGGTTTGCAAGAAGACATACTGTATGTGTTAGCACTTAAAGTATGAGTTGAGGATGACTCTCAGCTACTACCACACCAAAGTGTAGTTTGATATTTATAAAACTTACTGCTTTGTAGTCATTTTGGGTTTACAGTAGCTGATTTTGATGAGCTGTTGCTGGCATCTCCAACAGGGATTACTCCAAAAAGGAAACATCAATAGAAATACATCCAGGAATTAGTTTCTGAGAGTTTGGTTAAAATCTGTAAGCTGATATTTTGCTAACACTCCAGACAAACACAGGCACTTGCAAAGACATTATAGCTTTTTGCAGTGGGTGATGTAAAAATAGCATTAAAAGGAATAAGTTTATGTCTAGAATTTAAAAAAACTACCTTTTAAAAATTTTCTTACCTAAAAGTTAGTGCATGAAAAATTTGAATGTAAACCAATAACTTAATAACTTTGGGTCGTGACCGAAAGAACGAGATTGCGGATACAAGCGGCCGAAATGAGTTTCCTCCGCAGGGTGGCTGGGCT
>JARVJO010000365.1:9038478-9049667 GCA_031762555.1 Cynodonichthys magdalenae
GTTGTTAGCACTAGCTAAGTAGCAGAAAGCTAGCGCGCAATAGCTTCTAAACTACCACCCATTAACAGTTTTATTATAACAATTATGTAAATATGTATTTATCAAGATGTCATAATCAAACCAATCCGATCAATAAAAGGACTACGTGACCTCTGAGCGCCTCTTCAAGCGAGTCAATTTCCATCACGTCGTTGCCCTCAGTCAGACTGGTGGCTAAGTGCTGCTGCTAAGCTACAAGCTCACAGGCAACGAGGAGAGAGCCTTTCAACATGGCGCCGAGAGGTCGCTGCCTGTTCCACAGACACAGCTGCACTCTCTCAACATTATTATTACCTCAAACAGTGTTAAAAGTAAGCAATGCCGAGGCTTACCAACATGTAAAAAGGATCAATAAAAAGACCTCACATCAGATTGCACGTCTGTTCAAAATTACTTATTTACTAGAACATGTTTTACACATAAAGTCTGGTTTGATGGTTACAGTAACATAAACATAACTTATTTATTTTACTTATTAGGTTATTAAAATATTTAAAAATTGCAACTACTTTTTGGGGACTCCCAGTCAATGGTCAGTTTAGAAAAACATTTTCTGCAAAAGAGCAATGTGACTGCTGAGTGATGAATGACTGCAAAAGTTTGCTGAAGAAGTTGATGGTGATAACAGCTGACTCTTTAACATTGAAAAATTTCAAGACAAAGAAAGTTGGAAGGACAAAAAAAACTGAAAGATGTGAAAAGCATAAAAACAAAAAGGATGCATAAGAAAACCAAAATAAGAAATAACAAAAAGTTACTTATAGAAACAAAAAGACAAAAAATCAAACAAAAAGGAAGCCAAAGAAAAGAAATACTAAGGAAACTTGAAGAGTAGAAGATTGCATGTGGAATACAAAGACAAAATGGACTCGAGAAAAAAAGACAAAAATAATGCTACAAAGTCAAAAAGGCCACAACTACACTAAATGGATGCATAAAAGAACATAAAAACACAAACAAGAAGCATAAAGGCTGTTTTTTCATCAATGAGAATTGTCAAAATTGTTTCACCTAAAACATATAAAGATAGTCAAACATTACAAAGAACTTGTGGAAAGAGATTGCACAATGTTTGCGCCGTCTTCTCCATGCGCAGAGACACAGGCGGCTAATCGTCACTGTGTTGGGTCATTTTTGTTTGTGGGTGACGTACTGCAATTGAGGGAGTTCACACTATAGTTTCACTTTGAGTATTACATTTCTGAGGCAAAGAACATTTCATCACCATGTCGGAGCGAATGTCTTTCATCTCTTTAAGTTTGAGGACACTGAAAAATACAAGAAGTGCTGTGAATTTCTTCTTTTACTTTTTTGCTGAGTTTGATAATCATTATTCTGCAGCCCGATCACTCTTTCAATCCCGACGTCGTTTTCTACTTTTTTGCATAAAAAGGCAAAACAAATGCATAAGGAGACGTGTTTTCTCATGTGGGACACCCTTCCCCTGAGCTGTTGTACTCCTCTGCCTACTTTCTGTGAAAAAAATGAAGGGGGAGCAATTGTTTCTGCGGTTAAGGAGGAAAAAATAAAGACATTATCAGGATAAAAACAATAATAAAACAATGAACGGTTCTTTACTGCCCACAACTCAGTTCTTATTCATTTTAAGGAGCCGTTCAAAAGATTTGGATCATTCACAAACATCAGATCTCTGAACTTAGACCTTATGTCTGTACATTTTGATACCCTAAGGGTTGAAATAATGCTAAAATTGTTACAGACAACAACAAAAAAAGATATATTCCAAACACAGCATAAATAGAAAAGACCATCAAAGCAAGTTTTTAGTTAGCATCACTTAAAGCCTGCTAAATTTTCCCAGGCTGAAGTAGGTTCAGAACATTGCATTGTTTTATTTAAAAAGATGTAGACCAAAAGGTCAGTTTCAGTTTCCAGGTTGGAAGATGTGACACAAGTTACGTTCCACCACATTCAAAATAACAGACACTTAAGACTGATCATTTATCACAGTACAAGATGGGATACACCCTCAAACACACACACACACATACACCTTCACCACTCATTTTCTTTTAACAGTAAACATGGCACACAATAATGTTTTTATGGCACATCATCAGCTGTAATAATTCACCACAAAACAACCTTGCACATTTTGGTTCGACTAAGCAAAGCAGTGTTGAGTTAAATGTGAACATTCTTTAAAAAAGCGACAATACACACAGTCCTAAAATCGCAAAGTGCATCTTAACATTCTGTATTTAATGTAAAAAATAAAAAAAAAACAATAACAATAAAAATAATTTGTTGTGCTGTATTTAACACTGACAGTGGCATCTAGCAACTGCAGAAAATACCCCAGAACTTAAAGATATATTCTGGTCATTTTGGGGCTTTTTTACACTGCAAAGCTGGGCCGGCCTGGCTTCAAATTTAGGTTCAGCGTGTTTGCATTAGCCCTTATGGTCTAGTTCCACACCGATTTCTGGAACTTAAAGACCCGTAGTTCTATCCTATTTGATGGCTACTGCTGCTCATTGATTGGTTCACTGAAGGGTGGGTGGGGGTGTTACGTCACACATATGAAAGTAACTTTACGTCAATCGTTTGCAGCGACTGTAACATATTTTTAAAGAGTTTCACCAAACACCAAAAGTAGCGAGCTAACAAACAACAGCAAGCTAACATTAGCTAGCATTAGCTTCCCGTTTGGTCATCCTGTCCTCTTGTCTTAAGTGTCATACTGCTGGTCGGTCCAGTACAGTCTTCGGTACTTTTCCTTAGAGTTTGTTGTAGTCCATTATTGTTGCCTCACAAAAATAAAATAAAATTTGCGCATGTTTAATACTATAATCCCACCCACATCGAGGCAGCACTCTGTTCAATGCAAACACAACCAGGGCTGGGGTATAATAAGGCCAAGTGACTGGTACCAGGGCTGGCTGGGCCTTACAATGCAAAAATGCCTTTTGAAGAGATAGTAATAGTTATCAACAGTTAGTACCTTATATCTGTGGAAACAGTCATAGAGCACAGAGTACGAATAAAATACTCCATCTTCTGGGTCTGATGGTACTAACTACCACCACTTCAAAAATGACCAGATAATCCCTTTACAGTTCGTCTCATTCACACAGGCTTACATTTCAAGTTGCTGTCAAAACATTCATAATTCTCAAAAAATGGTTTCTGCATTTACTTCTTCATGTAGTAAATCTGTCAAAAATCTGATTTAGTCTGAACAGTAGAAAAAATATTTCAAATAACTTGAAAGAAAAATACACTTAGATGTTTTTGTACAATTGATCAAAGCATGCTTTAAAAAGTGTTCTTGGACATTTTGAGATGAGCCTTTGTATCAGAATCATGAAACGAATCGCACCGTCTTCAGAAGCTTTTCATCATCTCTACATCGGAATAAAATTAGTCTAAAATAAAGCCAAAAACTATTCTGTTGCATCACTGATCAGCACTGTATGCCCACTCCCCACACCCTCACACTGTATCATAGTGTTAATAAGACCCTCATTCCCCGAGGTCTTATGTGTTGAACAGTGCAAACAAGCAGCTCGGTCCAAAAGAGGCCGATACGACACAGGATCCCCATGGAGTCCAATTTCAGTTTACTTGTCCCGCCTGACTTTGCGCACCACTTTCTCCTCAAATACCTTCCTCATTGTCTTTTCTATTTGCTTGAGGAAAACTTGAGGAATCCGACCACACAGGGTGTTAACCGTGTCCAAGAACTTGGTCTGGATGGGATAGAAGAGTGACTGGAACATGTTGTCTTCAAAAGGGAACTGCAGAAACAGAGACAAGACCCTGATGAGTGACGATACCAAAGCTACGCCAAGTTAAAAACAAACAAAAAAATGATCTACCACCCTCTGAATGGTATTTATAAAATCCAACAGAAGGGTTTGGGGTGGGGTTTTTGTATTAATCATGAATTACGCCCCGACTCGTCTTTTAAGAGGCTTATCTCAGCAGAACAGGGGGAGCTGACTTTGCTGCCAGTGAATACAAATTCTAAAATTAAAAAATGACCCAGATTGTTTAATGTGAGCTCAAGAAATGCAGCATAGCACAGTCAACAGTTACAGCTGCTCTCTGCATGAGCTTGTTTTATACACTAAAGGAACAGTCCCACAATTCTGGGAAAAAACAGTTACCATCAGAAGTTTATATTGTTAATGATTTATTTAAATAGTTCTTTTTCCAGGGTGGAAAGAATAAACAACATACAATTTCAAGGTTTTTTAAAAACATGAATTGTGTGCATGTGTTTGAATTTATTGTAGATTTCCTCTAATGTTCACAAGGTTAACATTACACATACAATCCACCTATGTGGAATGTTCACAAGGTTAACATTACACATACAATCCACCTATGTATTTTAAATGTTTTAACAAGTGACGTTGCTGTCACTCACAGAATGGCTCCTGGTAGTTATGTCGAACTACGTCTTTTTAGGGTTTTAAGTTTCAAAAACAATCTGACTCTTACCACGGTGGTATCCAAGTTGCTGCATGCTTTTAGAGAGGCACATCTTTGTGCCGATAACGTTTGTAGTCATTTCCTCGTCTGCAGTGAGGAGCTCGTGGGTCTCAAGAAAAAATTAAATAAAAATAAAAAAACAATCACAGAAAGTTTAAATCTGAGAGGAGTCCTGCTATTTGTTTGACTTAAGAAACTTGTGGCTGGGTGGTCCCTGAAGCTGTCAGTCAGCTCTGCACCGGCACATCTTTTCAGGAGCCAGCAAGTAATGTGTCTGTCACTACCTTGCTCCGAGGCTTTCATTGTTTTTTACCTCGCTGGGAGGTTAAAGCTTGGGTTATACTTCAATACGTGAGACAGCGGGTCGGTGATTGGGTCATTTTGGATGTCTTTCGGATCAGACTGTCGCAGTTTCGTGACGAAAATTGTTTATTTTGTTCTCAGCTATGAATCTTCCACTCTTTCTTTTTTCCGTGTGTGAAAACCAATGCTCAACATCCACATAATCATGTGTCGACTGTTTAGCTTTGGATTGAGCATGAGGAGGCTTTAACCCATCTCGAGAGAACAAGAACTATGTTTTGACACCTACACAGAAGCTCTCCTCTGACAGTATACATGTCCAGGTCTTAAAAATACACTGACAATCAGCACAGTGAGACACTAGCAGCATCATGGCTGCCTTCACAGTGGGTAGATCAGTATTGCAAAGTGAGTACTGTGATTGAAATTTCTTGTCCTGACCTTTAAGTTTTGTCACCTCAGAGACAAAAGGTCACTTCAAATCAATACAAAGTTGTTTCAAGTGTTCGCTTTTGCTGTACAAAAAACATTTTTATACTGATGGAAGAGCCTTTTCCATGACGAAAAAGCAGTGTAAGTGAATTTGAAACAGCAGCAATGAAAACAATAACACAACCTGTAAAACTCTTCAGGAACACTCACATCGTGTATGGCATCGTACATTACTTTGAACGCAGGCTGCTTGTCGTCATGATAGACGCCTCGGTTACCGTGGAGGATGGACACACCCTCCTCCTCAGCAGCTTTGCAGTTACTCCCGTACATGCAGTGGTCCGGCCTGTAGTTCCACTGGCAGGGAAATATAAAGAGACACTCTGGAAAAAAATAGACACATTGTAATTCGGGTGTAAATCACAAGCTTTATCACAATACTATATTATATCAATTTGTCTGGAAGACGATACAGAGTTTCTCAGTATCACAAAGTCTGTCATGATATGATTTCCATTCAATTCAATTCACAAGTCTTTGATCGATATCGATCCGCATCGGGCATATGATGACGATATGGATTGATATTTTCATTTTGCCTTGATGTAACTGAATTATTAACCATTTAATCAATATATTGATTTGGATTGATGCATTTTTACACCCCTAATTATTACTGATCTGTTGCACTAGAAATGATAAAATGTGAAATCAAAACACCTGACTGTCACATAAAAGTGGTTTGTGTTGGAAATATCCATTTCATAGGGTGATAATAACTGAATGTATTTGTAATAATGTACATTTTTACATCACCTGTTTAGAAAACAGAAAAAGACATTTCCTACAGCCTGAAACAGAATAAAATAATATAAATAAATCTAAAATGGCAACTAGTACAGTAAGATTTTTTGTGTTGCAAATGCTCAAAACATAAAATCTAAAATCCATCTTTATTAGTTGTTTGAATCCTTTTACCTTATAATGAGATTCACTCTGTATTGAATATAAAATGATTCAATAAAGTGTGAACCATCTGTCTGCATGACCAGGAAAATCCAAGTTTGCTAATGGTGTTATAGCAGTTTTTGTCTTGAGTAAAACTGTAGTGGCCATCTAGAATTGGGCTGATTCCAAAAGTTAATCAGTTGTTGATGTACATTTGATGATTACTTTCGTTAAAATTCATCCTCTAGTTTGTGAGATGTATTACTGAAGCTATAGACAAACATAAACACAGAGGCAAAAACAGTATCTTCTTTGGCAGAGGACGATAAACAGGCGGATTTTTGTTTCATGGGCTAACTGGAAAATTCTCTAGAGGCAGTAGGGAGTTCAAAGCCTCGACAATTAAAACTAACATTTTCTTTGCTCATTTCAGCTCAGTTGTCTCAGAGATCATGCCAGTGGCTATGAGCTCTTAACAGCTACATTTGGCTGCTGCAGCTGGAACTCCATCTGCTGCCACCACCTGCAGCTACAGTCCTGGTTACTGAGTCATGATGAGAACTGGTTTAAAACATGGCAGGATTGGCAGGTGTGATGAATACTTTATTTTCCACCATCACTGCTGGTGGTATGAAGAAGCCAGTAAAAAAGGCACTGCACCTGGATTGTAATGGAAGATGATGTTGAGCAGGTCCTGGTCGCCCCAGGTTATGTGGTTCTTATATTTCTGGTAAAGTGGGTGGAGAAGATCTTCCCATGACAGACCACTGAGAATCATGCTATTCTGTAAAACCAGCAGCAAAAAAACAACAAGAATAAAGTTCAACAGCAGCCTTAAATGCATCATCAAAGGAGGTACACATTTATACTCCACTTTCCATTTGTAATCTGCTGCCAGTAAAGCTGCTAAAATGAGCTCTGAGGCAACAAGTCTGCGATGCCAGCATGGTAATCTCAAAAGCTTCAATCACAGGCACTTGGAGCCCTCAGCCTTTGACTCGAGCGCAAAGAAAAACATCCTTAAAAATGCAAAACAGATACCGCAGCCCATTTTAGCCTCTGACTAATCAGAGCGTGGGTAAATAAAGGCTACATTCTGAGCTCACCTTAAACAGCGTGCTGCGGATTCTTGTGAGATTCATCAGCATGACACCGGAGTTGACCCCTGTGTCTCCGTAGAACGGATGACGGGCGAAGCGGCTGTACCAGCCGATTTTTGGCACCTCGTGCTCCGGAGCCATTGCTGCCAGCTGGGTGCTGTTGAAAGCCTTCAGAAACACCCAGATGTCATCCATGGGTCGCAAGAACAGCACATCTGTGTCCACATAAAGTAACGAATCCAGGTCTTTCAGGATGACCTGGGAGTACAGTTCATATCAGTATAATACTAACACACCAGCTTTGTATGGCTTGAGTGTTTATAGTGCTGGGCAGTATGATCCAAATTTTATATCATGGTATTTGCAACAATTATACCAGTATCACAATATTTGACAGTATTTTTCTTTTCATCACAGTTCAGCTGATAATAAAAAGTACAAACGCTGCTTATTGATCATCAAACTGCGGTCAGCTAAAGTTACTGTCTTTCTGCATCACAGAAACTATTTCTTGACATTTTTTTCTTTTACTGTACCTCTGTCTGTGTTGCTGTTTCCCTTCTCTACATGTCTCTTCTTCTTTGCAAGGTTGTGGACAGTAGTCACACGTTTTGGTACGGTTGTGACGAAGGAGGGTTGATCAAAGATCAATATCAGGTCTATTTTTTGTGTTGTTTAAAAAACTTAACAGGACGACTCAGCCTCCGAGCACCAGTCAACTCAACCCCGGTACGAACCACTTTGCCATAATGCCGGATGTCCTCCAGGCTTTTCACAAAATAAGCACATTAACGCCTCCATACATTTACGTCGCACATGAAATCAATCTGTGCACATCGCTGAAGAGGTGTATACTACATTCAGCAATAACGTCAGTCAATTTAAGCAGCTAGATCGTCACCCATCCCCAGTTATTGAGAAGGTTGCTCCAACAATAACATTAGCTTGCTAATGTGCAAAGTGGTGCTGCGAGGAAAAGTGTCCTCCATGAAACCTTTCACTGGCAGGTGGGACATAACGTTCCGAACGTGTTCAGGCTGTTTAAACCAGTATGTCTGGTATTCAGAAAATTCATATAATTTTGAAAACAAACAAAAAAAAAGGTTTTCGGTACGAACTCGTATACTGCCCATCACTATGTGGTTGTTTGTCATTTTTGTCTCTATGTGCCCCTGCGATGGACAAGAGACGTGCCCATGGTGTCCCACTCCTCTCACACAAGGTGCTTTTGTAATGCTTGGCCTGTGTTTAAATCTTTTCATTAGCCGTTATAAACCCACAGACCTCCTTTCCGACTGAGGCCCAGAAAGACACAATATGCCCATCTGGTCTCTAAACATTTCTCTCTTCTTGCTCTTGCAGTCAGAAAAATGTATTATTTTCTCTCTGGATGATTTTTTTAATGTGAAAAGTTCAGTCCTTCACAGCAACTTATTTTCCCCATAAAGGAACTCCTCTTTTCTCCAATATGTCAACCTCCATCTATAACACGTTCACGTAACAAGTACCCGGCTGTCCGACTTAAATTTGTTATGAATGTGTTATGAATAGTTGTCACCTACTAGCAGATCAAATTTTAGTTTGATATCTGTCAAATCAGCTGAGTTGTAGGCAGTTTTGTGTTTTCTAAGGTCAGTTAGCGGTGGAGGTCAATTTCAGGTGGCAGGTGATATTTATGCTGTTTATTTTGCCTAAAAGAGGTGCAGATGGCACAACTGCAAGGTTATGATTTTGCTACTTGTGTAAAACTATATGAGATGATTCAGCCTCAGGTCATTCAGAACATAGTAGATGCTCTCACCAGCTGTTCAGTGAGTTTTCTTTAATAACGTAAATACTGAATATCTGCTGATTGCTCTGCAGTGAGAGGATGATGCTATGGATCTGTTGCACCAGCATTATGTCTGATCCATAGTAAGAAAGCTGGCTGTTGTTTCAATGAACACTGGCCTGAAAAGGAAATCGATAAGCAAGCACAAGCTTCACTTAATAAAATGATTGGTTTTAGTCTCCTGAGGCTTCCATTCCTTCTACATAAGTGCTGCAGAAAAGGTCTGAAATGATGCAAGTAATTATTTACAGTCATGCAAAACGGGCACCATAAACTTCTTGATGCTTATATATAAATCTAATGGATTTATAGACCTTTTTCCTTTAATCTGGTTCATGAATTTACACATGGTGAGGGTATGAGGGAAAATAAAAGCAGAAGTCTGACCGGGAGAAAGAGTCTCTGAGCAGCACAGGGCTTGAAGAGCTTCTTCCATTCATCAGAGTTGCCCACAGAGAAGGAGATGGGGTAGATCTTGTACTGGAACCTGGTAGACACAAAGTGAGGCCATTGGTTCAGCTGGAAGAAAAAAAAAAGATTTAAGATATAAACAGATTTTACATAAAGAAGCCTCAAAGTAACCTGATAAAAAACAGCCCCTTGTTCTTTGCTTTGCTTCGTACGGCTATTAAGAAGCAATTTCTTGCTGGAGGCGTGGACTCTGTTGAAGTTTAAAACGATTGGATCTGATTCACCCAATCGTTAATGTTTGGCCGTGACGTATGTAGTGCACCAGCTTGACCGTGAAGGAAGATATGTTAAGCTAACTGGAAATTGCGTGCACTGTAAACAAACGTCCCCTACTGGGAAGAGAAAAGTACCATGCTGAACGAGATGGCTGTAAATGAGTGCTGCAGGCTTTGTGAGACTAATTTAATTTAGAAGCCTTGTCAACACAGACTGAATGACTTCATTCACTTGCTCCGCTGCCATTGCTAAACCACAGACAGACTAAAACGGTGCAGAAAATCGTCATTGTCGTTCACAACACACCTCCTTCTGTTCGCTGATTGGCCCGGTTGAAATTCTACCAGAGAAATCTATGTTAATAAAAGAAAGCCCAGAGGGTACAGAGAAGGGAAACTAGAATTGAGTGGAACTCTGTAGGAGTACAAGAGCCAGGCTAGCGTATAATAAAAAATGCGATGTTCACAATGGTATGTTCGAATAAATGCAGGAATCCATTGGATTTCTCTCAAACCCTTTATTTTCGTCTCTGACTCCAGTTTCAGCAGTACACAGCACAGGCCTCAGTGACCTTGGGAGAAACCCAAATAAAGCAGCCCAGTCTGTCCAGACTGGATCTGAACAGAGACTCTGCAAAAACTCCCCCAACTACTAAAAACATCAACATTATAACTTCTTCAGTCTCTTCCTGGTTACACCCCTGAAGGTGGTAACTTTTACGTCAGACGTAGAACGTAACTAACTTTTGTTTATACTAACAGAAAGAACACATTGATAACACACAGACCAAATCTGTCTGTTTTTAACTTACTGCTGTATTGAACAGAAAGTGTAAAATATTAAACTGCATCAAACATTCAGTTGATCAATTACAAAATTTCCTTCACTAGACTCAAATATAAGCCATCTGTATTAGCTGTGTTTCAGGTGGAAGCACAAAATGGATTTATGTTAAAAATTAATTATTTAATGTTAATGCCATGTTTGAAAATGCAAAAGGTGGAATTACAGAACATAAACAGTTTGTGGCATCCACACAAAAAAGCCAGAATAAGGCTGACTGAGACGTACAAACAGCTCCTTCTACACTGGAAGCCAGTGTCTAAAAAGGAAAATGAGGTTGAAAAGAGCCACACTGTGTGAAAATTTTGTACAAGTTTCCAACCAAAGGAGGGAGAAGAAAAATATCTGTCTGTAGCCGCTGACAACAGAGAGTCGAGCAAGAAATGACACAGTTTCCAACCACTTACAAAGTGCATCACAACTTTTACCAATTCCTAAACTTATTATAGAACTGTATTTACAACTTAATTTTTAAATGGTAAATGGTAAATGGACTGAACTTATATAGCGCTTTATCAAGTCCTTCCAGACCCCAAAGCGCTTTA
>JARVJO010000365.1:9059380-9073207 GCA_031762555.1 Cynodonichthys magdalenae
CCACTGTTCAAAAGAATGAGCCAGCACAGACAAGCAGCTTCATCAGGCCAGGACTCTGCAGTTTACACTCATCTACAAGCCAGCAGTCACTCTTTCAGAGATGAAGATGTTCTCATCCCTGATAGAGAGGAACGTTGATTTGAGAGAGGAGAAAAGGAAGCCATTTTTGTGCAAGAAAAAACATTCATCATTAAACAGGGGTGGAGGCCTTCGGGTCAAGTTGTCCCCCTCCTACAATGCTGTTAATGCAAGTATGACTCAGCCCC
Source organism: Cynodonichthys magdalenae (assembly GCA_031762555.1). Classification (NCBI taxonomy): domain Eukaryota; kingdom Metazoa; phylum Chordata; class Actinopteri; order Cyprinodontiformes; family Rivulidae; genus Cynodonichthys; species Cynodonichthys magdalenae. The sequence goes on from JARVJO010000365.1 coordinate 9,059,647, forward strand.
CTGGTCAGTAAGCCTATTGTTTGGATGATGGCCCTCTTTTGCATGTGACCAACCAGTTTGTCCACCATCTGGAGGCAGTGCTTTTAAGGCTGAGTTCACCTGAAACTCCTCAGACTTAAGAAGTCTCTTGGAGGAAAGACAAAAAGTTTCATTAAAGAAGAACCTGTCCAGAGGACCTACTTATTTTTTCCTTTTGACCCATTGGATCATTTTCCTAACAGAATCTTCCCCCTCAGGAACCATCTGTTGACATTCACATATGTAATCACAATGTTGTTTCAGTCATATACTGAAGTTTTCCTGCTGCTCTGGTACTTAAAGGTATTTTTCTTTTCTTTTCTTTTTTTTTGAGACATAGCTCACATTTCATTCTGTGGCAGCACAACAACCAATGATTTACTGCCACTGAGGCTCTCAATCAGATGTTGTATCATGACACTGAAGATGAGAAAAAAAGCCAAGAATTGTCATGAAAAGTGTGAAACACTTTAATAGGGAAGGAAGTAAAATAAGACCATAAATTTCTAACTCGTATTTTGTCTTTTCACAAAGAAAAACTTTATTTTGATCAAAAACTGATATCAAGAAAGCCAATGTTGTCTGAAGTTATTGTGTAATCAGAACCAATTGAATAATTATGTGACATGCTTGTTTGATCTATTGAATTTTTTCTCTTGACTGCTCCTCTGGTGCTGTATTCTATTTTTGGAATGTGAAATGATGAACTGCAGGCAGAAACAACCTCAAGCATCGATCCCATGCTGGTATCAATGTCTGATTCTAAAGTTAGGATCATACGTTGATTTTGATTCTCAGTCATACAGGACATGACAAATTAAAAGAATCAAGACAAGCAATTGGACTTCTGTTGTGTAGCTGAAGACGTGCCGAGTTTCAAGATTTAAACTCCACCAGGTTAGTTTTATTATTACTCGGATCGATCTGCTCACCTCTACCTCAGTTATGCAAAAGTCAGATGAGATGCAACATGACCGTTCAGACTGTTTGCAAGACATCAGCTTCTATTGAGTATGACATATTAAAAAGACCTGAGTTGGATTAGAAAAAAATCAAATTTGTCACATTCAGACTTTCATAACAAAATCCCAATATGGGTCACATGGGGGGTAGGGACGTGGATTTAATTGGTTTGTATTTGATGTGTCCAAGTAAATAAATAAAACACAAAAACTGGATGAGATTAAATATCTACATGTTACTTTAAAAGACACAAACTCTTCAGGGGTTTCTACAAAGAAAGTATTATCAATACTTATTTTTTGTAACAAAAACCTGATATGAAAACTGCTTTCAAGGAAATATTAGCAGTATCAGAAGCATCAGAATTTGAAGACAGCACAGAATCCAGACCCAGAGACAAATGATGTAGAACAATCCACAGAGGAGAAAATGGTCCTGTTGAGGTTACTGTTACTGTTCTAAGAATCAGAATACATCTTGTTTTGTTTTGTGTTTAGAGATTAATTTTGTGATCTGATTAAGTTTACAGCTGTAATTCTGGGCATATGTCCACATCCTCCTACACAGTTTAAACCGAGAACACAAAAAATGTTTACAATATTCAAGACCTGCAAGGATTTAAAAACAAAATTAAGAAACACTGACTCATAGTAATAAGTAAAACGTGTTAACAGTAAAAAAAAAATCAAAAAATTATTATTATTATTTTTATTAACGTTGTTTATTGGAAGCAGTTTCACTTTGACAGAAAGAACTTCCAGTTCAACATTTTTCTGTTTTTAACTAATTCCCTACAATGGATAGCTCAATATTAAACCAGTCAGAACGAACAATAAACATATGTAAATAATATAGTATACATATAACAAAACAAATAATAACAATACTAATGATAATATAAAAATTCAATACTACAATAAGAAAAAGGAAGGGGTTGGTCTCAGTAGTCACAATCAGGCAGAGATATCATAGATCTAATATGATTTAAGAGTGGTCTCCAAGTATCTTCAAATGATTTTAAGGAACCTTTAATGGAGAATCTAAGCTTTAGTTTGATGGAAAGAAGCACTTCTTTTGCCCACCTGTTATGAGATGGAGGTTGAGGGTGTTTCCGGCCAACAAAGTGACGAAGGCAAAAACAGCCTGCATGTTTTTAGAAGTAATGGGTAACTAATAGGTCTGACAGTGAGGAGAGGGGAGTCGTCCTGGAACCGGAAGATTGCCGGTTCAATCCCCTGTTCCAACTGTCTCAGTTCTTGTGTCCTTGGGCAAGACACTTCGCCCCTTATGGCTCTGATGTGTGTCTCACCAGTGTATGAATGTGATTGGCACTGATTAGTCTCCATAGATGATTGTTTATGTTAGCTTTGTAGGACATCTAGTAGAGTGCTGTGTGAATGGGTAAATGAGGGCACAGATTGTAGTGTAAAGCGCTTTGAGTATCCTGGTTGGATGGAAAGGCGCTATATAAGTACAGTCCATAATATTATTTTTTACTCAAAGAAAATGAGTTGTATGAGATCAGATTAGTGAGTGAGTGAGTGAGTGTTCATAAAAAGATTGATAATCTGATAATACATAAATTATCATGGATCACATTTACAGCAGTTAGTTATGAGTTAGTTATGGCACAAAAAATAGGGAGTATAGAATTGAACAAAATATCAGGGTTATTATCTATTAAACTGACAAAACAAAGCAATAGACTCCAAAATTACTGGATTCCTGAGGCCAGAAAAGAAACATGCATTCTCTGATGGGAATTGAGGTAGAACAATCCAGCGTACACTCACACAAATCCCACATTGATTTGTCTCGCTGCTTGGTTCATTAATGATGTTAGTTGTATTTACATGCTTGCTTAACTCAAGTGTAAAGTGTTATCAGCAGCCTCCTAATTAAATCAAACGCACTGGTGCGCTCTTGTCTAAATATCCCCCAGCAGACAGCAAAGGGCAAGCTGTCACCCCGAGCAAGGAAATCAGGTGCATTAACAAGTCAATGAGAAATTCATGTGTGTATAATTTCACAGTGAGCACACCTGACCTTTGTTAATGATGCCACTCAAAGCTGCAGGTGGTGTTTCTGAAACAACTCCCGGGGGGAGCGGCGTGCTGAAGCTGCTCACTTCTCCTGACGGGCGGGAAAGCAAGCAGGAACGATTGCTCCATCAAAGAGGGGGAAAAGTGAAAATAAAAGGAAACACTGTCCAAGTCGCTTCCCGTCAAAACTCAGCAGGTGTTTGCTTTGCTTTTGTTTTTCACCACTTTGTTTTTTCTTTACGCTGCATAAAACTGGATAAAGAGTGGCAGCAAATTCCTGCGTGGTTTGAAGGCATGTTTTCATTTGAGGGTGCTCATCTGTGCATGCATGTTTTTTTTCTCCTTCTTCCTCTCAGAAGCCAGAGAGGAAAGAGAGCTGTAGACGGAGGGGGAGGGGTGGAAGTGCTTGGCCATTCACAGGCTGGCTCTCTGCTCCAGTGGGGGAGAGAAAGAAAGTGCCCTGCTTTTTCATTCACACTTGCTTAAATTTGTTCTTGTGCTTCCGCTGTGATGGATCACTCTTGAGATTTTTTTTTCTTCCCTCTTTGAAAATTACCCTTATATTGTGTCTACTCTTCCTGGAGTACTGTTGGTTTTTGAGGGTAGAGCGCTCTTTCAGGGTGGGGTGGAGAAGGAGGTTGGTGGTGGTGGCAGATTAGAAAGTCCTTGAAAATCTATTTATCCTTTTCCATCCACAGACACCTCCTGCCTGCTCACTCTTACGGCTATTTTCAACCATCTCCTTCTCTCATCTCCCAGAGCCCCGTTACTCTATCTTAATTTTCTCCAGCTTTCATCACCTCATACCCCCACATCCTGTCCCTTCTTTATTACTCTCTTTCTCTTGAGCTACATCACACACTTATCACATCCAACAGCATAAGAATCAAATGTGAAGGCCGACCACGTTCTCACTGCTTAAATCTCCTCATAATGGAGCTCAAGGGTGTCTGAAATTGAGTGTGAAGACTGCATCAAGGTCAGTTACTCCACCCTATTGGATAATGATGGATGCCTTGTCTGATTGCTTGACTTGGTATTTGGGGAGGGAGCTGAACGCATCCCGTTACCGAGTGTTGCTTCAAAGCAAGTGGCCAGAAAATCACTCATAGCATGAGAGATAAGATGGAAAAAGAACGGAAAGGTGAAAATCAGAGGTCCTCAAACTTTAAGGTGCATTCACACCAGCCCTGATTAATGCACTTTAATTAAACTCTAGTTAGTTTGCCTGGAAATTCCGGTTTGTTTGGAGAGGTGTGAATGAGTAATCGAACTCTGATGCAGACCAAAAAAGCCAATTCTGATCCACCTACAATCCTACGAGACTTGGTTGAGGTGAACTCTGGTGCTGTTCAAATCCTTGTGTGAACGCCAAGCAAATAAGAGACTGCTCCAAAAGCAGGAAGCAGACCATAATGCAGGGCGTTCTGAGTAATAATAGTAATAGAGTTACTCATATATCTTGTTTGACATCTAATGTGCACATCCCTGCTATGAAGTTGGATGTGCTCCTACTCAGCCTGGCCATTCTTCCTATACAGTTCCACTTGATTCTAATCTCCCTTCTCTGCTCTGTCTGGGCTTTTTCCCCACAAACTTGGATTTCTTTGGTAAAATTTCAACAGGACCAATCAGTGAACAGAAGTCATGAACGATGACATCTATTTTATGCACTTTAGTCTGTCTGTAGTTTAGAAATGGCAAAGGAGGAAGTGAATGAAGCCAGTCTGTGGTGACAAAGCTTCCAAATTAAATTAAATTTGTCTCAAAAAGCCTGCAGCACTCATTTACAGCCATCTCGTTCGGTACTTCCCTTTTCCCAGTAGGGGACGGTTGTTTACAGAGCATGCAATTTCTTGTTAGCTTCTTAGCTTAGCTTCCTTCACAGTCGAGAAGGCGCATTACATACTTTAGCGATTAGATAAATCAGATCCAATTGTATTAAACTTCAACAGAGACCACGCCTCCAGCAAGAAATCGCTTCTTAATAGACAAGGTTCCAGACCCTCTGTATGGAGCAAAGTAATAAACAAGGGGCTGGTTTTTACCAGGCTAACTCAACTAACACATTTGCCAAAAGCAGAAGAGAAATCCTACAATAGCTAAAATCTGATGTCACCCCATGTTTGCTTACATTTCGTCAAGAAGGAAGTAGCACTCTGTCTTCTTCAGAGGTACTTGGTGCAGCACCACCACAGGCGAGGAGGTAAACAGGATGCTCGAAGGATTTGGTTAGTTTGACACAGTGCAGTGTGACAGCGAACTGCACCAGCTCAAAATATAAACAAATATAGCAATTTTGGCCCCATTCAAACTGAATCTACCAGACTACACTATCACCCTTAAACCCTTAGGTTCAACTCTGTTGTGTGAACACATTTTTAATGAATACTATTCAAGGGCTTCTAAGATTCCATTTTACATGTGAATGCAAGACAGAGACAATGAAAAGAAAGAATTATGTATTCATGTCCTAGTGGAGGTGATTTGCTTTGGCTGCCATGGTGGTTATGAAGCAAGCCGAGGCAGGTATGATGTGCATGCAGTTGGGCAACAAAATCATGTGCACGATTTAGTTGAAGTAAAAAGGCTGATCAGGCTGTAATTTTTGATAACTGGCTGCACAAAACACAGCCACACGGCTCACTGATTTCTTGGTCTCAAACATTCAAAATTTACTGATCCTGATTCGGAAAATTGTTTTATTTTCTTACAATTTTGAGTCACCAACAAGTCTCCAACAGTCACAGCTCAGTGAAATACTTGTTCGGATACAGGCTCACACCCTCCCTCACTCTCTCCATGCACCCTATCTCTCTCTGTGAGAGTTCCTAAAAAAACCAGACTATTCTTCATTGCATCACACTGATGCATTTCAATGTAACACCATATAACATGTCTGCTGGGATTGGATTGACTTGTTGTTCGGTCCAGATCCTGATCAGAATCAGGTTTGAGAATCTCTGGTATAAATAAAAGTCTCTACAGCCTGAAGAGAGAGGCATCCTGCGTTCAGGTTTGATAGAAAACATTTGAGAGGGTTGAAATAAAACATATTGATTGCAGGATGGATGGTTTGCCATCTGTCAATACACTAATCTGCCAAATTGACTGCTCCTCCCGGAGCATTGTGTGGCCTCAAACAGCTGGATTCAGTCATAGAAATCTATAAACACCAGCTATAGTCAGGCTAAAAGCTTTTCCAAGTGCCTGTGATTTATAATCCCCTGGATCTGGTGTGTGTGCCCACATGTGGGAATTACCACAGGTTGGGGTTGGACATGTAGGGCTCAGCCCACGCAGCTGCTCTGCAAAGACCCGTGCACTCAGATAAGCACGATTCAAAAGTCAACTGAAATGTGTGTCTTTGCCATTTTTCTCGGTCCATTCACTTTATTGAAATGCAACTTTAGGAAAGTGAGAAATGGTGACCCACAATGATCTTTTTATTCAATCTATTTTTTCTCCTGAAAATTAGATTTATTTTGCCACCTTAAACTTTGTGATAATCCTAAAAGGTCCAAATATTATGTCACATTTGTGTTATTTCTCATGACTGCATAAAACATTTTAGCTATAAAGTCATTTTCTTTAAAACACAAGTAATAACCTGACAAAATAAGCAGGTAATTAAAAGAACTATTTCTCAATCAGATGCTGTAGTAAAATTATTACCTTTCTAATTTTTTTATTTTTATTTGCACATTACTATTTTTCTTAATACAAATAAAACAGTTTTGTCAGTTTAATACCCTTATATAACATATTAGATAATATATTTTTAAATGACAGTTTGTTCTTCATGTAACGTTTTGTTAACACAAAAAATGTTTGCCAGTAATTTTATTTGAACCTCATAATTTGCTTCAGAACAATAATAACATTTTATTTATTTCATTTGAATAAATATTTCAAAACCATCCATCAGTTTCAGCATCTATTGTGCATTAATTTTAAATAGATCAGCATGATATCACTCTGTAGACATTAGGTTGTTTGTCTCTCTGTCTGTTAGCAAAATATCTCAAACCACTAATTGATCTAGTAAGAATGTCCCCTGGACACCTCCCTAGGGAGGTGTTCTGGGCATGTCTGACAGTGAGGAGAACTCGGGGAACATCTTGGAATCCAACCAGAAGATCTGGAAGAAGTGGTTGTGGAAAGAGATGTCTGGATCTCCTGGCTCAAGCTGCTGCGACTCGACTTCAGAACAAGTGGAAGATGTCACAGCTAATTATCTTAGCAAATGCAAAAATGTCTGTAACTCAGTTTTAAAGATTGTGATACAATTTGACTTACTATCCTAAGAATCTTCAATCATTGCCTCCTCAAAAATGGACATGGTGACTGGATTGAGAAGATCCTCAAAGTGCTCCTTCCACAGTTCAACAATGCCCTCAGTCTGGGTCAGCAGTTGCCCAACCAAAGCACAATTTGGGACAGGGCTCACTTTTCTTTTCTGAATCACCCAAATGTTTGTCATTAAAACCCTGGAGCAAAACAAAAGTCCCTCATCATGACTCCAATTTCCTCCTATGCCCAAGTTTTTGTTTCCACAACCGCAGCAGATGCAGTCTTTCTGAGTCTTCAGTAAAGACCAAACTCAAAAAGCCTCAGTGTTCAGCTTGATGATTTCTCATCATTGCTGGTGTCCTACTATTGCTGCCACAACAAACATCAAAGACCTTCTGGCCACAGTTATACTACAATAAAGGGTCTAAACATGGTACAATCAGATTTCACCTCCCTGATCTCTCTTGGGACTTGTGGAAAATCTCTGCCAGAGATATGAGCTGAAGATCTTACAGAGTGGGGCCTCCAGACTTTCCTAGTTCACCTTCACTATTCATTTGGGTTTACCGCGTCTGTCCGGCAACCTTCTCTGCCATTAGATCCAAAACAAAGCAGACAGAACCTTTCCTCTTGTAGTTGAAGCTACAAAGAAGCAACCTTTTCATTCACCTGGAAGAAATCTAACAAGGCACTAAAATGGAGGCAATACCTTTAACTCCAGTGCCTCTTTCCCTGGGCAATCCCAGAGTACGAGCCTAGCCCCTCTCCAGACCCCAAGCTGTGCATGAAGCTCAGCCTCACCAACGGGCTTCAGGTGGTTATTGCCTATCATGTTTTTATAGATTTAAAAATTGTGTCTGTTTCTACATGATGTATTTTAGATTACAACACTGTAATGTTCAGCACGAAACAGATGCACTGACACGCTCCATCGTCAGGCTGCAACGGTGCTCATGTGCAAACCCTCCAGACTGAGGCGTTTTGCTGTCCGATTTTTAATCAACAGGCAGGTAATTGACAAGCGAGGCGTGACTGTCTTGGTCTTTATACGGAGTTATGTTTGAGAGTTAACAAAGCATGAGATTGGGCCGTGCCTGTACGCTGCACATTCTCAGCTTGCAGGCCTTTTGTTCTGGAGCCCTTTGTGGAGCCAGCCTCGAATTCAATGAAACTCCCCCAGTGCTGAGTGAGCTGAAGGAGCTGCCTTTTCACACACACACATATACACACTCGCACGTACACACTCTCATTTTCTCCTCAGCACACACACATAAAGGCCGAAGCTCTGCAGGCATTTCGTGGGATAATCTAGCAGTCTGAAGGTTTGCTAAAGCACCCCTCCCATCCCAACCCTGCTTCTTCTCCTCCTCTTCAGCCCTCCTCCTCCTCCTCCTCCTCTCCTTATCAGCTCCAGTGTAAGGAGCATGTGGTTTCCTGCCAGCTTCTGGGAGCCGTGAGCTGCTTCTCCAAACAGGAACATGCATGAAAACATTCCACAGCTGAAGGAAACGATGTCCTCAAATGTCCCCCACCCCCCATCCCAGACACTTCCACAAAACCTCGTACTGCTGTGCCGCAGCTTTACCACTTCTAATATAAACACACACAGACACGGGAGGTCAGTCAAAGAGTTCAGCACAGACAGCCATGGAAAGATGTCCATATGTCTGACTGAGTGTACATAGAGAAAAAGATGGAGAAGGTACAAGTTTATTTTAAAATATTTAAATATGCCAATTGTCCAACCCCTTACATGCCAGTGTTGTAAACTCATCATATCATTTTATGTTGGAGAATGATAGAAATATAGTTGTTTTTGTCAACCCTTTATATCATGTGTTGTTGATGAATCTCAGCATCAAATTTGAGCTCATTTTCTGTAAAATTATTTTAATCACATTCACTTTTGTGTTTGCCAGGTTTAATTACTTGCAGTGGCCATCTCAAATTGTGTCAACTTCAACAGTAAAGCAGTTGCAGGTTTAAATTTATTATCTATGCTTTGAAAGTTTCCTTAAAATCTGTCAAGTTGTTCATCAGATATTTTGCAGACAAACAGGATGACTCCATCAGTTAATGCTAAAGATTTAAGTAAACGTCTCACACAATGAATAACATTTGGAGTATATGGTATGAATGGTTCTCAGATATTACCACACCAAATTTAAGTTCAGCATTCATAAAGGTGGCTGAGTTGTAGCAATTTCTGTATTTTCTAGGTAATTGGCTGAGGTGACCATCTTGGACTGGATTGGCTGCAAAGAAATTCTATACTTAATACAAAAAGTAAGAAAATGTGTTTGGTCAATTATTTCTTTGTTGTAACAATGCTTCTTGGCAATAAATCTCACCTGATTGGCAGTACCTCATTACCAGAAGCTCAAAACAAGTGTTAATAACAGCAAAATAAGCTGTTTGGCAGAAATTTGGCAAAATTTTCATGTGCACAATTTAAGGCCTCAACGTACTCCAATCTGAAGCCAAACAGTTGACACGCGGTCATGTGGCTTTTCGGTGTTTGTTGTCGCACCTACCTTTCATAGTCCTTGATATACAAGCTCCTGGGAAACCCCTCCACTGTGGTATACATCACTGCACGAGGTTCCTCCAAAAACCTTGATCTGCCGTTATTTACCACAAATCTCTCAGTTAATGCTCCACATTTCTCTGCAGATGGGTTCCTCCATGCAAAACGTCTTTTTTTATATCTGCATTTATGAGTTTTTGTCTGTTTGACATCTTTTTAAACGTCTTCTTCTGGTCACAACGGTCAAACTCTGGAAGCGAGTAGTTGAAGCAAAATGCAACATCCGAGTGCTTATAGCATAAACAAACGCACCTATGAATATCAGACCAATCACAATGCTTCGCACAGAGCAAGGTGAGAAACAGTTTGGCCAAGGCCTTGTGTCGGGAAAGGGAGGTCCCGTCGTCTCTCAGAACCAAATGACGCAATTTTTGTCATTCAAATTCGATAATGATTTCAGCAGTTTGGAGGGAGTATATAGAGGCCTTTACTTAATCAGCTCTACTGCTCGTCTCACAAATGCAGAATAAGAATTGCATTTCTTTTTTTACGTCTCTGGCGGAAAAGGTAGAACTTTCCTGATAGTAGCAACACGTTCCTGATATCTTCTCTCCATTGTCCTGGGATGTGTATCCCTGCGAGTTTGTGACTCCTACTTCCTGTTTACTACAGCCATGCGTCTGACGTAATTACACTTTGCGTAGCCTGGTTGATTCGCTTCAAGCTTCTTTGATGGAAACACGTCTGATTTGCATTTCTTCTTTTTTTTCCTTTTTGCAAAATTTTAAAATATTGCTCAAGATTCGAATTAAAATTGGATGGAAACACGGCTACTGACAGAGTTACAACTTTTTTTGTGTTTTTAATGTCACTTAAGGTCACACACAGACATGGACAAAACCAATACGCTCTGCTTTTTGGCAGTAGGTAATAAAAATGTAAAATCAGCTGTTGTTTAACAAAATCTTCTCTGACATCTGACAAATTTGCTTTCAGGCATCAGTATGGTTCTGAAATAAAACACTTCTCTTTAGTATGCTTGTTTGCCCCACTTGTCTTGAAGTTGTTTGAGATGTTCTTTTACTGTATGACTTTGTAAAGACAGCTACTAAAAAGCAGGCAATGCAGTGAAGAGGACACAACGAGCTGCTGGAGGGCTGTTGTGAGCCTGTTTGAAGAGTAAATTTGTTCAGCACAACCTGAGTGTTGTCTGAAACCAGACAGCAGGTGTGGATAAAACAAAACTATTCAAAAGTTATTCTACAGCTTTTTTATTATAAAATGTGAAGGCAGATGATAAAGTTTATGTCCATGTCGGTGTCTGTTACCAAAACATCTGCTGAACCATTGGACAGATCTTAATTTAACTTTCAGAAAGTAATCATTGCAAATACAACTACAGCTGATTACCATAGACTCAACACAATTCAAGATGACCACCAAGAGTTACTGATCTTAAAAAAACAAAAATGTCTGTAACCCAGCCAATTTTACAGATATTTACCCAACAATTGGTGTGGTAGTAGCTTGGATTTATCGCCAACACTTCATGAGCGCTTAAAGATTGTGCAAGATATTTGTTTAAAATGTTGCCATGACCTCTTACAGCCACCCCTACTTGTCTGTTAGCAAAATATCTCATGAACTGTTAAACAAATGTTAAAAATTTCAAAATAAATCAATATATGTAGATTTACAGTTGATTACCTTTTTGAGCCAACCCAATTCAAGATGACCTTTATCACTAACTGACCTTAGAAAACATTAAAATTACTATAATTCAGTCAAATTTACAGATGCTGTGCAAAAGGTTTGTTACACCGTTTTAGTAACAGACACACAGACATGGACACAACCTTTATCATTTACCTTCATATTATCCACACCTGCTGTCCTTCAGAGCAAAAACTCTAATCACTACTTATCATACAGGAGAAACTTTAAAAAAAGCTTTTGCATTACCCATTAGGTCAACCTTGTTTGTCTGTTTACAAAATACACTGCCTGACCAACAAAAAAGTTGCCATCCTGATTTAACTAAGCAAACAGGTACAAGCCTCCTATTGGATAATTACTGCATGGGTGATTATCTTTCAGCTGGCGACAAGTTATTTAACCTCAACTGGTGCAATGAGTTGCTTCTCATTTCTTAAACAATCATGTGGAAAATATGTCAGTCTGTTTGAGAAGGGTCAAATCACTGGCTAACCTGAAAAAAAGGCTTCAATTTGCTGGGTAGCATAAAGGTTGGAGCAATGGAAGAAGATCATGTGGTCTGATGAGTCCAGATTGACCCTGTTCCAGAGTAATGGGTGCATCAGGGTAAGAAGAGAGGCAGATGAAGTGATGCAGCCATCGTGCCTACTGGGGGCAGCCTGTGTGTTATGATTTTGGGTTGCTGCAGTTGGTCAGGTCTCGGTTTAGCAACAGTCTGTGCTCAAAGAATGAGGTCAGCTGACGACCTGAATATACTGAAGGACCAGGTTATTTCATCAATGGATTGTTTCCTCTCTGAAGGCAGGGCCATATTCCAAGATGGTAATGCCAGGATTCACCGGGCTGGAATTGTGAAAGAGTGGTTCAGGGAGTGAGACATCATTTCTACACATGGATTGGCTCTACAGAGTTCACTGAGAATCTTTGGGATGTGCTGGAGAAGGCTTTGTGCAATGAACAGACTCTACCATCATCAATGCAAGATCTTGGTGAAACATTAATGCAACACTGGATGGAAATAAATCTTGTGACATTACAGAAGCTTATCAAAACAATGCAGCCAATGTGTGCCATAATCAAAGCTAAAGGCGGTTCAATGAAAGATAGTGTGTGTTACCTTTTTTGGTGGAGACTGTTTTTTTGGCCAGGCAGTGTATCTCGTAAACCACTGCACAACCTTAAATGAAAGTAAATAATGCGTGAATATTTACAACTGATTAACTTTTTGGAGTCAATCCAATTGAAGATGGCCACCACAGCTAATAGACTTTTAGCACAGACAGAAATGACTCATTCAATTTCACAGATATGGAGCTAACATTTGGTGTGGTATTAGCTGAGAGTCATTCACAACACATACTCTGAGCGTGATATCTTCAGATATTGTGTGAGATTGTGCATAACATTATTTTCAAGGTTTGACCAAAACCACTTCAAGGAATGGCTTTAACTTATGAACCCAGTGAGTCACAGAAACACCATTCAAACAACAGGTGTGTACAGTAGATGTTGGATTAAAACAGATTCTTGATTGCAAAAATATCTTTGCTCTAAAGTCATTTAGTTGCTTATGAGGAAATTATAATGATCTCATTCAGCATTAACATCAACGCAAATTTAGATAAACCAGGTGGTAGCGCCTGAGACTTTAATGTTTGAAATTTGTTGTGATTTCCCTCCTGTCATGCAGAGACTGATGAGGAAATAAAGAATGTGGGTGAACTCTGTGAAAGGTGTTCAGTGACACTGCACCTTTCTCTACAGTATGTGGGCTGTGGTAGCTCGGTGGTCAGTGCTGCGATCTTGTGATCCTGATGCTGCGTAGATTGTAGGAAGGGGATCCGTCCAATTTTTTCTTCAACTTTGCTCACCATGGTGAGCCCTGAAGAAGGGAGCAGCTGAAAGACACACTTTTTTCTACAGTGTCTCTTCTCTTCTCTTCTCTTCTCTTCTCTTCTCTTCTCTTCTCTTCTCTTCTCTTCTCTTCTCTTCTCTTCTCTTC
>JARVJO010000365.1:9113442-9129356 GCA_031762555.1 Cynodonichthys magdalenae
GAATAACATCGTATTGGTGAGTCTCTTATCTGGTTCTGACGCGAATTGCAGTAAACGAACACGCTTTATTTTAACAGAGCTGTGGTTGGAAATCTGTGAGTTGAGTCTTGAAGGCCTCGGAGTTAAGATGCATAGTTCACCGATTTTCAAATTTTGTACTCTATATTTTGAATTAGTTCACAGGACATCTTCTCTGTGTTTAACTTTGCTAATCTGGAGTATTATCTGGATTATTACTCAAAATTAAATTAGAAATCCAATCCAGAAAACTGTCTTTCTGTCTGATTAATTTTACCTTAAAATAAAAAATATGTTCGAGAGGGAGCAGATATTTCTCTGAATAAATATTTTTTTGTAGAGAGGAAGAGAAAAGACAACAAATAACTGAATAAACAAGTAACGTTTATACTTTTCAAAGAAAAATTGTAACATTAGTGTTGACTTTTATATAGAAAATTGATGTCCGCCCCACTAATATCTATCCTCACTAGCTGCTACTGTACAACATATAACTTAAATGATTTTCAAAAACTACATTTGGGAGAAGGAGTTAGATTTTTTTCTCTAATTCACACAAAGTCAAAAATTATATATACAGGTTCAAATATATAAAGTATGTTCAGGTGGTCCTTCGGAATATAATGCCATATTTATCTAATTCGGTGAGTTCTAACATGAATAATGTTTCAAGTATTATCATTAAGCACTACATTTTGGCCACAAAATTGTCACTTTCAATTCATTAAAGAAAAAAATGATAGTAAATGCCAAATTTTGTTCTCATAAAACAGCAGTTAAAAAGAAATAAAATGAAATTGCTTGTCATTTATGTGCTGTAAAAAGTAGTTTCTGATTTCAACTGACCTCCCTCAGGCGTGTTGAACTCTTGAGGTTTGGAGGGAGGACTCTCTCCTTTTTTGTTGAAAGCGGTGACCCATAGTTCATACTGAGAGAACAGACGCAAACCAGTCAGCTCCTTGTAGGTGCTGGTGCCATGAACCTCCACCACCCAGCTGTCCTTTTCTCTCAGTTTTTGGTGTCCCATTCTGTCTTTTTCCTCCATGTGGTGATGTTTGCTCAGAGACCTCCTGTGTCTTCCACTCACAGGACCCAACCGCCTGATGTATATCTAACATCAAAGGAAACAAAGCAAACAGAGAGCAAAGATGAGATTTTCTGCAGAGCTGTTTTGCCAGTAAAATGATAATAACTGGTACCTTGTATCCCAACAGCTGACCTCGAACCCTCTGGACTTCATTCCATGTAACTCTGACTGTGCTGTTAGTTACAATGCATGTAACTCCAGTGGGGGCCTCCTCTGGCTCTGAGACAGTGAAACCAAAAATATCACTGTTTCTGATGAAGTTAGCCAGTCAAATTTAAGGCTGCTTAATGCCAGTTTTTGAAACAATTTTATTGCCATTGAAAATGAATTCATAAGTTGCCCAATTTTTTGAATGATATTTTGATGCCATTTCTAATGCTATTTAGAGTTAAAATAAGTTTCTTTTGTCTGTTCTCTCTTTAGAGGTTGCCACAGAGTCATCCTCCTCCATCACACTCTGTCCTTTGCATCTTCTGTCTTCACTTTAACTACCTTCATGTTCTCTGACTTTATCCATTTATCTTCCTTTAGTCTTTTTCCTGGGAGATACCTGTGCTGTACCTCTAATGACCTCACTCCTAATCCTATCCATACTTCACATTTCCACGGAGAACCTCAACTGCTTCAGCCCTTCAAGTTTTGTCACCTGTGTTTCTGTCAGTTCCACAGTCTCCAAACCTTACAATACAGCTAGTCGTACTACTCTCCTTCCTTTGACCTTTTCTGCAGCACTGCACTTTTGTTGCAAATCATTCCTGAAACTTTTCCCCAACATCCTGCCGTACCTCTTTTCTTCATCAGTTTGCCATGCTCCTCATTTTCCTGGACAGTCAATCATGAGTATTTAAAGCCCTGCACCATTGTGACCTTTGCTACTTGTAGCTTTACTGTTCTGCCTGCCGTCCACATGTACACTGTCATGCTATGTTGGATTTTCATTCCTCTTCCATTAAATGCATACCTCTATCTCTCCAAGTTATCTTCCAAATTTACTAAGACACAATTAAGATCCTTCTGACCTTTGTATTTCTCCATCAACATCCTCAAAGCAAAGATCGCATCTGTAGTTCTCTTTCTTGGCGTGAAACCAAACTGTTGCTGACAAATAGTCTCCTCTTTTCTAAGTCTAGTGCCCACAGCTGTCTACCAGACCTTCATTGACTTCCTCATTAACTTAATTCCCCTGTAGGTGTACAACTCACCATTGTTCTTAAAAATCACCACATTTCTCCTTCATTCGTCAGGCATTTCTGTTTCTCATTTAAGAATAATCGAGTCAAAAACCTTGCTCCCATTTCACTTGTACATTTCCATAAATCCACTGGTATGACATGACAGTCAACTGCCTTCTCCTTCATCCTCAATGCTTTTCTGACTTTCTCTTCAAAAATCTTTCCCATTGAAGTTTCTTTGATCTCTACTCTGCTTTACTTTTTATTTTACTCCTATTTATTTGTTTGCTTAAAACAATGCAGTTGGACATGGTAAACATGATGTTCCTTTGATATCCTGCACTGAGAGTATGTAATATTTTAATTAGGTATTTGCTGCTTTTAGCTAACTGTTGCTACTTGTACCTAATTTTTGATGCTCTTAGCTAGCCATTTTGCTGCTATGTGGCTAAACCTTTGTCACTTTTACCTAGCTGTTTCCTACCTTTAATTTTTATTTAATGTTTTGCTAGTTTCAACTAATTAGTTTGTGTTCTGAATCTCTTAATTTTTAGTTAGTTTTTTGTTTCTACTACTTTATCAACTCAATTTCAGTTTCTTTAACAACTTTTTACAAAACCATTCTGCACTCAGCATTCCCATTGTATTGTCACAAAAAATGTAATTGTTTAGTTTTATTTTGAGATTTTTATGTTCAGCATATTTTTTGTTAGTTCCTCCTGTGTCATTGGCCATAGTTTCTTCACTCAGCCGTGCCTTCTGTTACCTGTCACACCTGTGTCCTATCTGCAATCAGCTTACTCAGTAATCACCTAGCCTGGCCCTTGCCTTCCTATGCAGTTCCTCTCAATTGTAGTTTCCCTTCACTGCTCCGTCTGGGATTTCTCCCATAAACAAGGATTTCTTCGGTAGAAGTTTTACCTGGGCCAATCAGTAAACAGAAGAAAGAGTTTTGAACGACAATGTCTATATTTTCCGCGCAGTGTCTGTTTGTAGTTTAGCAGTGGCAGTGAAGGAAGTGAATGAAGCCAGTTCATGTTGATAAGGCTTCCAAATTAAATTAAATTTGTCTGACAAAGCCTGCAGCATCATCTCATTTACAACCGTCTCGTTCAACTCGGTATTTCTCTCCTCTCAGTAGGGTTGTTTACGGCACACACAATTTCCGGTTAGCTTCTTATCTTAGCCTCCTTGACAGAGGAGCTGGCGCACACATACGTCACGGCCAACCAATCCAATTGTGTTAAACTTCAACAGAGGCCACGCCTCCAGCAGGCAATTGCTTCTCAATAGACAAGAGTCCAGACCCTCAGTTCGGAGCAAAGCGAAGAGCAAGGGGCTGGTTTTTACCAGGCTAGTAATCACCCCTCCCAGTGGATTTTGTGTTCACTGTTTTTACTTCTCAGTGTTTGGTAATCCTGGTTTCTTGTTGGTATTTTTTTGTACCTCTAGTATTTTTACGTCTTTGTCAGTAAAAACGTCAGTTCCTTTAATAGGTTTTGTGTTTTAACCTGCATTATGGTTCATCACCACTTAACAATCTGAAATTGGAATGAAAGAACCAAAGAGATCAGCGGACATACTATCCTCTCCGGAGTGTCCAATCTGAGACTCCGGTGTTGGTCCTGTCCCAACTGTGTTTACAGCCTGGACTTTAATCTCAAAGGGTGTGTAGGTTCCTGCATTGTTTATTTGAAAAGGTGGAGATTTTACAGTGGTAAAGTTCCATTCATTCCTTTTCTCCTGAGCCTCCCGCCAGTACACTTTGTAATGAAAGTCTGGACCATTTTGCAAGCGATTTTCCATTTCCTGAAATGGTATGAAAAAATAAACGAATTTGTATAAACTTGGATGGGATAAAATAATGCATACAGACAGATGCACACAGACCAAATAACTTACATCCCATGTTATAATCAGAGTATCTGGGTCCGTTGAGTTGCTGCGTACACCAGTAGGGTTTTCATAAGGAACTGTACAAGAAAAGAGCAAAAACAAAACAAATGAAGATAGTTTGATTAAATCACTAAAACGTACCTGCGTTATTTCTGTCACTCCAACATGAAAAGATAATCAGGACTCTGGATATTTATTTAACAAACACTGCAATCACAAAGTATAATATATATAAAATCTTAAAGGTTTTGAAATGTTTGTTAAACCTAAAATACGAACAAACTTGAAAGAGAGATGTACATCAGTTTAAGGAATAAGGTTGTGGAACAACTTCGCTAACGATAATAAAAATGCTGGTTCGATTAATTTATTTGGAAGAATAGTTAAATATGATTTGTTGAGGAAATATGGAGTTACATATTAGGTATTCATACAAGCTACTGTTTGAGAAATTGTACATTTTTATTTATTTATTTGTGTTTTGTTTTTGCTGATTATTAGGGTAAGCATTTGTTATTTAGGTATATGTATGTATGTATATATGTATGTGTGTATGTAATAGTATTTCTTTTTGTTTGTTAAATGGGGCAGATGTTATAAGATTTTTTTCTTCTTTCTGCTCCTTTTCATTTAATAATTTTGTTTTTATGTTGTGTTGAAATTTGTTTAAAAATATATATATATTCCAGAGGGGGCACACAGTAAGCTAATGCTCATAACAAAAACCCTGAGCATTTTCAACCCAGAATGAGTTTGAGATTTGTGAAATTTGTTTTTAATCAATAATTACAATACTGCAAAGAGACTATTCTTCATACTTGTCACTGAATGTTAAGAGGCAGTGTTTATATTCATTACTGTAGCATTAGATCAAATACAGTATTTCATGAAACACTGGATGATTAATAAAACTCTTAGGAAGCAATGTATATCTCAAACTGATTAACTTTTGAAAACAACCAAATTCCAGATTATTGCCTCAGCCACTGACCTTAGAAAACATAAAAAATGTGCCACTCCATAATATTCTGTGGCTCCCACATGGCCATATATTAAAAAATACTAGAGGGATCATTGTCTCCCTTCGTTTTTGTGAATTTTTCTTTTTTTTTACTAGTTCAGTATCTATCGTGAATGGAGTGTGTTCAAAGTGTACCCATCATGTTTGAATGTAAAAATTACTCATAAGTGTTGGCAATGAAACAGGACTCTCAGTTATTACAAATTGTGGTAGATTTTTAGTAGTGAATGATGTATAATATGAATATTTTATTATGGATGATACAATATATAAAAAATTCTAGTCAAAAACACAAGTTGTGTATTTTGACAGCTATTATGGTATTATAAAACAAAGTAAATGGATTTCTGTTTTGTTTTTAATGACATTTTGCTTCCTATCTATTAAGCTTACGCAAGTCAAAACTGGAGAAAGTTTCATTGGAGGGCCAGACATACTCCCTATGTAAACTGACAAAAACTGCATCCAGCTCTCCACCCTCATGATTGTGTCCCCCCTCCACCCCAATGTGCTGTGTTACCATCTTGTTGTGTGGTGTGGTCCTTCGTAGGTTCACTGGGGTCACTCCTTCCAATGTCATTAACAGCGACGACTCGGAAACGGTAGGTGCAGAAGGGCTGGAGGATTAGCTGTAGGTGGTTGACATCCCCTGGAACTACCTTCTTCCTCTGCCACTTTTCTTTTCTTTTGGCTGTCAGTGGCTCCTCATGGGCCTCCACATGGAACTCTAAAATAAGAGATTACAATGTTTTGTATTGTTTTCTAAAATCTTTGTGCAAAATCTAATGTCCAAGCAAGGCTAAAGTAAAAACAAACTAGAACAGCTTTGCAGTGCATCTTAGCTATCCAAGACTACTTTCACACTGTATGTCTTAACGCTTAATTTTTTTTTTCTGCATGCACAGATGTCACATGCAGCACTCTGTTTACAGGTGTAAATCTAGAATGCTAAATATTGTCTGTATATTCTGAAGTTTTGCAATCAGGACAGACTAAATTACTATCTGCCGTATTTGTTTCAACCAGTGTTTACATTTGAGCTTGCTGCTTCACATCAGCTGTGGTGCAGAAACAGAAGTTTAAACTTTAAAATGAAAAGACTCAATCACCACAATGTGCCAACTGTGTGTAAACTATTTCACTAAGGACCTTTTACACAGAGCTGTTTTCAGTGAAACAAAAACATTTTAGTTGTGGTTCAGCCTTTTGTTTATACATTAACAGTGAATGGAGTTTCTGACACCGGACGTTTTGAAATCAGGCCTCAGAGTGGAACTTCCTGGTGCACCCCCTGCAGAGGTGTGAAATTATTCTGTGTACTCATGTACAGTATTTGGCAGTTTGAACCCTGAAAGGATTTTTGAAGTAAAGAGGTTAAGGTGTACATTGTCATAACTTTGTTAAGCTGGAGTATTGCAGAATTCTAACTTCAAATCAGATTCAAATACCTGTTTGTTTTATTTTGTGCAGTTAAAATG
This sequence comes from Cynodonichthys magdalenae, assembly GCA_031762555.1. NCBI lineage: Eukaryota > Metazoa > Chordata > Actinopteri > Cyprinodontiformes > Rivulidae > Cynodonichthys > Cynodonichthys magdalenae. Next base: position 9,120,115 of record JARVJO010000365.1, read on the forward strand.
AAGAATACTCCTATTTTGGGTGGGGATGGAGGCATCTGTTTCTCTGATTTAATGTTAGACCAAAGTTTTTTACAGGACACATCCTCAACCAGAAAGACAGAGAAAATATTGATGCCTTTGTAAAAAAAAACAAAAACAAAACAAAACCAAGCAATAGAATCAATACTAACAGAATCAACATTGAAATGTGACTAGGTATGATATTGAATCTACACTGAAGTTAAACAAAAAGTGGTCGATGACTTACTTGTTGAAACAGCACAGTGAGTATCTGTAGCCCTATATACAGGCCCACTGACTGATTACAAGATTGTAGATGTGGATGATAATTAGTGGACACACCTTGATTTCACATGTCCCTTTGGTCACTTTAATTTTAGGAGTACCATCATTTCTGTCTAGGCCTGTTTCATGGCTTTTATTTATTTATTTTTTTCTGTTGAAGCATGGTAGAAAAGCAATGTCTGACTTTCATTTGTTAATTTTTATAAAAAAAAATGTTATTATTACTTTTGTCAGATATTTTGTTATTTCTGTGACCATTGTGGGTTTTTTCTTTCATTAAACGAGGGATACCAACAGTTTTATCCATGTGTGTATGGTCAAATAGGTGTTCAGCTAGTTTTCAATAAGTATTTACTCAGGAATTTCTTGCAGGTTTCTAAAAATAATTACTTGTCCTTAACAACATAAATTCAGCTTGCTAATTAGATTTGAGTATTTTTGATCTGTATTGTTCTTTTCATTAACAGATGTTATAAAGCTACTAAAACAGGATTCCATGCTCCACAGAACACACGGGAACTGTTGTGCTGCAGCCACTTTACCTTGCCTCTGCAAGCTTTGTCCCCTGATACTAAAAAACCACAAATTCAAGGTACTATGCTCCGCTGGAAGCATGGAAACACAGTTGCATTGAAGCTGCGCACTCTTGCCTCTGCAGGATTGGATCCCAAAGAATTTCATCAACTCAGTTTAAATGGTAAAGACTCTTTCAATAGTGTAAATCAACAAACGGTTCATTTAAAGGACCTGTAAGAACATAGAACTGCAGCTGCAGTTGTAATGTAATCTATCAGGCTTTTAAAAATAATTGCTGAGTACTAGACTTCATTAGTACCACTCAAGATTGTTTTGTTAAAAGGGGCCTTAATAAAATTAAGATCTAATGTGGAGCTATAGATTGAGTTTCCATTCTAAACATTTCTGGAGTTGCAATATGGAAAACTTAATGTGTATTATCTTATGAATTAACAGATAGTCATAATCTTCAACTGATTTGACATTATGTTACTCAGATGTTAAGCTGGACCATAAAGACCTTAAGAACCTAAACACGGTCTCCACAAAAAAAGGCCGGCTCTTCAGAACAAGACTCAACTGTGCACATACACCACAAGGAAAAGAGCGACTCTTTTGAGGGTCAAAATGTTAATATCTTAAACAGAGAATACAGACAGTTTGAGTGGGGGGAAGGAAGTCGTTTACATCAAATGAGAAAAATTTATTTTAATCTGAGTAGTTCAGATTTCAGGTTTTTAAAACTTCTAATAGAGTATTAAGCTTTAAGCTCGACCATTTCCCCTCTAATTCACACCTTTATGCAACATGAAAACATTTGTCTTTTCTGTGAGACAAAGACCCTAACAGCTCGACAATGAGAGGGTACTGAGATAAATCTGCAGGGGAATTTAGCTTCCACAACAAAGCCCCTCATGCAATTTAAAGCTTGGAAGCCGATACTCCCCAGTTTTAAAACTAGAAAGCTCGCATATTTGGATCCAAACATATTCATCTACAGAACAGAAGACCAATTGTTTTTATTTATTTATTTATTTATTTATTTATTTATTTATTTATTTATTTATTTATTTATTTATTTATTTTTGCCATTTCCTGAATGACTGACAATCTACACCAACATACATGTCATGATAATATTTAGTGTATTTGTTCCATACCTGTGATTGGACTGTTATGTGAGGATCCTGGAATCCAGTTGAGAGTAACACTGTGTTTCTCAATATCTGACAGAGACAGAGATCTGGGAGGATCTGGTGAAGCTGAGGGTCCAAAATAAATTTTTACAGACCAAACACAAACACTCACCTACAGCCTAAACACAATCTGAATCTTAGAACAGATAGTTTCATACCTACAACTGTGATGGATCCAGTGGCACTTACACTGCCCAGTGGTTCAGTGTAAACATCACAAGTGTAATTTGCAGTGTCATCTGATTGGACACTTGCCACTTCCAATGTGTTATTCTCAAACACGGTGTACCTAAAAAACACAAACAAATAAATTAAGCGACAGGTTAACTTGAGTCCATAAATTGATCCATCTTTACAAACTGTTGTTTCTACAAAAAAATTAAATCAAAAATCAATCTTTTTTCGTTGTCAAAGTGAATCACATTTCAGTTTGAAAAATTTTATATATAAGTTTGTCTTCGTTGCTTTAAGTAAAGATGGTATACCCTTTTAGGTTTATTTCTTCCACCCAGTTTCAATTTAATTTGTAGGTTAGTTCATTTATTTGTACCCATTTTCAACAATGCTGACAGTCAAGGACATCACTACAGAAATTTCATTTTTATCCTGTATATATTCCCAATTATATATTTACATTTTAATTATGTATTAAACACATCCTTTTTGATTTGTAAAATAGTTTCATCCACCAACTGGAACAGCAACTTTCACCAGTGGCTGATTTACAATATTCACTTGGTCTCTCATTCATTACACTGTGGTCACTATACTGTATGGTAAGCTTTGTACTTTGTATAGAAGCAATAGAAGTGGCACAGTGTGTTTACACTACTTGAATGCAGCATACTAAATAAACATGCAACATGTATGCACATTTAGGTGTTGCATAACCATTAGCAAGATATGTTGGAATACTTGCCTGAATCTGAAGTGACTGACAATTTAAGTCTTTCCCCATAACCATCCATTTTCTTCTGCTTATCAGCAGCATAAGCAGAGAGACTCAGACTTCCCTCTCCCCAGTCACTCTCATATGGGAGAATCCAAAGGCGTTCCCAGGCCAACTGAGAAACATAGTCCCTCCAGTGTGTCCTCGGTCTTCCTCCAGGTCTCCACCCAGTGGGACGTGCCCGGAACACCTCACCAGGGAGGCGTCCAGGTGGCATCCTAACCAGATGCCTGAGCCACCTCAACTGGCTCCACTTGGCGTAGAAGAGCAGCAGCTCTACTCTGAGTCCCTCCCCGATGACTGAGCTTCTCATCCTATCTCTAAAGCCCCGTATTCATGAGCTCGGTTCGAATTCTATTCATTTCGGGTCGGGTCGGTTCACTGTGCGTGTGTCTCCATTTCAGTGTGTCCCTCACTTTGTGGGTGTGATTATGAACGGACGGCCCACAGAGGCTTCAACTGTTGTGTTAAAAAAAAAGAAGCTGTTATGGTCTTACTGTTCGGACTTTACTTTTTATTTATTTATTTTTTGTTGCGGTGCTGTTTATAAGCGCTTGTGTAACTGTGGGCGGCCAGTATATGTTCGAAACCTCCCAGTTATCTGCTCAGCTTCATCTCCTTCACCTCTCTCCAGGAAACCTTTACAGTTCTGCCTTTCTCAAGATCGCCAAAAAAGTTAGATGGTTTTATCACTGCTTTCACCATGTTGATGTATCGCACCGTGCGCTCGTATTACAAAAAAAAAACGTCTCTCTCCAGGAAGAACTTTGCACAAGTAACATCTTTCCTCTGTCAATCAATCCCAGAGCTAACCCACGGGCAGAATTCTGCTGATGTCAAAATCGTAAGCGTGCTGTACTCGCTTCTACCTGCTTAGAACCACCAGCAAGCAGGTTCTGAAACAGCGCGGCTGTGCATGGTTGAGCAAGCTTGAAACCTAATGGAGATGCTTTTGGCCAAGCCGAACTGCGTACAAGCATGTCCGTGGAGATGGGGTTTAAGGGAGAGCCCAGATACTTGATTTGTCCACTTGTATCCGCAATCTCGTTCTTCCGGTCACTACCCAAAGCTCGTGACAATAGATGAAGGCTGGAACATAGACCGACCGGTAAAATAAGAGATCGCCTTCTGGATCAGCTCTCGCTTCACCATAAGGGACCGGTACAGCGCCTGCATCACTGCCGATGCAGAAATAATCCGCCTATCTATCTCCCGCTCCATTATGTCCCACATCTCGTCCTGAGATAATTCAACTCCTCCACTTGGGGCAGGACCTATTCCCCGACCCGGAGAAGGCACCCTACCCTTTTCCGGCTCAAGACCATGGTCTTGGATTTGGAGGTACTGGTCCTCGTCCCAGCCACTTCATACTCGACTGTGAAGCACTCCAGTGAGTGCTGCAGATCATGATCTTACGAAGCCAATAGGACCACATTATCTGCAAAAAACAGAGTGCCCCCCACAGGAGTTCCCGAGGGACACAGTCAAATGCCTTCTTTAAGTTCACAAAACACATGTAGACTGGTTGGGCGAACTCCTACGCACCCTCCAGGACCCTGCTGAGGGTGTAGAATTGGTCCAGTGTTCCACAACCAGGTCAAAAACCACACTGCTCTTCCTGAACCTGAGATTTGACTATCTGATTGACCCTCCTCTCCAGGACCCCTGAATAGACCTTACCAGGGAGGCTTAGAAGTGTGATCCCTCTATAGTTGTAACACACTCTGCGGTCCCCCTTTTTAAATGACGGGACCACCCCCCCGGTCTGCCAATCCAGCAGAACTGCCCCCGATGTCCACGCAATATTGTAGAGTCGCGTCAACCAACGCAACCCCACAAGATCCAGAGCCTTAAGGAACTCCGGGCCAATCTCATCCACCCCAGGTGCCTTGCCACAGAGGAGCATTTTAACCACCTTGGTGATCTCAGCACTAGAGATTGGAGAGTCCAACTCAGAGTCCTCAGGCTCTGCTTCCTCATGGGAAGACGTGTCGGTGGGATTGAGGAGGTCTTTGAAGTACTCTGCCCACCGACCCATAACATCCCAAGTTAAGGTCAGTAGTGCACCATCCCCACCATAAACAGTGTTGGTGGCAAACCACTTTTCCCCCCTGAGACGCTAGATGGTGGACCAGAATCACCTCGAAGCCAAACAAAAGTCTTTTTCCATGGCCTCTCCGAACTCCTCCCACGCCAGGGTTTTTGCCTCAGCAACCACCCGAGCCGCAATCTGCTTGGTTTGCCGATACCTATCAGTTGCTTCCGGAGTCCCACAGGCCATAAAGACCTGATAGGGCTCTTTCTTCAGCCTGACAGCATCCCTCACCGCCGGTGTCCACCAGCGGGTTCGAGGGTTGCTGCCACAACAGGCACCGACAACCTTACAACCACAGCTCACGTAAGGCACCTCGACAAAGGAGGCACGGAACATGGCCAACTATGACACAATGTCCTCAACCTCCCCCAGAACGTGTTCAAAGTTCTCCCGGAGGTGTAAGTTGAAGCTCAGTCTGACAGGGGCCTCTGCCAGTTGTTCCCAGCAGACCATCACTATAAGTTTGAGTCTGCCAGGTCTGACCGGCATCCTCCCCCACCATCGTAGCCAACTCACCACTAGGTAGTGGTCAGTTGACAGCTCCACCCCTCTCTTCACCCGAGTTTCTAAGACATGCCTTCCTCATAACAATATATAAAAATTAAAACTGCAATTAGTGATAAAGGGACCTTGCACATCTGTGATATTTGGTTGTGCGTATGTCCAGCTAAAGCAGTTGCCCGTTCTTCTGTCTGTCTGTTTTATTGGGTACAAAATACAATGGTACCAAATGGCCAGTTATGCACTAAATGAGGCATTCTGTGAGTTTGTTGCCTGTTCTGTTCCTGATTGGCAGCCTAATGATCACCAGCTGCAGTGGATCAGCTCTCTGGGTTTATAAGTCTGCTCTGAAGATCAGATCTTCGCTGAAGCATCGCTTGCTCTTGGGTAAAGCATCTCAGGCACGCAGAGTTCTGATTTACCTGTGTTTTACTAATCTTTGCATCTCTGTGTGTGTACCTGTTCTCCAGAGTGTTTTACCTCTTGAGTAACCTAAGATTGATCTCTGTTTACTGCCTGTAAGAGAACCTACCTGAGAGATCCCTCCTGCTCTGTCACCTGACCAATCCTGGAACCTACTTACCTGTTCGTATATTCACCAGTGAATACACACCTTTGGAACCTGGACCCTCTCCTCTATGCTGAGCCTCCTTCACCTTCCTGTAAGAAAGACTTTATTCTTCATCAAGATATAAAAGTATCATTCATCTACAAAGACACTCACCTCCGAAATTCCTCCATTCCAGATCCGGACTTGACCTCGCCACCTGTAAATAAAATCATTTATCTTTTTGTATTCTGGTCTCCTGAGTCGTTCGGTCATATAACTGCTGTATGTTGACATTTTCTCTAAATCTGATACTAAATGGGTCACAACCAACTTTTTTGATTTTCCACGACCACCTGTTTTGGCAGCAGCAAAACAAGAATGTCTTCTCAGTTGCTAAAAGGATTTCAAACTTTACACAACCATTTTGTGATGGGCTGTGGTTGAAGGTAAGGACCCTGGCGGTCTGATCCTTAGCTACAGAAGCTGGTGTGTGAGGTTGAGAGGTTCCGACTAGATATAGTCAAACTCACCTTGATGCACCGCTCTAGTTCTGGAACTGGTCTCAGATCTCAGAAGGTCAATATTGTTGTTCCATCAGATTACATTTCAGGTCAACACGTAACTGTTTAATATTAACAGTCGCTCAAATGCCTGAACTTGCCTAAGAGCTTTATGAGTTTTTGGATAATTTTTGTATTATTGTCCTGCACACTTAATTACACATTTACATAATCCTTGATTCTTTGTAAAATTATGGTAAAATTCAAATGAGCCTAGAAAATGCTTTTTATTTTTTTTTAAATCAGTGAGTATGTGAATGAATACAAATATTTGAGAAAAACAATGGATTTCAAGTCTTTACTGAATCTAAATAAAAAAAACATTAAGTTGAGGACAAAAGTTAATTTATGTGCTGTTTTGTATAATGTGGTATGTGATTCATAGGTACAAAAAACTACCTAAAATCATGAAATTATGCCTAGAGGTAAATTTTGCTCCCTTGCTGGGACATAAAACCACATGTTTGCCACACTAAAAATATCCCACTGCTCTAATAGTCTGCTTTATCTCAATTAGTGCTGGAATTTTGTCTCTAAGTGACTGACATTGTTCTTGTCATATTGTGTAAGTTTACTTGTCATCTCGTGATGATTCTAATAGCTTGTGTCCATCCTTCTTCCATGCAACCTTGTAATCATGAATTCGTGGATCCTTGTAGAAAAGACAGTGCAGGAAAGTAGAACTTCCTCTGACGACATGAACATCCTGGGGGCCCATAAGTATCATAGTTCGATCTGACAGAAACAAGAAATATAGGACAGCAGATTTTATTTTGTGCCAAGTTTGTTTTTTACAAAATCCCAAAATAGGTTATTTGTTTTCCACAATTTGTTTTTCAAGAGTTTTAAAGTATACATTCATTTTAACTAAAGAGGAAAATAACAGTGTAAAAAATGTAATTAAACTAGAAATGTTTGCTTTCCATGCCAAAAGATTTTTATTGTTCGTCACCCAAAATTTATGCATGACTTACTGAAGACTTCCAAGTTTGCAGTGATGAAGATGTCCGTGTGTTTGACAGAGCAAGTGTACACGCCGCTGTCTTCTTGGGTAGCATTCACCAGCTCAATTGTCCCATTGGTCAACAAAGAAACACGTGGATCGGATATCAAAGAAACCATATCCTCTCTAACCCTACACACACACACACACACGCACACACACACACACACACACACACACATTTTTAGAGTAAACATATCAATCACAAATGATAGTCAGAGATGAAAAATTACTTTTTATTTTCTGGGTTGTTCATACTTTTATTCCATCATGAGGAACATAAATGTATATCAGCTTCAATGGCAGAATATCCCAGTTATTCAATCAGTAAAACCCGTTTCTTTCCCATTTAATGAGAACATGATATGCAGAATCTAAAAAAAGTTGAACATGTCCTCTGGACGGGCTCTTCTTTGTTGAAAACATTTTGTCTCTTTTCCAAGAGACTTCTTCAGTCTGAGGGGTTGCAGGTAAGCTCAGCCTTGTAAACATTACTTTCACATGTTAAACAACTTTAATTATAACTTCGGTTACATGGACATAAGTAATCGGATTAAATGGCCCTTCGGGGGAAAAAAATGCATCATGTAAACACCTCATTCGGATTATTATGATCTGATTCAGCGCGATCTGAATGAATTTGTAATCGGAATGAGAGTGGTGGTTTATTCCGATGGATAATCTGAACAGCGTGCATGTAAACACTTAATCTGATTATCTTATTCTGATTGTGGAAAACTGACCTGACTAACTTCTGACTTTCATCCACTGGTTTCTGCTCTTTTGTGGAGGGAGGCGCAGCAGCGCTAGTTTCCAGCAGCAAACAACTTTTCCTTCCGTTCTCTCATTCAGTAAAGAAGGAAAACAAACAGCATGTGTTGTTTCACTAAAAAAAAAATCAGCGTATTACCTGCAGCTCAACCAGGGAGAGCAGTAATGTTACCATTGTTACTAAAACCTGTCACAGGTCCATTCTGGGCACTCAGAAAACATTTGTTTGCATTCATCATGGAAGTAGAACTTCTTCTTCTGTGTTTTTTTTAGGGAAAGTTTGCGCATGTCAGTGTTTTTATGCTGAATAAAAGCCCTGTGTATGTAAACACTCATCATGATCGGATTGTGTTTATATAAAAGATGCATCCAGATTATTTAATCAGAATATATTTCAATCCGGTCAAAGAATTTTGCGCATGTAATCATAGCTAATGCCAGTCAAAGCTGTATGTTTATATGCAAAAGAAGCCCATCAGCCTAACAATCGATTGTTTGTGTCCTGATTGTCGCCATGGAGATGCATCAGTACATGACATGCAGAATTCGATTAAACTCAATTCAGTTTATTTATTTAGTGCCAAGTCACAACAAATGTTGTCTCAGGGCACTATACGAACAAAATACAATCAATCTAAGGAAGCCAGCAGATTGTGTTGAACTTCTATTCTTCTTTTACTGAGCAGCACATTGGTGACAGTGGGGAGGAAAAACTCCCTTTAACCGGAAGAAACCTCCGGCAGAACCAGGCTCAGGACAGGCGGCCATCTGCCTCGACCGACTGGGTTTGGGGACAGGAAAGAGACACAGACAAAC
>JARVJO010000365.1:9129456-9145882 GCA_031762555.1 Cynodonichthys magdalenae
GAAGCTCTCGATTTACCGGTCGGTCTACGTTCCTACCCTCATCTATGGTCACGAACTTTGGGTAGTGACCGAAAGAACGAGATCGCAGATACAGGCAGCCGCAATGAGTTTCCTCCGCAGGGTGGCAGGGCTCTCCCTTAGAGATAGGGTGAGAAGCTCGGTCATCCTGGAGGGACTCCACGTCGAGAGGAGCCAGTTGAGGTGGCTCGGGCATCTGGTTAGGATGCCTCCTTGACGCCTCCCTGGGGAGGTGTTCCAGGCACGTCCCACTGGGAGGAGGCCCAGGTGAAGACCCAGGACACGCTGGAGGGATTATGTTTCTCGGCTGGCTTGGGAACGCCTTGGGATTCCCCCGGACAAGCTGGCCCAAGTGGCTGGGGAGAGGGAAGTCTGGGTTTCTCTGCTTAGGCTGCTGCCCCCGCGACCCCATCCCGGATAAGCGGAAGAAAACGGATGGACGGACAGGCGTGTCAGGGGAGGAGTCTGAGGTGCGCTCTGTTCCACGTTCGTTGTGATGTATAAAGGAAAGCTGTGCAGAAACATGCGTGTGCACACTTTTATACATTTTTTTGTGCGGTGCACTTTTCTAAATTTGTTCCTACGCCAACTTTTAGTGTGAAAGCTGTGCACTCCTTTATATATGAGGGCCCTGGACTCCCATAATAAAGAGATCTGTGATCTCAATGGGATTTGCCTGGTTGAATATTGGTAAATAAATAATAAATAATTTATAGCTGCATAAGGGGGACCAGCTACACTCCCTGAAGTGATGGTCAGATATGAATAAAAACATTTGTCCATTTAGTGTATTACACTTCTACCCTGGGAATTTCTCAAAATCTCTTTGGATGGGCTGGAATAGGTGAAGTAGCTGAAATGTGTTGATTTGGGATCTTTGCTCAAACTGTTGCCCTCATGACTTGTTACTGGACAAGCAGAAGGAGATGGATGGTTTTCTTAAGCTCATATGTTGCATTAAATTGTCTTTTCACTGTGAACACTGATACATTTGAATACCTATTTGCACATGATCGTTTTAGTGGGAGTGTAGATGTCAGTTTTCCAAAGTGAAAACTGCTAATTTTCCACCCAAAACACACTTTTTTCTTCATTCCTTTTTTTCAAAAATTCAGGGTTGTGTATTTGACAATGTGTTGCTGTCCATCACATTTTACTGAACAGAAGTCTGCTCGGCCATGCACTGCCCCCATTCCTTCCCTCCACTTCATCTTCATTTAGATTTTCGTTGACATCACTGGACTGTGCAACTGCAGTTATTAGCAGCACAAATTAAATGGGTGGTGCATCTCACGCACACACAGTTTAATCCTATTAATAATTAAGCAGGGCAAATGTTGCTCAGATCATGTACTTAAAACATGGAGTTCAGAGCGGAGGTCAAAAATGATTACACAATAGGGGCTGACAGGCAGCAAAAACCGTTTGTTCACCAGCAATTAGCTTAAATGATAAAGTAATGCACCCCCTATTAGAGAGAAGCAGAGGGCTAAATCTGCAGACACAACATCCTGTGCTGCAGATAAAGGGATTCATTTAATGAGGACTTGGTGATCTTCTAATTTTCAAGTTCAGCTCTGTGGATAATGTGGCTGATTCATGTGCTGCTTGTCTGAAATAAAAAAAGTACTTTCAAATCTTTATTTAAAACATGCGTGTGCATGTGTCCTTGTTTTATGTTTAAAATTTCAGTGAGATGTCCAAATTGTGTGAAAGCATGCCAGCCCTGGGGACGTCCTGTGACAGATATCGGAGTCTTTGACCCTGCAGGTGAAGCACCTTTGCAAGCTGCCCAAAGCAACCAGGTTTATCAATAATTCACTGCTGCGCCAGTCATGTTAACACTATCCTTAAGAGCACTCATTATGTAGCTAACACACAGTTTCAAAATGCATGCAAATACACAGGTTGCACCTTTTGAGTAGCTCTCTGAAGTTAGACAGTATTCCTCATTATCTTGTAACATCTTGACGAGCCGCAGGTAATAAGAAACAGAGCAGCGGCGCTTGAGATGCCTTCACACTTCTCAAGATGCATGTGATTGTCTGCGAAGAGCATTTCTTTCTCTGTTCAGCTCTTGGCACTGAATGAGGGAAAAAATATGCAGCAGCTGTGTGGGGGAAAAAAATCCCTTCACTCTACAGGCAGGAAGAAGAGGTAAACTTCTTCCACAACCATTCAACTGTTTCACTTTATGAGCACCGAGGCTGCTGCTCAATAAATCCTTTATCGTCAGTGCTTTTATTGGGAGATTTGATCTCAGCAGGAAGATGGGAGAAGTGGGGGAGGGAGAGTTTCCGCACCGTTTGAGGAGACAAACACAGCACTGTACAAGGAAACACAAGTTAACTCGAAGCCTATCATCATGTGGGTGTGATAATGCTTGTTGCTGAATGATGCTCACTCGTGTGGTGAGTAATCACAGCCTGAGAGGAGTTCCACCATAGAGCTCCCTCAGCTCATGCCATGAGAGCTGCGGTGTGTCAAGAGTGTGATTGAGATGTCTCCAAGGGCTCTATCTTTATAACATCATCAGACATAAACCACACAAGTCAACAACTCAACTGACATCTCAGAAATGACTCATTGCTCAGCCTCAATTACACAGTTTAAGATGCTAAATTTATTACGTTTTAGTAGTGTGGGACATAGTTTTCATTGATGAGCATCAAGTTAAATATAGAGTTAAATGTTAGATGAGTCGTCCTGTAACCAGTGGGTTGCTAAAGAAACTTGACCTGCCTTGCCTACTGATGATGATCAAAGGATCCAGTAGCCTCACTTCTGCCAGCTGTGGCTACAATGTAGCTTACCACCATCGGTGTTTGAATGGATGGAATGAATTTGAGGGGGTTACCCGACGCGTAGAACTGGACGCAGACGGTATCTGACAATATGTCAATATGTGACGAGTTGGGAGTGAGAATGAGTTGATTCAATTGGATACTGGTTGAAAAGGATTTGAAAATCATCATATTCTGTTTTTATTTATGCTTTACACAACGTCTCAACTTCATTGGAATTGGGGTTGTAAATAGTTTCTATAAACAGGAGGAGGCATCAGAAATATTTTTGGTTTCTAACAATATTCCTGGGGTGAGAGGTTGCTGTACTAATTCATACACGTTTATTATTTGTCTGCATCAGATGTGTCACTTCTAATTTTCACTGTACGCAAGTTCTGAGATGTTGAATATTTGCGTGATGTCATTCATGTGAGAACGGGGAGCAGAACCTTCAGATAAAAATGGTTTGCTGAGTGGTGGATCAGCTGACTCTATCTCTATCAGACAGTCTGACCTCTTTGATAAGAAGGGAAGGGCCTTCAGAAAAGAACAGTGTATCACAGATATAAAATAAAATAAAAATTTACTCAAACACTGGTTTGGTTGGCAGAGAAAGCAGGTGGCAGCTTGGGTTATACTTGTGTTTGAAAAGTGTTTGTCATGGTTTCAGGAGATTTTAACCTACGATGAAGACATTGCGCAAAGATCTTCAATAATAAAAATAAACTTTATTGTAATCAAAAACAAAACACTGCTGTGGCAACAAAACATAAAATAAACTGAAGGGTCTGCTTATGCAGGAGCACAAGTAGGATAATCAGACTGTGTGGAATTCTGGACAGACACAAAGAGATGTTCACTGCCTGACCTGAAAATATGGATTTAACTAAGCAAATACACTGCATTCTAAATGACTGATTTTCCTAAATAGTCAATGCAAATGACATCACCCATTTACATATAAATTAATTTAACTTTTGTATAATTTGAATGTTATTGAAAAAAAATCCCCCAATAATAGCAGTTTTTTCCCCAAATATAAATAAAATAAAATGCACTGTTTCAATTTATTATACAGACGTAAGTCATGGTTACTCAAATCAAAACTATTTTCATCAAAAACACTTTAACAAGTTACATTTTAACACAGGACCCCTTATTTGACAGCAGCTTTGCAATTTTTGCATACATTGGACTGGTGAGTTTTCAGAGAGTTTCTGCTTGATTTGCTTGACAGGATGTCAGAACGACCTCCCAAAGTCACTCTCCCACCCTCTTACTGTAGCTCTTTTGCTTGAAGATGCTCCAAAGGTTCTCAGTAGGGTTGAGGTTAGCAGCCAATGATGCAGAAAAACTCGGTAACTTCACTTCAAATCAACCACTAAATAAATAAATAAATAAATAACACAGTTAGTTGTTCCAATAACACATCAGAACTGATTTCTGATTGGATAAAGCAGTGAACATTAGGTCCTGACCAGTTGAGGCCAGAGATTTAGGAAAGCTGAATTGGCCTTACTAAAGCTCAACGGGTTTGGAAATTTGTGGATTACATTTTAAAGCAAAACAAAAAAACAAAAAAAAGAAGAAAAAAGACAGACAACTTGAAAATCATTGAAGTTGTACTTTTAATCTATCCTAGAAAAAATAAGATTTAAATCAATTGTTAAAAGACACAAATTAATGGTACACATAGTGTGTGTGTGTGTAAACTTTGTACCAGCATCTTTTGTACGTCATAAAGACCAAGTACGTAAAAGCACCGAAATTTTGCCTCTTTTTTTTTTTATTCCAACAAATGTAATAAAATAAAAAACAAAAAATAAACACTATAACATGCTGATCAACCTCCATCTAATGGGCGAACAAGGAGAAGACTTTGACCAGTAAGATGTATAAACTGTTCATCACCCCATTAAACCTGAAGCTGAGCATTTTCATTCATTTTCTTCATTTTTCATGTTTACATTTTTTTATTAAGAATATTTTTTTTACCCACTTCCTTCGAGTTGTTAAACTCACTGCCTGCATCAGATTGATTGTGTACAGACGGAGAAGTCATTAAGAACTGAGTGAAGTTGCTCATTAGATTTTTCCTCTTTACTGCTGCCTTGGTGAGATGAAACCTCAGCGAGCAGAAGCTGCTGATGGTGTTAGACAGATATTTAAATCCTCGCTCTTCCTCAGCACGTCCAGGCAGCACTGGAAACATCACAGTTTGTGGTTTGAGGGGGAAACGTGGCTCACTTAACTTTCTGCTTCACACGTCGCTCGTGTTCTGCATCTGGCTTGATTTCCTCTTCACGTAACAGATTTTTTTTTTTTTTGTCTGCAGGTATTCAAGCCTCCCTCGACATATGGATCTGGTCATGGCGCAGCAGTTTTTCCCAGCAGATGGGTGAACTCTAGCGGAAGACACGCAGATGTTTGGAACTTGAATGGAGACGATGGACATGAATGCAAATAATCCCAGACCTGTTTTTGTCTGCTGCTTTGAGCTGAAGTAGAGTCAGTTTAAACAATAAAAAAAAGAACTTCAATGTATTTTCTTGTTTGGCTAAATGAGAGCTACAAAAACTAAGATGACTAAATGGCTCCTTGTTTCTTTTGTGTTTCCTCACATCAAACAGCAGCTTCATTTTAAAGCCTGTAAGCTGGCTTTATGCAGGCTTTTCTATCCATGCTACTTGAGTGGTGACCTGAAAGCAGTTTCCTCTTTATTATACACTTCATTCATCCGTCAAGAGGGAGATTCTCTGTGCTTCTCCTGCAGCAGCCCTGGTGCTGGCAGGTTAAGTATCAGGGCTCAAGGATGTTTGGAGAAATACATCCAGCGGGTGAAGCAGCAAATCCTGCCTGAGCCGAAGAACTGCAAGACTGAGATTTGACTGATAAAAGGTATAAAATGTATAAAGTTAAGGAAGAATAACACACAGAATCATGAACGTTCTTTGCTTTTCATTTTTTCCAGAAACATAAATTTTACAAACTATTCTGACTGAGGTCCCACGGTGGAACATGAGGTTTGAATCCTGATAAAGAAAACAGAGTTTGCATCGAGATCAATGCGAGAAAATGAATTTGTAGCTGAAAAAGCAAAAAGTGCTCAAACAATGTGTTGACGGGATGCAGCGAAAAGCAACAAATTGTAAATTCAGATGCATAGAGAGCTGCAGAGAAAAGGTCAGAGTAGTCATTGTAAATTAAACTTTAACAAGCAATGACTTATTACCTGGCAGCACAAAACATCAGAGCTCATGTCTTTCTGTTCCTTCAAATATCTAATGAACAAGTGAATTTTAATGAAACTCTCACAAAGTAATCATTTCATGAACTTCTACATCTGATTAACATGTCAAATCAAACTCAAAACTAATCCTTGAAATGGAAAATAAAAAGTTAAAGAATCAACAGGCTGTTCATTTCTGAGCATAAGCTGAGGTCAGCAGGCAGACAGAAGCGTCCAAAATACATCTGGTCACAAGTTTTCATCGGACATTTCTAGATTCTGTTAGGAGCAAATACAGACAACATTTAACATGAACAATAACTGAGCTGGATCTCAGCTGCTGGGGAGAAAATATTACCAGAATAAACAAATAAGATGCAAAGTTCAGGCAAACAAACACATTTATCTCTGATCCTCATTTAAGAATTTATTTTTCAACAATATTAATATTTGAACAACCCATTCAGATGTGTTCACTCCTCATATTTATTTAACAGCTTTAACTTGAATATATTTTTGAGAAAATCCAAAATGTAAAAGCCACTGTTGTGCAGTGATGATGTATGTGAGGAATCAGTTTAAAGATAGATAAAACTGAAGGAAAAAAAACTGTTTTCACACACTGACTTTTTCATTCACTGATTTCCAGAAAGCTGCTCTGTTTCATCTTCATGTTGTTGGATCTCTGTGACTAAACTCTGGTGTTATTTGTTTTTTTTTTAGAAACCACAGATATGTTTCATATCTTTATTCTTCACGCTGCCTTTCACTGTTTTTTTTCTGCTAGGCTTAAATTAGACTGCATGGTGAGATTTGTGTTTCTGTGGTTGGTTGAAACTTGTAGCAGAATGAGACTGATTCCACAGGGGCTGAGTCCTTGAATAAATATAAAGAAATATGATACATCCCTGAATGAAATGATAATGAAATTACAGCCTGAGTTTGGAGAAGCTTACATGCTCACATCAGGGAAACAAATAAGGAGTTGCTTCCTTACACTTCTCAAAACGTAAGATTATGAGGAATTATCACAGATTCTTTCTTCTTCAGGAACATGTACCTTTAGGTTTAATACGACAACAACAATAAAGATTTCTGGACCAAGTGATTTCAATTTGATCTAATAATAAATTAGATAATTTATTTACACAATCAAAACAAATCACTTATGTACAAATCCTTATAGGTAATTTGTAGGTGTTTGGCTCGGTCACTGAACAGAATCATTCATAAATTCTACTGGTTTTCTGAGCAGCAGATGAAACAAATCAACATCATTCCCAGATATGAATTCTGACTTCCACAGAATAAGGAGGCAGGATGTTTCCACTATAATTTCATGAGGCTGGTCTGACTGCAGATCAGTAGGGGTTTACACAGTGATATAATAAAGTTTATCTGTGACCAGCTGAGGGGATCAGGCCGTCTCCATGGTTACTGAATGATGCACACAAAAACCATAGCTCATGTCGAGAAAACGGTCCTCGTTATCACAAGATCACTATGTGAAAAAATTAGATATGGAAAACGGACACTCTCAGCTTCCATAAATGTACCAGTGAATTTATTTTATTTATTTTTATTTTATTTGTGTTGTTTTTGCCTTTTCTCTGTATTTCCTAAATTACTTTAAAAATAAAAATAGCGACACAAGCTCTCATCTTGCTATAGATCACACAGGGACTGACCATTTCAGTGTTTGGCCACTTCTATAAAAAGATAGCTGTTGTTTTAAAGACATTTCATCATCATTTTAATTCTATTATTTAACCTTTTCTTCCCCTCCATCAAGTTTTCATTTCAGAAAAAATACAAAGAAATTCCTGCCAGATATGACCCCCAAGAACACTTCGGCTAGCTGCTCTGACAACTATTTACACTTGTAAAACACAGTTTTACACAAATAATCATGTATTGAGCTATTCAAGGTAGTGTAAAGGCTTATAAGATAGAATTTGCATTATAACTTTTGAAATTTTAAAGATTTGAGTTGTTTGAAGATGGAAATAATACGCTATTCTTATGATGGGTAAGCTAACGGCTAGTTCAAACACAGCTGTCAATCATAAACCTTTTCTCCAAACTCAGACTGTTCAATACGCCATCTGTAACAGGTTAGCTGTGCATTACTTTAACCTTTACAAAAAAAAAATAACTTAATAATTATGTTAATGTAAACTTTCATTGTATCAGCTGCAGGTCAGTAGTTGGAGCTGCTAACCTGCTCATGTTGGGAGACAGGGATTGAAAGCTGGTGTCCCTGTGTAACACCACCATCAGGGCTCCCTGGGACATTACAATCTTTAGGACCCCCCCACCACCTTTCAATTGTCTGACAGAGTTCAGTAACAAAATGCATGACCTGCAAACATCTGGACAACGTGTTTGCCACAAGAAGTGTCGATGAGAAACACGAGACGAGCAGAAGAAATTACAACTTTGACAGTTTTATTTGTGAAAAACTACAAGCAAAATTCATAAATAGACATTTCTATTTGAAGCGGAGGAAAAATGATCGGGTCAGCCTATAAGCGCAAAGTCGTGCACATGCCAGAAACATGTATTAGTTGAACATTGTTAGCTAGACAAGGAGCAGTGATAGCTGAAAATGCTGCGTACATTTCCACACCAGGAACAGAAAGTGACCATTTCACAAGGAGAAACAATGACACATCAGCTAGAAGGTAGAAATCAAATAAAAAACAAAAGAAAGGAAAATAAAAACAACTTAAAACTGGATTCAAACAAAAAATGGAATTTTGTACTGTCCCTTCATTTTTTTCTTGTCATCTCTTTTTAAACCAAGCAATAATTTTAAAAGCATTGTACAAGACATTGTTATAGGAAGAAATGAGTTTGTATAATACACTTAATTGGAAGTTCACGTTTAAGAATATACAGTAAGTAAACAAGCATTCTATATTTGGGTCTCTGAACAAACAAAGCTAAAATATGTAACCATCTTTACACAGTAAATTAAGGTTACTGGTTGCACACAAGAACAGAACTGCTTGCGCGGGAGGGAAACAAAAAACAAAAACAAAAAACAGCTCCAATGCCATTATTTATAGTGTTTGCTTTTGCACCTTTTTAAAATCCTATTTACAGGCAATAATTCATATATTTAGCAAATGGTCATCCGTTAATAATTTAACAATGATTTCTCTCTGGTAGAGTACTCGATCGTGTGAATGTGGTTACAGCTAAGGCAGGAGAGAAGATGGCTTTTTAGGCCCGGTTCTGATAAGATTGCATTCCAAAGCAGGACTTTATTCTCAGTACATATTGCCCCTCCCACCCCAATGACTCAACAGTCCCACGTTGTAAGTCTATTCACATTGCTTCCCCTCCCCCCACTTTGAACACTGATTTCATATTTGTATGCAATCAAATACATCATTACATTTTAACCATAGCTCAAAAGCTGAAAATAATACCTGGACATCACTTACACACGATTATCATTCCTACGTGTGAAAGTGAGGAAAGATGTAAAGGTGACAGATTAAATCAGACCCCACTGATCCCAGGGGAGGTGGAGGGTGGGGGTAGTTTCACCTAACCTGGTTCTAGTTGCTCTGGGAGCAGTTCAGTTGAGCTTGGGGGGGGGGGGGGGGCGGCTACTGTGATAGTTCAGCAGAGCGAAGGGTTTAGTCTTTTAGCGAGCGCCCTCGTGATCCCCACGATCCACTACTGTGGTTTCCTTCGACTCCGCTCCTCCGCCCTGACATGGCCGAGCTCAGGACAGTATACAATAAGAAGACCATTTCCATGGATTATATTAGTCTTTATTTAAACTGTTACTCATCTCACACATTAGATAATTGCATTTCAAATTGTTATTCATCTGTTTATGTATTATGTCATTATGAAATTCCTTTGGTCCTTCAATAAATAAAACTAAGATATCATATACACATTTATTCTTTATACAATTTCATACACTTAAAGGAAATTCTGTTGGTCTATAATCAGCTAAGGTGAAAGTTACTTAAAACCCTTATATAAGCCTTGCTGCTATAAAATTTAAAGGACAATTGTATTCTCATAAGTACTTTAATCTTTTGCCTTCAATGACAGGAGTCTTAAATTATCACAATAAAAACAAGTCAATCGAATTATTAATCTTTGTAAATGATCCTTTTCTTTTCATGCGTTTTCAGCGTAGAGAGGATGAAGATTCATTCTCGTCTTCAGGACCACAATAACTGAAAAGTGAAACTGATTCACAACAACTGGACTTTACAGGGTCTGTTTCACAGAACCGATTGGTTTGACCAAGTGGAACTGAATCCTTTAATCCCACAAAAACAAAACAAAATAAAAGCTGTGGCTTGAGAACCGAGTGGAACGCTCTACCTCTGGCCAGAAATCTCAACATTGAAGCGTGGAATGCAGGAAATAACAGCTTTTTAGTGTTTTACACAACAGCCTACACTGTACAGTAAAGGACATAGAATACTGTACAACCTGCTAAAGCCTAATAAATCAAAGTCAATCCAGGCGTCTGAGCCATCAGGGGTGGTTCCTCTGGTGAGCGCCGACCCGGACAGAAAAAATAGAAGGACCTGTTGGAGGTCTCGACAGTGTTGTTGAGAAAAGTGAAGGAGAATTTGATTCATCTGCACTTTGTCACATTGAGCAAACAGGCAGTCTCAGATCTGCAAAACCGCTTCACAGTGTATCTAGCACCAGTGTGTGTGTGTGTGTGTGTGTGGGAGTGGGTGGGTGTGTGTCCTAATATTTTCAATGTAATAAAAACACTGAAAGAACGATCAGCATAGCTACACCGCGAAGCTTGGAGAAAAAAAAAAAAAAGGAAATATCAAAGTATACAGGTGCAACAGGGAATAAATAAGGGGAATAATAGTTACTCAGATGGTTGGTGGTTATTGTGCCCAGAGGAGATTTTTTTCTTTACAAAAACAAACAAACAAACAAACAAACAAAAAAAAGTCAACTTGGCCTCACATCCACATACAAATATAAAACAATACATACAAGTGTTGGATGCTACCGTTAGGGGGGGGATATTTTGTGTAGCCCAGCTGTTCTTTCCTTTGTCACCACCGGAACCACAAGGGAAGTTCCCCGAGCAGGGTGTTCATTTTCCTGAAAGACACCTCACACTGTCTCGCTCATTCAGCCTGATCCTCTCAGCATCCAGGGAACATCTTGGTTTAGAGGGAGGGGCAGCCAACGGGAAAGTATTCCTATCCCCCCCATGTATGGGATCCATAGTGTTCAAAACGATGAAGGAAAAGGAAGGGGATGTGAAGCAGAAAGAGGACGGAGGACGGGGAAACAACGAGGCCCTCAGAATGATTCATCGTGCCCCACAGAGAGGTCCCCTTTGGGGGTGGAGGCGCGTGACGAGCCCTTGTCCATGCTCTCGGAGCCAGAGCTCTGGTGCTGCTGTTCGGAGCCCGCACTGGACGTGATGGTGGATGAGGATGTGGATGAGGAGCGGGTCTTCTCCTTAAAGTCCGTTATAATCACTGTCACGTTCCCGACAGTGATGGCCAGCTGCTGGGCGGTACTCCGGTCGATGTTCTTCAGTTTGGGCCTGTGGGAGGGAAAGAATAATGTAAAAGCAGAAAAAAACGTATGTGATTTCTGCAACAGCAAGGGGGAGGTTTCCAGCATTGTGGGGGCACTTAAACTAAATCACTTAATTTATTGGGTGTCACAGGATGAGTCAAAACAGCTAAATCAAAAACAAAAGAGGATTTTGTGTAAAAGATCATTTGAGATTTTCCTTTAAGTTTTGATGTAAAATTTTCCCAGACAAAAGTGTTGTCTAGTTGTGTTCTGGCAAAGAAACAGAACAGAAAGTTCTTACAAACCTGGAATTGTGAGAGTTTTTGTTGGTCTTGGTTGCAGACTTCCCAGACTGTATGCTCTGTTTGTCACTGGGTGGACTCTGGTGGTTGTCTGATTTGGGTCTGGAAGAAAACACAGGAGAGGATTTAGATCAGCACAGCAAACATCTAGATACCAGTTTAAGCCTGACCTCGATACCAACCTGTTTTTTTTGCTGGTGGGCTTTTTTGTGACAGCTGGGCTGATGTCCTTCTCTCTGTCGGGTTTGTCTATGATGGCTTGCTCTTTGTCGCTCTTGTCGTTCTCGGGGGTGTCTCCCTCCAGCCTCACTCTGTCTGGACGCTCTACCTCAGGGTGTCCCTCTCCACCTGCCCGCTCTCCTTCACTATGCAGGCGCTCCTTGTCTGGGCGCTCGCTCCTCTCTCTCCTGTCCTTTTTGGCAGGGGGAGGCATCGGGTACTGCTGAGCCACCTGCTGGGCAACCAGCTGGGAGTTTATCCTGGGTTTTCTGAGGAGGAGATCCGAAACAAACATGGGTTATTCTTGTAGTGAAACGGTGAGCTAACTCTGGCCATGCATCAATATGATAACACTGCAGCAGACAAAGGTGGCTGAATTTAAACACCAGAAAGGGAAAAGGGGTTTCTAGTCCCAGCTGCTATAACGGTGGGTTTGAACAGCCACTTCCTGGCAGAGAACCCCTGTTTTCGAGGTTAATCTCATTACCTCATGGCTGTAATAACATGAATGCACGGGATCACAAGGTGGAATATTTGCAGCATGTCGCTTAGGTCTTCTAATCTGATTACAGCAGCGTTGGCCTTATTTGTCACAGTCTGAGTTTCAGTCAGACCGATGTAGAGCTGCTTTCGAGGAACCACGGAGCCCTTTCTGACTCCGACACCTTAACAATAACAAATCTTCTGTTTGAATCCCTATCAGCTTTGCAGATGAGCCAGGCCTGAATTCATAAGGCAAAAAAGCACAAGTCTAAGTGCCCGAGCCAACACACACCTGCAACTTAACAGACACCAGCTGGCAACAAGAAATCTTAGGGGAAAAGGAAGAATGACTGCACAAACGAAACTGCTGCTAGCAACTGGGATTGTACAGCGAGGAGCAAACATCCGATACATTCACACACAAAAATTAACTTGATACATGGGGTGCAAACAAATCCCCTCACCTCAGGCTACTAAGGTGGACTTTCATCAAGAAACTCTTTCAAACTTTTCAAACCTGAAGCAGAGTTGCTACAAATTGTTGTCAAAATTGACATTTTCAGAAGCCAAAGTCATCCAAGTAAGTGTTCTATGAGCTCGCCAACAGGTATTATTTTGTAAACTCTGCAAAATTTCCACAGAGCGATGCATACAGGAGCTGTAATGATCCAGCAGCAAAACAAACCCACTCAGTTTTAAGATGTTAAATGCTCTCTATAACGTCAGACAGACTGCTGTTGCAGCATTTTCCAGTGAAAAAATATTTGAAGAAACTTTCAGACGAGAACCTGCGCTCACGTTTGATCATCCTGTGACTTGTTGTGTTAAGATGTATTCTCCTGTCTGGATTCCAAACAGCTCTGCTCCTTTAGGTGTTGTTATTTTAAGTAAAATGCTAAAAGAAAAGTTTTTGACCTCTTTTTATCCATTGTAGCCGGAAAACATTCTGTTGTCACTTTACTTTGTTTTTCCAATAGTATCCTTACAATACGCTGAGTATTCAAGCTTTTTTATTTTTAAATATTAAGTGTAAGATGCAACAAAGAAAAAAAGAGGCAAGTAGCAAAGGCCAAACATAAGGTGTATGAGTTGTACAAGAGCTGGACACTAGGGAGGGAAGTGTTGACTGGTGAGACAGAGGGATCAAACAGGAAAGGATGTGCAGGTTAGGTTTATTACAGATAAAATGGTAATATTCTAATAGGTGAGGAGTGTTTTATGTGAAGATGGAATGAGTACTTTGAAAAGCTAATGAATAATAAAAATGAAAGGGAAAGAAGAAACAAGACTAGAAGGTGGGAAAGATTAGTGAGGAAAAAGTTCAGAAAGCTTTGAAGAGGATAAAGAAATGGAAGGCAGTTGGACCTGATGGCATACCAGTGGAGATATGAAAAGGTCTAGGAGAGATGGCAGTGAGATGTTTGACTTGATTATTCAATGGCGTGTTTGAGAGTGAAACAAAAAGTGGGAAAAATGCCTGAGGAATGAAGAAGTATGCTGCTGCCAATTTTTAAAAACAATGGAGATCTACTGAGTTGAAGAAACTAAAGGGGAATTAAATTGAACCGCATGGTGGAATAGGGACAGGGGGAGTAGAAACTAGACTTGTGAGCAGCAGTACAGTTTCATGATAAGAAAGAGCAACATGGACACCATCTTTGTTTTAAGGTTGTTTATGAAGAAGAACAAAGAGGGTCAGAATGAACTTCATTGTATCTGTAGATTTAGAAAAATCATAGGACATGGATGTTCACGTCATATGATCAACAATATGCTGGATGTGGTGGTGTATTAAAAATTCTGGCGTGACAGAGAAGTATGTTAGACAGGACATGTATGAGGACAGCAGGACAGTGGTGAGATGTGTTGCAGGAGTGACAGAACGTCAAGATGGAGGTGGAACTGCATCAAAGATCGAGTCTGAGCCCCTTTTTATTTGCTTTAGTGATGGACAGATGAGGTCGAGCAAGAATCGCTGTGGACTAATTGCAGATGACATTGTGATCTGTGGTGAGAACAGGGCACCGGTGGAAGACAACTTGGAGAGGTTGAGGTATGCACTTAAAAGATGACTGACAATCAGCTATAGCAAGACAAGGGACTTGTGTTGACTGGTGAGACAGCGGGATCAAACAGGAAAGGATGTAAAGGTTAAGGAGGCGGCAGGTGGAACAGCCAGGCTACAGGAAGCAAATGTCACAAAAGTGCAGGACTTCAAGACCTTAGGGTGGACTGTTTGGAAAACAAGGAGTGTGGTAAAGAGGTGCAGAAAAGAGTTCAGGCAGAATGAAGTGGACGGAAGAAAGTTTCAGGAGGAAAATTTGACAAAAGAGTGGAAGCAAAGGTCAAAGGAAAAGAGAGCAGTGAGACCAGCTACGTTTTATGGTTTGGAGACAGTGGCATTGGCAAAAAGACAGGAGACAGAACTGGAAGTGGCCAAGCTGAAGATCGAGGTTCTCCTTGAAAGTGACAAAAATGGATAAGATTAGGTATGAGATCATCAGTGTTACAGCACAGGTTGAACCACTGCGAGATAAAGTTAGAGCAGCCAGACTGAGATAGTTTAGACATGCAGATGAGAAACGGTGGGTATATTGATAGAAGAATGTTGGACATGCAGTTGGAAGGAAAAACAAAGATGCAGTTAGAGAGGAGATATTGTAAAAGATAATTCTCGACTACTGCAATATACATTTTCAGCTCTGTATTTAATGGCTAAATTATAGCCCTTTGTAAAATTGGCATTAGCAGTTAGCTTAAATTGGGACTAGCAAACATTCTTAGTTACACCACTGTAGAATAAAAAATGTGACGTTCAAAATGGTATGTCTGAATAAATGCAGGAATCCACTGGATTTACTCTTAGCAACTTTATTCTTGTCTCTGACTCCAATCAGTTTAGCAGTGCAGCACATGCCTCAGCTCAAGACCTTGAGCCAAACCAAAACAAAACATCCCAGTCTGTCCAGAATGGATCTGAACAAAGACTCTGCAAAACTCCCCCCAACTTCTAAAAACTTCCAACATTATAACCTCTTCAGTCTTTTCCTGGTTACAACCCCTGAAGGTGGTACCTTTTACGTCAGACGTAGAGTGTAACTCAATTTTATTTACAGACAGAAAGAACATTAAAACAGAGTTGGTGTGTGTTATCAAACTTACTGCTGCAATGATCACAAGTATATAATACAATACTGCATCAAACATTCAGTTGATCAATTACAAAATTTTCTTCACCACAACAAATTTCAGCTAATTAATTAATAAATAAGTCCTAAAATGGCTGAATTATAGCCATTTTTTAGCTGTGATTAGCATTTAGAATTTGATTAAAAAAAATTAATATGTAATATATGTATATATATATATACTGTATATACATATATTCATATTCAGCTCCTACCATATAGTCATGTTTATTTAAAATACGTTGAATTAAACAGTTCTTTGTTAATTTGGCATTTGCGGTTAACTTCAAATTGTGACTAGCATTCAACTTGTTTTTTTATCATTCTTAGCTACTATCACATAAAATTTCAGCCGAATATCTTAAAACAGTTGGATTAGAGCCATTTGAAATTGGCTATGGCAGCTGTTGTAGTAATACTTATTTAACAAGGAACAAAGATACATGATTCAAAGAATAAAGGCACTTCATAGAGTAGTCGACTGAGTTTGTTTATTGCAATGAGCAAAATCACAGAAGTTTACACAGAGAAATCAGACTGTATCAATTTGTGTGCTAACAGGCAGTTCTAATGGCTAAAGGCCCCAACATACTCGGGCGTACTTCGCTCCGCGGGGGTCCGCGCGGACTCGATGCGGACTTGAAGCGGCCGTCCGCCGGA
>JARVJO010000365.1:9150482-9161001 GCA_031762555.1 Cynodonichthys magdalenae
TCGAAATTGAATCGAATTGTGACCCAAAGAATTGTAATTGAATTGAATTGTGAAGTTATTAACAATACCCAGCCCTAATAAACGGTGCTGATGACTTCTTTAAAAATATGTTTTTTCATGCAAATTTAAAACAGCAGTATATGAATCTCACACTGTTGAGCAAAATGTGAACTAATTCAATTACAACTTTGCTAAGATTCGCACCACAGCAGAAATATTTTTCACACACCCAAATCAAATAATCACAACCTTACAGAGTACAAGAAGTGCTGGAAATAAGACTGGGAGCAGGACCAGAAACAAACCCTGGTGTACAATTGCAGAAATTGCTCCAACCTCCCACTGCTGCCAAAATAATCCTGGAGAATGTGTGTGTGTGTGTGTGTGTGTGTGTGTGGGAGACAAGTGTGTAAATCCTGCAGTTTGAATCACTTCACACTGTGAGAGCTTACAGCATATTTACCTCCCCCCTCTTCATAACAATAGATCGTGATTGACAGCTCCTTCAATGCTTACCCCTAAATTCCACCATCTGGGGAGGGAGGAGTGGGGAGACTCCCTCCACAGGGCGCCCCAAAATAACCATCATCATGCTTAAAAGCTCCTAATTCAGTCAGCCTGACACCCATGGTTCGATCGCTCCTCTCTGCCTGAGACAGACGCACCTCAGCTCAGCTGCTGCTGCTGGCAAAAACTGAAGCTACTGTTTCAGAGGGAATCCTTGGTATGGAGGCCAAAAAACAATGAGCTCAAGTGCTTCACGGAAAAACACGGTAATGAAGAGTGCGAATGAGCGTTGGAGTGTGCAATATATATATGGAGGGAGAGAACCAGAGAGCAAGAGAGACTAAGGAAAGCCCTCATTAACATGGCTCTTTCATTTGAAGTATGTTGAGGACAAGCAATTATTTCCTGCCTGACTGAATGAATGAATGCAGCAGACAGCTGAGTGAGGAGAAAAGACAACAACGATGTTATTCACCCAAGGACGGCCGATCAAAAAAAAAAAAAAAAACTATTGAAAACATCCTGTCATCTCATTCAGTTCATGAGACATCTCATTCAGAAAACAGAGCTATGCAGAAAAACTCTGTCTCCTCCTTAATCATTTGAAAACACACGCATACACACGGCCCTGTCAAGAAGCACCAACCATGTTTTTACGTTCACCGATGAACTGGTTGTGCTAAGAGCTTGCTGAAGACGACATGGCAGCCTCCGCCAGGAGCACATGTCTCAGATCTGACGCGTGAGAATGCCGCAGGGCTTTGGTTTGATCACACCAGCTCCCTGTGACACGCTGGCAACAATCTAACAGACGATCAACATGCGTTTATCTGTGTAAACACTTGCTTTACGCCTCGGCCAATATGTAGAAACATGTCGTGGTCCGCGCCCCCCCAAAACACGAAGGAGGATGATGGAGCAGATCCCAGAGCTGCCTGCGATGCTCGAATTTTATTTAGACGGCTCAGCTGGGGAGGCAGCACGGCGGAACAGCGGTTCAACTTGTCGCCTTACAGCGAGACTGTTGCAGGTTCTAAACTCACCTGTGGCCATTCTGTGAGGAGTTGTGCGGGTAATATACACAATGCATGTTTGTTTTGTTTATTCAAGTCTAAATCTAAACATCCGAAAAAAGAAAAAAAAAATCAAATTAGCTCATCTAGGCCAACATAAACACAGCTTCAGAAACTCCACTAAAAATATATATATTTTTTTAACAAATGCAAAAAGTTTTTAGTCACAAATTTATTTATTAAAAAGTTGAAAATGGACCAACCTAATTCCCACTGTGAGGCTTCAGCTTTTTGTAAGTTGAGAGAGGTCACAGGAGCAGTACTGTCACCTCCAGCCATGCGTGGGGAAAAGTGTGCGAGCGCTGGGCTGGCTGACGTATGAGAGCTGCCTCGGGCAATAAGCTCTTTTCAATCATTCCCTTTGCCCAGAGGCATTAAAAACTCTTCACTTCATCTGCCCCTTCCAGTCAGGATTTTGAAAGCTTAATTCTACTATCACCACTCACCTTCTGTACTTAAAATAAGGCAAGAAACGCCACCATTTTTAATGACAGTAAATACATTAATCAAGAGTCTTAAGTCCAGTCTTATGCTTCCTGAGGAGTTCCTGAACCACTCTTATTTTGTACTTTTAGCAACTAAAGCCTAAATTTTAAATTAGATTTCACAAAAAAGTAAAAAAACTAAACCAAGTTTTTGTTTTAATCTATGCAGTAAAAGTATTTTGAATGACAAAAAGATATGCACTGATGAAAAAAGAGGAATAAAAGTATTTAAATACTGTATAACTGATTGGACAAAGAAACTATGCTTATGAACAAGGCAGCTTTTGTACAATAACTGAAAGCTATGCAGCAATGTCTGTCAGCATCAATATTTTGTTCCTCCAGACAAAACAAAAAAGTGAACAGTGATTTTTGTGTTTTTTAGCAAGACAGGTGTGAAGGAAAAAAATACATGTCTGTAAAGAATGATTTGTGATTGAGGACATGTCTGACTATGTGTCTGCTTACGTGTAAAAGATACTCCATCTTCCACAGACGAATCATTTCATGAACTGACCTTTCAGGCTGAGAACTGCCTGGCATCAAGCGAACTGACAGAGTGACCATGAAAGCATGAGGCATTTATGAACTTCTTTCAGCAGCCCTGTCACATTGCTCAGCATCACTCATTTATTTCCTCTTCTTCACTGACTTAGTTATTCTCCCTTTTGTCTTCTTTCCCCTTTCAGGTCCATCACCACTCAAGTCCCACAACCTTTTTACCCATGACTTCACCCTTTCCTGCTGATGCTGAGTCATCTGTTAGGGGATGCAGTTACACATACAGTATCTTTGCTGCAGTTCTCTCATATTATTTTTGTCAATTTGTTTACTATACTTATGTTGGAATTAGTTCAACAATGATCTGGCAGCGCTGCTTAAGAAGACACTGACACAGCAGGCTCTCGCATCCCTACACAAGTAGAGCATCTAACAAGCAAACAAAAACAAGATGTGAGGAAACCTGAGACACTGAAGAAAAATGCTGAGGAACCAAGCCCATAAACTTATTTCACTTGGTATAACAAAAATAATAATACAAAATAAAATACGTGTGCAGTTTTATTTTATTGCAGATATAAATAATGAGACTGAAAGAACACGAGTATACTGATAGTTGCCTTGTCAACTTTTCTCTGAAATCAGGACAGATTATACACAATTCTAATCAACTTTTATATTTACAACTCTTTAAATTAAATTAACATCAAGGCAAAATGTTTGATTTACAAGTATTGCCAAGTTGTTGTAATGATATGGTTTTCTATCATATATCTATAATTCTTATGTTTGCTTATTGTGCACAATATTACTACTTCTCTCTCTGCTTATTGTATAGTAAAGTTGAGAGCCAAACAAGCTGATGTTATTTATTTAGCTGTCTATTAGCTTCCATAGCCATTTGCTAACACTTGTAACTTACTACAACTGTTTGTTTCAAAATAGCGCTATATTGAAAAAAGTGACTGAGCTGTCTGCAGGGTGAATAAAATGTAAAACCAGTGATCAGTCATAAAAGGTTTACCCCTAATTTACACTAGATGCGGTTCCACTCCATTCCAGTCCGACCTCCGCAGCAAATACGCAACCATTATAATGAATGAGAGTATTTACACTTGCTCAATCCTATTTTTACCGTAAGCCAGAGCTGCTCCGGAGTCAACAGGAAAAGAAACAAGCGCAACATCCATATTTTAAAAATAATTCACCAAAGGCAGACTAATTTTTTTTGAAATCCCAGCTATACTAATAAATGTACAAGTATATTTGTACACAAATGCTGTCAAAATGTATCCTTCTGTTTTGGAAGCAGATGGCAACATGTAGCATGCAGCATATGCAAACACACAATACACATGGATTTTATTTTGAAATCAGAAGTTTCAGAAAGATGACAGCGATGCAGTGTCAGCTGTGTTTGGAGTCCGTCTTCCACATAAGGAATTATTTTGCTCTGACTCCCACATCAATCACTGGATTTATCATGCGATCTTGCATGTCCTGTTCATGCTTCTCGAACCTCCTCTGTGTTTTTCACAGGAGCAGACCTGAGCAGAGCAAACTTGGGGTGCAAACAAATGGATTCGAACTTCGCACCGCAGCAGAACCAAATCTAGTATAAATTAGGGGTGAGGGATTGTTCCCTTCAACCTGATGGAAGGCTCAAAGCAACAGGTAGGAGAATTGGAACGGTCTTTGGTGCTCCATGTAGCCAAAAGGGAAGAAAAAAACTCAAAAAACAAAAACTTTGTTTCTGGTATCTTATTAAAAAGGCATTTAAACAGAAGAGACAGAAACATTGTTGCTTTTTAACACAATGGTGTACTTACAAACCAGTTATTTGTCCCGTCCCATTTCTTTACTGTATTGTTTCCATCCCTGTCCTTTGTTGCCCTCTTCTCATTGCCAACTGCTTTCAACTCTACATTTAAAAACGTCTTTGCCCTCCTCCTCCTCTCCATTGTTCCCAAGCTCTTTTCGGTGTGTGTGTACTTTCCAGAGACGTCACTCTCCATCTATGTCACACTCATTTGCTTCCCTCATCTCACCCCACCCCCCTTTAAATGGGAGGAACCCTAATTCAACAGCTCTCTCAACATTTTTCTTGTTTTGTCAGATTGCCAAATTGCCTATTGTATTTAATCACTCACACACTGCCAAATCCCATGAAGTAATTAAGAACTTTTAAAGCCGGTAATTAACACGTAAAGATTAGGGCTACCCGCTCATGCTCAGGACTTTACAGCAGATGCTGATAATACTGGATAAGCAAAAGCAGTTTCCTGTGAGGGTGTGTGTGCGTGCATGTGTGTGGGGTAGGTCTTGCTGTCTGCACAAGGGGGGGTGGGCGAGGGAGTGCGGATATAAATTGAGCACCAGCATGTCCTTCTTATGTAATTCCATTATCCCAGACAATTTGCCTTAATGTGACAGTGGTAAAATCCACGGATTATAATGACTCTATTCCATCATTGTAAATGACAGACAAGCGTGTGCACACACACACACTTGCTGCAATTATTTTCTATAATTGTGCTGCCTCAACACAAGAACAGACATAAATTAAGTTTCTTTTTTTAACCAAATGTTAAACTATGACCCAACTTATCCAGCTGCTTCACCTACTTTTAAAGTGTGTTTATAGGTTTCCTGTCTGGTCTGATCAGAAAGCCACAAGCTACAGGCTATGTGCATTTACAACCTAAAGGTTATGAACAAATATGGTGAGAGACAACAAGTGACCTACATATGAACACCACAGGGTGACTTCAAATTCATGTTGACAGGCTACAGGTGACTGAAAACTACTGACTTCAGTAAAAGTTGGCTACCACTGATAAAAAGAGGCAGCCTTGTGAGAGTCACAGAAAAGTACAAATCATAATAAAAACTAATTTAAAAAGGAAAATCACTGGGACCACTCAATATTTTGCTTTCAGATCAGATTTCTTTAATGGCTTTGGTTTTATCTTATGAGGCAATCTGGAATTTGTCGGTGTGTTTCAAGCACAGTTGATTTAAGCCACAGTTATGGCTCGACTGGGCTGTTAAATTAGACTACATGCTTGTCCCAGTAAACAAGCGTTGACAGATGACAAACAAGGTAGCTGGTAGCAAATTGGCACCATATTGAGCAGTGAATTGAACATTTTTTACACCTCTGGACATTTAGTATTTGCTTTAAAGTGCTTCAAATATAATGAACATAAAAGTTCTGTAATTTATTTATCATAACTCCGGTTTTACTTGGTCTATCAACACAATTTAAAAACTGATGTATAGGCTGAAGTCTGTACTTCAGACACAGTTTGGAACAGATTTTTAGAGAGAGCCAATGTCTCCCACTAGAGTGATTTAAATTGATCAAGTGATTAGGGCATGCATGGACTCCAGGGGATTAATCGTTATGACCAAATACTACAATTAATCATTATTTTTTGCCAATATTGCCCAACCATAATTGTTATTGTCTTCTTCTTCTATGACTGACTTAATCTACTGTGCCAGATGAAGCTTGGGTCAAGAACTGCAGACCAAGTTTGGGCAAGTTAAAATCTGTAGAAAATTAATTCAAGTCTAAACCATTTTGTCAGGCTTTGAGAAATCCTGTTTAATATAATTTTTAATTTTACTAACAAAACAGATTTTAAATTTGCATAAAAAGCCTGGAGAAAATCCTTAAAAAGTGAATATTTGTATTTCTATCTTCCATCTGAATTCACTGTCTGCTAAAAAGAACAATAATGTGTGAAGATGTCTTCTTTACCCCTGTTTTAAATTAACTAATGTAAAAGGGTTAGACTTTTTATAAACTTGTAAAATAACTAATAAAATGGTTTAGGAGTCAAAGTTTTAATCATATAATAACTACTTTTCCAGTCCCAGCACTGTGTTTTCATTTGGTAGAACCCGTTTATTCTGTTTAAAACAAAGCAAAGATGAAATCTAGGTGAAACGGGTAACAACAGAGCACCAGAGTGCAGATGACAGCACAGCAGTCAAAGAGTGAGGTACCTCCAGACTTCCTGTGATCCCTACCATCAATCAACTTTAGAGCTCTCCTAATGGTTTCTCTCTGGCCCCGGGGCTGCCAGGGGTGCATACCAAACAGTGTCACAAAGAAAACTGATGTAGAACATCACACTGTCACATTCCCACAGCCATTGGGCTAGGATGGCAGAAACATTTTAATATGATAGCACCCTACCTCCCCCTCATAGAAGGCTACTAATGCGAGTCCTTCTCCAATTACTAAAGAATTGAACACTGAATGTGGACGCTGAACACTCAGACTGCTTGAACTTGTAGATCAGCAATGGGGTCAGGTGAAAAAAAACGCTGAGCGTATTCTTGTTTAAGAGTCTGAAAGGCAGAAAGCTAGACTAAGCCTACTTGGGTATCATGTTTCATCACTGAGCTGGACTGGGTCAACAGGTGCGTTGAGAGAGCGGGGCCTCTCTCTGCATGCTGATGCTGCAGCCAGAGTTCTGCTCTCGTTAACACACATTCTTGACTTCATTAGCACAAATCAGAGCTGCATAACTGCCAGGTATCTAGTCTACCCACTGCTGGCAGTGGGGGTGGGGTGGGGGGGGGAGTTGTGATTCCAGCCACAGAGTGCAAGCCACTATCTGTGAATAACCATGAATCATGTCGGTTTTGTCATCCCCATCAACATTTGTAAAAACAGATGGTGCTTTAATGACTTTAAAGGGTGGAAAAAGATGGGAAATATTGACCTGATATTCAGTTGGACTAAAGGACAGATTGGCAGTCTGACTCAAACTGAAGCACTCTATTGGCATGTGAAAACTGCTACCTGTTGTACCAGCAGGCTGGACTGTGGTGTTGCTAAAACAACATCTGCAACTCTTTCTTTAAAATACCATCAGCAACTTCTGACCAGGATCTTTATTTCAAGCAGATACCTATTCTTGGTGATGGTGGAAGTTCAGCAGAGCACACGCAACAAGTGTCTTCATATTAGTAAAATCATTGCAGGCAAAACCACCTATCAAAAAAAACAAACAAAAAAAACCAAAAAAAAAAATCACATTGTCCTAAAATTTCATCCTATTGATGTTCGATTAGCTAACACTTGTGGCCATATGCATAAACTATCACTCAGTGCACAGCCACAGATAAAAAGGAACAAGACTAACATCCACACAAAGCCCCTAAGTGCGACTCTTTTAGCTCAGAGCTTGTTGCTTAGCTGAAATACATCAAACGAAGAGGAAAAGATGGCTAATTAGTACTCATTAGAATAAGAGGCAGCTCCGCAACGACAACTGCATTAATCAAAGGTTAACAATTCAGATCAAACGGGAATTAGTGAAAAACACTCCAGTGATGTCATGTGCTCCCATATGCCAAAAAAAAAAGAAAAAAAAAGAAAAGAGGCAACCAGGCTGTTGCCAGAGCGTAGAGACATGATTGCCATGACATGCTTGTTTCTGCTTCCTGCTTCTCTGCAGTGTGCTCAGTCAACGCTGTCAGCTGTGGTCTTAAGCCACACACTGCTGGGAAAAGATCACAGGGGGGGAGCCTTACAAATAAGATTGAACTCAATCTTCTGGTTTCTCCGTAAAGCAGCGTTAAGCTCCCATCTGCGGTGTTACTGAGGGTGTTCATGGAGCCACTTATTGTAAAAACCACATCTAAACAAAAGGTTAGAGTTCAAGGGAGCTGTTGAGAAAGCCACAAATGACTTCTCTGTCTCGCTCTGTCTCATTGTGCAACAATAATGTGAGCAAACTGTAGCGTGAGCAACGCGTCATCAAAACCATGTGTCAGAACGGAAGGTGGAGGCGTCATAACATATCAAACCGAAAGGGAATCCCATCACAGTACTGTTTCATCTATGCTTCCCATAATTATTACATCACAAAAATTTACTCTGAATTAACCTGAGGGGAAATGCCTGGGGATACACAATGCTGTTACCATCAACAACGTGTACATTTGGAGATAAATCGAAGTGTAAAACAGCAGTGAAACCATCACACAGCTCTAGGAATGAGTCAAGGCTTTTGGAAACTATAACGGATAAATGGGCAAATGTGCAAGAAGACATTTGAAGATGTTAGTGTCGTGTCAGATTGAGGGGTTTATGGCACTCAATGCAATGTCATGAAAACTAAAAGAAGAAATAAAGTTTCTTGTATTTATGGTTGATGTGTCCTTAAATTAAAAATCTGTAAGAAGTGTGACCAGAAGTCAAATGTGTTTGTTCAGCTATGGAAAACAGACAAGGTGACAGAAATCTGGTGGAGTGCAGGGAAGAGTTGGTTGGTGGTAAAGGTTAATAGTCTTCCTTGTTCTCTTTTTTTTTCCTCAGCATTTAGGAGCAGATTCACTTCAATTCATCAATACAAACATCTCCCCGATTCTATTAGAGTCGTTTACCTACAGACTACCAAATGTAGGTTAATCACATGACTCAGGCTTCCACATGGGCTTTGATTCAGCTGAGTGCTTTGTTTACACTGAGTAGGTACCTGCATTTCAGGAAAACATAATACATCAACCTGCTGGAGTGAACCCTTACAAACTGCACCATTTGATAAAGATCATATCAGAATAACTTATTTATGTTCGATTTGATAGTTTACAATGAGTGCCAATTAAGAAAAGCCTGACAGACATGTCAAAAATTCTAAATAGTTTACTACTTTCTTCAGATACCTAACGTGAATACTGCTCATCAGTCTGACTCACCACTTCCCTTAAACAACCTCTGCAATCCTACAGGTAGGTGGTATGAATTCACCTTCACTCTATAGGGGGAAATCAGCTATTCAATGATGCTCTTGATGCACTGAAGCCTTACAGTCAACATAAAGTTCTGCCTAACCACCACCCACCCCTCTTCTTCGCCTAGAAGCAGACAGCCTACCTAGACGGGTGCAGGAAAGAGCAAATGATGGTGGTCTCTCTCAAAATGAGAGATCACAGATAATCCACACAGATATATGCAAGATGCACAATCAACAAGTCCTCATCCGCTCTCAGACAAAAAAAAGCTGTCGATCAAAGTTGTCGTCTACCATGAACGCAAGGCTGCTGCAGGCAGGAGGCAAAGACAGACTGCTCAGACGAGGAGGCAGAGAGGAGAGAGAGGAGCGCTACGTTACCTTGTGGATGTGCCCTTCCTCACATCGCAGATGCTGCATTTGAAAGCCTCGGCGGTGTTCCTGTAGGTGCAGACGCTACAGTCCCAGTAGCCGTCGTCAGCGCTCTGTTTGGCTTGTCTTTTTGGCCTTACGGAATGAGACAAAATGACAAGTTGGTTTACAGAAAAAAATACCACCGACACGTTCAATTAATTAACAACACGAGAGACGGGGGCAAACATGACCCGCCGCCTAACATACGAGCTGCTGAAGCCCGCACAAAGCATGGCGGGGTTGTCATTAACGTTTGTTGGTTCGAAACCCTGTAAGTACAGCTCCTCGTTGGTTGGTGGCGAAGCGGGCGACTATCCACACCGTCCGATTGTATCGCCAGCTAGGCTAGCAGCAGGCAGGGAAGCGCTGCTAAAAAAAATTGGTACCGAAGCTCAGTAGGTCGGCTGACGAAACCAATATCTAACAAAGCCCATTTCGACATTGACCCTTTAGAAGGTCTCGTCGAACCAGAGGAACATTAAAGGGACTGCCAGACATATCCTCGGAAACATTTCTCTTTGTCTGTTGAAGTGACTGGGTTGTAGGGAGCGAGGAGCCGCCATAGTGACTGCACTATTCTAGCTAGCTGTGGCATACCAACTGAAAAAGGGAGAAACGATCTCTGCGTGAGAGAAACGCATCCGAATCTCGATCCCGAAACGTGGCGAACAGACGCTAAATCGACGACGGACGGTCGCCTTACCTGGTAGGGCTCTTTTTGTCGCCCATGGTCACAAATAATCCTCGAAAATGAGAAGAAAAGGGGGGCCTCCTTTAATTGTCA
>JARVJO010000365.1:9209614-9222365 GCA_031762555.1 Cynodonichthys magdalenae
ACTGCTGCAATGAACAGAAAGTGTAAAATATAAAATTGCATCAAACATTCAGTTGATCAATTACAAAATTTCTTCAGCCCGATATGGATTCATAAACCCTTAAATTGATCTAGTTAATAAGTCTTTTCCCTATAATGCCATGCGACTTCTCGTGTGACGCGCGAACATGAATAGTGTAACAAAACAACATGGCCGAAGCATGTAATGTAAATGTTTATAATTTTACCAATGCACCAAGTTAGAAATCATTTCCACTATTTGCAGCATTAGTTCCTTTTGATAATGTATTTTATATCCAAGTAATAGTGGTACTGCATAACATATTTAACTAAATAAAAAATCTATCAAATTGAATCCTGAATCAAATCGGGCCTTTGTGAATCAATTCAAATCGATTTGGGAAATCCAAATCGATACCCAGCCCTACAGGTTAACAAGGAAAATGCTGAGAAGTGGTGGTTTATGCATCAGTTTCCGTGGCCTCATTAGCATGCCGGATCTGCAGCCTTTTAATAGGGGTGTAACGATACATCGATCTATATTGATATGAATGGGTAATGATTCAGTTATATCGAGGCAAAATGAAAGTATCTATCTATATCATCATCATATTCTCGATGTGAATGGATATCATATGCCCATCTAACAGAGTGATTGTGTTAGATGGGCATATGATATCGCATTATAACGATCGCATACTTGTGAATTGACTCGAAATCATATCGTGAAAGAGTTTGTGATGTCGAGAAATATCAAATCGTCATCTAAACATATCGATGTAATACCGTATCATGATAAAGTTGGTGATTTACAACCTTACCTTTTAACTACCTTGGTGATCTCAGTCCCAGTTATGGAGAGACCCACCCCAAAGTGTCTAGACTTAGCTGAGAATGTAATTTGTTCTGGTGAGATTGAGAAGTATTCTTTCCCTCACCTGATGACATCCCTGATTGAAGTTAAAAGCCAATCAAAAGTTTCTACCCAAGGCCTACACCCAAGCCAGCCTTAGCAACAGCCTGGGCTACAGCTCATTTGACCTACCAATATGCCTCAGCTACCTCTAAAATCATATTAGCTAATGAAGCTCAATAGGACACCTTAAGCTTTACAGCCTCCCTCATCCAGAGTCTCCACCTCAGGGTTCCCAGACAGCTGCCACAAAAGGAACCAACAACCTTGTGGCCACAGCTCAGGGAAGCCACCTCAACAAGAGAAACATGGAACACGGCCCTCTCAGACCTAATGTCCCTCATCTCTGCTGGAACGCACTTGAAGCTTTGTAAGAGGTAGGTTGATGCTTTACCAAATACGGCATCTATTACAGCTTTAGTGAACAGGTAACATGTGAATAAGTACAGATGTTTAATTATTACATGCCATGACTTTAGGCCATGACAATACTAAGCAAAACGCTGCTATGAACCTACACACGCTGGGATTAAGCATTATTTGATGTCTAATAGTTTTCTTTAACTAGGTCAACATGACGATTTGACTTTTGCAATGAGATCTCCCAACTTTCCTAGCTTCCTCAGTATTCTACGAGAAATGTCTGAATGAATAAACAGCAGAGAAATGTGGTAGTTGGATCTTGCCACATGGGACTTTTCTCGTCATGCCAAGCTAGAAATATGATGACAGCTGTATGACCCCAAAGTTGTCCTCGCACTTCCTAACTCCAGTCCCCCTCAGGCGCTTTGCTCTCCTTTGCATGCCTGGTGACTCTTCGGTTACAAGCCACTTCGAATGCAAGTGGTGGAGCTCCTCGGGAAAATTTGCCACACTGCCAGAGGGCTGTTTAAATATTTACTGTCGGATAACATTTCCTCCGTGGCCTTAACCTGTGTACTGCCACTAATGGGTTTGTTTTGCTAATACCTGTGAAAGTTTATTTTTACAGCTACTTCAGTAAAGTGACTTCAAGCCCCAGTTTCTCTATTATGACAAATTAATTAGTGTGTAAAGTAATGTTGCAAGGAAAAACACCCTTCAACACATACCAAGCCAAATTACTGAAGTGTTACACTTCATTAAAGCAAAAACGTATTACTCACTCTTACATAACGCTTAAAATCCTACGGAGAAAGAATAATAAATGTAATAAAACAACAAGCCTTGGCATCCATGCTGATGCTTTTTTTAAGCATCACTTGGTGGATTTTGGAAATTTGGACTGAACATGAAAAATCTTGTTCCAACCAAAATAAGAGAACAAAAAAGGTGAGAGGAAAGGAGAACTGTTCTTTCCTTTACTTTCTTCAGCAACTAATCTTCCTACTCAATGAGGTGAATAAATACTAACATAAGCCTTAAAAAGCTTGTAATTTGTGGCCATTTACCAGTGGTAAAATCATCACAAAATGGATAATCTCAGCCCTCACACATCCTGAGTGTGTTTACACTGCTGACTCTCAGCTGTCTGCGGGAGCTTTTGATTTAAAGATTACACTAGACTTCAGGATATCAAAGTCAACACCCCGTTCTCCACTAATCCACGTTTCATTCCCCGAGGCGTGAAAGCATGGACACTCTCTTGCTTACCTTCAAAAATGCTCACTGCAGTATGCCCACAAAGCACTTTCTCTGAGCTCTGTGTCCAGCCGTCAAGCTGTTTTTGCTAGAAAACACAAAGACAACGTGCTGGCTGTCAGGCTGCCTTTTCAGCAGCATCCACTCACAATCGAGCCACATCCCACTGTTTCCAGGCATGCAGCAGATTCTGTCTGTCTGCACACGCTTAAACCCATTAACATGAGAAAACACTGATTAAAAGGAAACCACAGGGTGGACAGAAACAATGAACACTAATTAGAAAAAGATCAGATGTTCACAGATGAGAAACATAAAGGTTAATTTTGTTTGAGTTTTGCAATTAAATTTGCAAAAGTTAAACATGAATCTAATAATGTGTCAGAAAATGTTAAAAAACCGGAAGCCCGGATAATGTGCAGAAAAACCAGTCCATTTCTCAGTTGAAAGTTTATTCTCAGATATAAAAAGTCCATTTCTTCCTCAGAGCCTGTGTCTGTGGCCCTGCGACTAATCAAAACAAAATGGCTTCAAACTCCTTCTGCTGCTGTTCTAAACCCACGTGACCTTAGCAAACCATAATATTTATACAACACCAGGGTCACACCCTTAGGGGCGGGACCCCTTACATCACCACTGAAATACCAGAAATCTAAACGTTATTCTTACGCTGCGGATGGGACACACATTGTAAGTAGAGACATGCTGATTCATGGTGGTGTGATGCTTTCCTGTGACTCACCTGACTGCAAAATATTAGTTGTGTCATGAATAACTGAGGTGACCAAAGCAAAGTGTCTGTAGAGAGGGTAGCACATAACCCTCCTTCCAAAAGACACCAGGACCTCATGCAGGGAGTTATATGTCTGCAGAACACAAAACAGAATATTAAGAAAGCATTCCACTAAAAAAAGTTTGTTTTTATTTCTGAGAAATCATGAACAGCCACATAAAACTCACAGAAAATACTTGCTTTCATCAAATATTTTTCACTTAAAGAGTTTTATGTTCCATTTTTGCTTTTGATAATATAGTTCTTAAAGCATCGTATCCTGCACAGCAATAATTACTCTTCATAAATTGTTATTTATAGAGGTGCAGAAAAAAGGGCTTGCAGCTCTTAAACACCTTCACAGCTCTGGCCTGTTAATTGCTGCCTCTCTTTAATCACTGCCATCGCTCTCCAATGTTCTCAGTTTTAATGGACACACAGCCAGAAGAGAAAAGGACACATTTCTCCTGGGTTTCTTCCCCTCTTCCTCTTGTTAAGGATGTGCCACAAGCTCACAGTTGTGTGTCAACGGGATCACACTCCCCCTTGGGCTTGTTTAGCAAAAGTGTAAATAAGGTCTGCTGTTGCACACTGGGAGAACTCGCAGTAACACCAGCCCAGTCAAATGAGGACAAGTAAACATGAGGTGTATGGAGGAAGCAGTGGGGGAAATGTGTGTGTGCATGTGTAGGGTGTGGGGCAGTCATGTTAAGAAATGGGAATGTTGAGCATGTGTGAGGCAGCCAGTGAGAACATAAAAAAAGTGATAGCCAAAGAGAGGATGGTGTGAGAAAGCAGTGCTGTGACATGCAGACAGACTGCCAGTCAAAGGCAGAGGAATCTATTGTCGAGATTATGGAGGGAAGAGGAGGTAAAGCTATGGGAGGGGGGAGATGG
Organism: Cynodonichthys magdalenae; assembly: GCA_031762555.1. Classification (NCBI taxonomy): domain Eukaryota; kingdom Metazoa; phylum Chordata; class Actinopteri; order Cyprinodontiformes; family Rivulidae; genus Cynodonichthys; species Cynodonichthys magdalenae. The sequence continues at coordinate 9,213,816 of JARVJO010000365.1, forward strand.
AGTGGGGTGATACGTTGAGGGGAGCTGACAGCTGTGCTGACTGCCTGACGAGCATTAAAGGGGCTGGCAGGCAGGTGAAGACTATTCTTTCCTTTGCTGTCACCAGAACAGGAAAACTTGGAACACTCAATCTGTGCTCGAGGTTTAGGCACACCAACTCCTCCACGAACCCTCACTTAACTGATCAAACGTGATGACTGTATAAACATACTCCTATTCTAATGTCCTCAGGGACTCATATACCATAGGTAAAATGTACTGTTGACTGAAGCATCTCAATAGTATTAGGAACATGCATGTAACTGAGTGGCATCAATAGATCCCAAGAGCAACAACAACAGAAATGATGCTGTGCATATCCATACTGAGTACCAGTGCGTGTCTGCATAAACAGAAGTGGTGCAAACTTCATTAACCTCCTATTGTGTGTGCCAGTTGGGATTTAGGCTTGATTTATAACCGTCTGCAAAAATAAAAAAAAATAAAAAAACCTGCAGCAGATGTGCACTTTTAGAAAACAGGACTTTAGTCTGTAAACCTGAGCTGCAGAGATAAAGTTATACAAATTATTTGCCCGAGATGGTAAAGACTCTGGACATTGTGGGGCTTTCATGCTTGACACAGCCTCTTCAATGTTGCATGGAGAACCAGGACAACACCTGTGGTGGTTTCATTTTATAAAAAAGGAGAAAGTGTGTTTCAACCATCAACAGGACACACTTCTCAACCTTTTGGGAAAGGTTACTCCTTGATGCTGGAAGGAAGTGAGGCTCTGACTGATCAAACTTCAGATTCAGGAGGAGCAGAGTAGCTTTTGCCCTAGTTAGAGAACATTGGACCAGATCTTTACCTTTGTGCTGTTAAGAGGGTCATGGGAGTCTGACTGTCCAGTCCACATGTTTTGTTGATCTGAGAAGGCTTATGACCAAGATATTCTGTGGGGGATGTTGCAAGAGTTTTGGGTTCTGGAGTTGCTATCCAGTCCCTGTGTAACCAAAGCAAGAGCTGTGTTTGAATCAAACTGGTGCAGGTTTGACTCTACCTGGGATTCCATTTGTCTTCAGTCCTGGTTGTCGAGTCCTGGTTCTGCTGGAGGTTTCTTCCTGTTAAAAGGGAGTTTTCCTCTCCACTGTTGCCAATGTGCTGCTCAGGATGGGACACTGTGATGAAGTGATTCAACACAATCTGCTGGCTACCTTAGATTGATTGTTTTGTGTACAGGCGCCTGAGACAACGTTTGTTGTGACTTGGCACTATGTAAACAAACCGAATTAAACTGAATTTCAGGTCCCTTCATACTGCATCTGAAGCTGTGAAATCCGCTCTCATTGTTGTAGTTACATGACAAAAATGACAAATTGTGTCGTTTTGTTCACAGAGCAGCCTTAGACATTTAAAAAAATAGTCAAATGGTCAAAAACTCATGAATGGAAAGAGCACAGATAGTGTGGCGGTCTATCTGTGACAGATTTGTGGCCAAACAGCAGTTATCAGAGTTGTCTCCAACACAAAGAAACCCTGCGCTGTGACATATACAGCAGGTTTCCCAGGAGCTCGACTCAGTGTGTCTCATGGGCTATGAAAAGTGTGTGCAAACAAACTTCATGGTACCACACTCTCTTCTAGTCATCACAGCCAAGGCTGATCGGGGTAGGCAAACGTCATCTCTTGTAAAACAGTCCAAGTAAATCAAAATGCATGTACTGTATTTCCTTTTGCTTTTAGATCAGATGTGTAAAAGGAGACCCACCTCCAGCCAGCACAGAGTCCCACTGAGTTTCCTGATAGTCCAAGGTGACTCAACCTGCACCATATGGAAACAACATTTTATAAGAGCACACAGAAAATACTTCACGATACAGTAAGGACGAGGCATTTGAGAACTTTGGACTCTCCAAGTTAAAATGTTCCAAATAGAACATAAAGTTAATCTATTAAAAAAATCTTTATTTTTTTAGTAGATTTTTTATTTCTCCTTTTGAATCCAATACCTTACAAAAGCCATGAAGCGACTTTAACAATAAACCGACTTTTCACACTTATACAGCTATCATAGCAGTCTATCACAAAGATGTCTTGAGCTCTGGAATCTCCTGATAATCTTTAGAGCTTTGACCAAAATGGAAGGAGGAGGGTAGGGTAAAGAGAAGGGTTTTTATGATGTGAAGCCTGGGTTTGTCATCCAAGGCCAAGTACTGCTCAGGAGGAATTGTCTTTTCACACATAAATTCACACACTCACATTGTGCTCCTCCTCTGTGGAGCGCACTTCATAGGAGTAAGCCAGCAGGATGTCCACAAGGCTGAGCCACGCTTGGTACCGAGACTTCTTGTCCAGCAGGTAGGACTGGTTTGTGAATTTTCTCAGCTGCTCTTTCTCTTCCTCGGTGAAGGTCACAGCTGTGAGTGACATACGGTCCAATAAGTTAAGGTTTGAGAGTTGCACACATTATATGTCATTTAAGTGTACTCAGTTAAAAGATACAAACAGCCAGACATTTATAACTTCAAAAACAGACTAAAAACAGCATATATCAAGGTAAAAAGGTTGAATTGCATGAAAAAAACTTAATCAAATCAGCCTAAGTGCATCGAGTCTTTAGGACGATGTCCATACTAAGCTGGATAAACATGAGATCAGAATATTATATCAGGTTGGAGTGTTTCTTCTCCTGCAGTGACCTCTGCACCTCTAGGTCTCATTGGCTCGGAACAGGTACAGTGCCAAGTCAGTTAGGTCATTTTTATGTTGAAGGGCTGTTCAGTACTTTTGTTCTCAGGATCCTCCCTCTTTGTGGTGATAGTTGAGGATCTCTGCACTTCATGGATCCAGCGGGAGTGATGAGTTGCTCATTTTTTGTATCCTGTTCAGCAGGGGCCTCATGTATCAACAGTGCGTACGCACAAAAAGCTTGCGTACGTCATATTCCACGCAAAGCTCCAGATGTATCAAAACTGAAATGAACGCGGAAATCTTCGCAGACCCACGCCAACTCCAAGCCTGGCGTACGCAAATTCTGTGATTTTGGTTCCATTGGTGACACTTAGAGGTGATTTTGGGAAACTGTTAATGATGTGAAAATGATTATTTTTCACACCAGACACACATGATTAACAATTACTACATCCATATTTACGCAGATAGATAAAGGACGCGCAAAGTTGTGCCAAAAATACCTTTAACAGGAAAGGATTCAGCCTTACTGGAGGATATAATAAATAGTGTAACACAGAGTGTGTATTTATACAGCGCTCACACTGGTTCCACAGGAGCTTTCCAGAGGGAGCTGACAGACCGATCAGGACCGTGTCAGTTCAGTCCACCCTGAGCCATGTCATGCCCGATGGAACAGCCCCATCCTCATGATTCTAAAATTTAAATCGCCAACATCATGAGACGTCATTAAGACTCTTCACTGAGGCGCAGAGACTCGTTTCTACATATCAACTATTAAATAAACAAAGATCTATGTTCTACTAAACATTTGAGTTCCTCTGTGTTTACAGTAATTATATTATTAAACTCGTGCGCAAAGTTAATATTTCGAGAGTGGATGGCTGAGCCGGGTGCACATCACAGCTTGACGCGCAGACACCCCCCCTCCACACCCACCCACAGAGACACAAAATCACTCGTTCTTTGCACTTGACAAACATAGTTTACTCCTATGCTTACTCAGGAAATTTTTTCTCTTACATTATATTTAATTAATTGTTTTCCTGAATCTAGAAATCATTTCTGATCACACAAACATGTCCATCACACATGCAGGAAGTAATTTGCATCTGTTTAACATGTAAATGAAGGTCTGGGGAGGTGTCTCATGTGCGCTCAGTTCCACGTTGATTGTGATGTACAAAAGAAATGTGTGTGGATTCGGTCGTACGCACAGTTTGAAACATCTGAATTTTTTTGTGCGTACACCATTTTCTGGATTTGACTGTACGCCACGTTTCAGTGAGAAATCCACTCAAGTCTTTGAGTGGCCCCTACATGAGGCCCCTGGACTCCAAAATGCTGGCAAATACACTATCTGTAGGTTATAATCCCATTCAGTAAGTTCTACGGTCCTCACCTATGTATTCTGTATGTCAATATACACTGACTGGCCAAAGAAAAAAAACTGTCCACCTGAATTCAACTAAGGTCTATGATGTGAGGTTGCTGCAGTTGGTCAGGTCTCGGTTTAGCAACAGTTTGTGCTCAAAGAATGAGATCAGCTGACGACCTGAATATACTGAAGGACCAGGTTATTCCATCAATGGATTGTTTCTTCCCTGATGGCACGGGCATATTCTAAGATGACAATGCCAGGATTCATTGAGCTGGAATTGTGAAAGAGTGGTTCAGGGAGCGAGACATCATTTTCACACATGGATTGGCTCCACAGAGTTCACTGAGAATCTTTGGGATGAAGGCTTTGTGCAGCGGTCAGACTCTACCATCATCAATGCAAGATATTGGTGAAACATTAATGCAACACTGAATGGAAATAAATCTTGTGACATTGAAGAAGCTTATCAAAACAGTGTCACAGCAGATGTTTGCCATAAGCAAAGCTACAGGCAGTCCAACAAAATATTAGAGTGTGTGACCTTTTTTTGGTGGCGACTTGTTTTTTGGCCAGGCAGTGTATGTTGTGGAAATGTCTAATATAAGTTAGATATGTAAGAAGCACACTACACAAGCTTGTTCCTGACATATGTCAACTTATGAGCAAGTTACATGTAACGTTTGTGAACTTGTGCATATCTTACCAGTCACTTACCTGTAACATGTCAGCATCACGTTGGTGCATGCTGAAAATTTCTGTGTATGTGCAAAATTTTGGACTAGCATCAACGTATGACAACCTATATCATTTTATATCAGTACATTGGTAACCCATTCAAAAATTACACCTAAGTGTAACACCAATGTGTTTGCTGGTTTTTGTATACGTTGGCCTATGGTGATGCTATACATCACTGTGTGACAACCTCGTTAAAATGGGTTTAATTTACTTATGTTTAGTTAAAAAAAACACTTGCAAGTCTTCAGGATATTATGGTTTGTGTGAACCTTCTTTTGACTATTATAAGAAATTAAATAGCTTCAGAAAATATTCCAACACCAAAAATGTGCAACAATTTTTTAAATACATCTTTTATTTCTTTATATTTTCCTTTTGCAACAACACTTGAAATTTTGCTCAGTCCCCTTTCAATTATTGTATTTCCGCACCTTGGTTTGAGTCTACATGTGATAATTAAATTGACTGGACAAGATTAGGAAAGGCAAACACTTCTTTATAAAAAGCATCATAGCCGATATAAAAAAAACAAGCCGTGGGGTCAAAGGAACAGCCTGCAAGATCTGCAGAATTTAAACCAGTCCAGAATCTGCCACATAAAATTGCCAAAAATGAAAAAAAAAAACTTTGTGAAGTTACTGTACTTGGTAAGAAGTTCCACAAGTGCAGCGGCGTGTAAATGCTTAACATTTGTAGAGTACGAGTGTACAAGCTGATGAAAGTTGTCCTCCAGCTGAAACTCTCCATGTGTGAACAGCAAACGTGCTGAAAGTTCAGACCAAAATGTTCACACATTTTCAAAAGAAACTCTGGCCCCAGTCATAAAAAGAAAAAAGGATGTTAAAAGGAAGATAAGAAACATCTTCTTGTATTTAATATTGTTCAACTATTGTTTTTTGTAGCTTTTTTTTACAGCTTACTGCTAGTGTTAGAGCAAAAACAAGGAGGTGAAAATCACTTTCTCAGAAAAACTGATAACACAGGCTTAATTTGCATGTCTTTTCTTGCCACACTCTTCCTCAGGTTAATAAAATTTCACAAATTCACAGAAGCAAAACTGGCTGTCAGCCAAGAAATTGTGTCTGCTGCAGCAGTTGATTAAGTTCTTGTTGAAAAGTGATAAGCACAAACAAATTGAGCCACATTAAATATCTGTCAAACAAACAACATTCCTGTGCATCTGATAGCTCCACAGCTCTGTCATGAGAAAATGCAAAGCTTCTGTACATGACGCCCAAAAACCTCCGCTTCCCTGCTCTTTGAAAATTCATTAACTGTTTCCTTTTGAAAGAGACATCTGCCTAATGGGGATCTGTGGTAAACCTAATGGGCCGACACAAACAGTCTTCAATCCCATTTAAGCAATCTGCATAGTTTAATGCAGTAAGGCCTGCTGAACGTCCGCAGCAACGTGAGCTGACTCTGTTTTTTATTCTGTTCCCAGCACCTTACAAAACATCTGAAAGCAATTCCTCTCTCTGCGTGAGAAAAAAAGAAAAGTATCTGCTTTGAACCCTCAATGCACATGGTTTGTACTGACAATAGCAAACACACAAATACACATTCAATATCTCTCAGGCTGTAAAGAGAACTTGGCTCTGCTGCAAAGGAGATTCCTGCTGCATTACGTCAGCTCTCTGCGGACACTACCTGCGTCCCTCGTCAGTGCGGCTGCAGAGGGAGAGCACAGCCCAGCGGACACAGAAGCCTGCGTGCACTTTCCTCTTCACACAGACGTTAAGAGACAAATAAAATGACGCATTGATTTACTTGCAATAGATACCTGAGCGTCACTCAAACCCACAAAAACACTTCATGACTGAAACACATATGTATCAAAATATGAAGCAATTCAGGTGTTTTTGGTAGATAAAAGTGCAGTCTGCACAGAAAGCCACAGGCAGACTGACAGAGGTGGGGATGCCCCTCTAACCACCAGCAGCAGGCAAGGCAGGTGAAGTGTCTTGCCCAAGGACACAACTGAGATGGATGGAATGGTGGATAGAACTGGCAACCCACCAGTTACAGGACGACTCCCCTAACCACTCTGCCACAGCCGCCCCGCCCTCCACTGTGGTCATTCATCTCCACAACAGAGCCTGTCTATTCTACAGAGCATTAGTGAGACGTGTTTGAAAGCTCCATGACTGGAAATTAATTTCTGACCTAATTCCTTCAGTTGGGACGACTGCCTGGCTCATCACTGCTCTCTACAGGTCCAGATGGCACAACGGCATGGAGCAAATATGCTTCAAAATACTGCTGAGAGTTGGAAAATGCACACAGAATATCGCCAAAGCCAGGGGTCAAGATATGAGTTGATTCTGGGAGTCCACAGTGTGATCATGTCAAGCATCAAATCAAACAGACTTGTAATGAACAATCTGGTCAAACTGAAAACTTGGGAAGTCTTTATCAACAGATGGCTATCTAAGTTGGTCAAAGATCAGATTTTTTACTAATCTATAACAAAGTAAAGCCAATCCAGAGAGGCTGAACTGTCAGGACTTTTTAGGCTGAAGTGGTGGGTAAACACAGGCATCCAGAGGACAGCTGTGGCCTGTCAAAGGGCTGCCCCGACACAAGAGACCACAAAGGAGCTGCTTTCGACTTCATTAGCACTTTGTCCACATCCATCTGTCAGGTGACATATATATCAGGCTTAGCAGACATGAAGGGAAATAGGGGGAGTTTAAAAACACGTAGAAGACTTGTAGCTCTCTACTTGAAATATATGACAAACTGTTAAAATCATGAGCAGGCTTTCAAGATTTGACAGCAAGCCGCTTAAATCCCTTGACCGACACCATTCTTCACACTCAGCAGAGGATAATGCAATTCTAGCTGTCAATCAAGCCATTAAGTTTAATTTGACTCATTTATCTTCATCTGGGATCCTGACGGAGCCACTCTGTCTTAAAATGCAGAGCGAGGTGAGATGAGGGAGCCGTGGAGGGCTGCAGCAAACATTCATCAGGAGCTAATGGCCGGACTGATGGCTGCTCATCAGTGACTGGGCTTTTGTGTTGATTTAAAATAAGAAAACTCAACCAACAGCCCTTCCTCCTGCAACAATGCAATCTGCTTAATCTAAATCCTCTCCTAATAGGCACATTGGCTGTTGCAGTGAGCTGTGCACCAGCTTACACAGAAAGAACAGTTGTTAGGAGAGCTGAATGGAGCAATTAAACAGCCTCACAGTGCAAAGGTTCACAAGTTATCACCTCTGCGAAAGTAGCTGCACAAAAAAGAAATGAACGCCTCCAGCTATTATCTCTACAGAAATGAGCTACTGGTTCGAAATGAACGTGAACTGACTGGGAAAAAAGGAGAGGACTTAAAAGAAAATGAAAACGGTGAAAACACAAATCACATTTCAACTCGACAGTATTGTCAATCCAAATGTGTCTGTTTGAAATGCCTAAGAGGCAGAAAAAGAGATGTAATGATTAGGGAAGGTCCAAGTTCCATCTCTCTTAATAGCAAGTGTCTTTCATATTAAGGAGCCCCCTGGCACTTTAACAGGAAGTGCAGCTTAGAGACTAACAAGCTGATGTCTCATTCCTCTAGAGGAGAGCAGTGAAAGACTCATCTGTCCTTTGGGCTTTAAAGATGACATCTGGTAGACCCAATGACGCTATCAGATTTCTGTCTGGAAAATTTACAACTGTATTTGGTGTACAAAAGGAAAAATAAGTAGGTCCTCTGGACAGCTTCTTTTTTTTAATGAAACGTTTCGTCTCTCCTCCAAGAGACTT
>JARVJO010000365.1:9229370-9247743 GCA_031762555.1 Cynodonichthys magdalenae
AAAGAAGCTGTCCAGAGGACCTACTTATTTTTCCTTTTGAATTTTTTACCTGGATTACTGAGATGCATCAGGACATGTATTTGGTGTAGATTTCAAATAGTACTGGGAACAGAAAAAAATAGTTGAGTGAGTGATTAACTTTGTCTGTTTTAAAAAGAGCATGCCATGGAAAGCTTGAGAATCAGCGAATCAGTGTTAAACATCCAGGATTCACTGACATTCGTACCAGTATCAGGGCTCAGAAAAAAAAGGTCAGCCAAGGAGAACAGAATCACTGAAACATCAACGTCCTCTAAATTCAAAAATGTGAAGCTTAGAGCTCAGTTTAGAGCAGAAGGATACCCCAGCAATTTTATGGATGTGGAGAACAACCTCTCTTTGTTTTGTCAGTACAGATCAACTGAACGAGTAAGAATACACGTGATGATGACTTCCAGTCAAACTCTCATCAGAAACAGAGAAGTAAGCTGAGCAAGCCAGACATGACTGCCAACTCTTCAACATTCAGCTCCATCAGAAGCGAGGCGTGAGTTTATCCAAGATTTTGTTGCTATGTGTGAGGAATCAGATATTCCTTCAGAAAGAAAGAAAAAGTTTTCTCTGTTTTTGATAAAGTACTGTAAAGTACTTTTCTAATATTTGCTTTTATTGGGGGAAAAAAAAGATGTCATTAATGAAGAAAATAATATTTACTTATGTTTTCTACTGAAGTGGCAAAACAAAAAAAAAGATAAAGTACTGTAAACAAGGAGGGACTCTGCCAAAACAGAAGTAACAATGAGCTTAGATCCTGTTCAGATGTCAGCTGTGCACAAATAGGTTTTATGTTTCTTTATGAGACATTTTTAGTGGTGAGTTCAACTCTAAAGCATTTTTATTTTACAAAAGGATAACTTTTAAATATGAGATTCTATGTTTTACACATAAAGAATGTTTGTTGTGCACTAATGTCGGGTAAAAACGTTTAATGTTCTGCTGGACCACAGCTTTTTGTTATTTTTGTGAAAGTGACATAACAGCTGTTAAATTCTGAATTCTGTCTACTCATTTGTTAAATTATTTTCCAGTCACTTTATAATTACACTTTTTAGGTTAAAAAATATAGTTAAAATAAAAATGTGGAATTCATAAAAAATGGAAAAAGCAGAATTTAGAAAAAAAAACAGAAATAAATTTAAAAAAAGAAATAAATTTGGGCAATAAAATAAAACAGATGTCATTGGGCTGTACATTTGGTGGAGGTAATGTACCATAAAGTTGTTTGCTCACCACCAAAATTAAGAAAATAAATAACAGAAAAAAAAGTCTAATATGTCTTTGGGTTTTATTGCTTTAAAAACCCTTTAAATTCACTGAATCACATAAGAAACCTAACCACACACTCATCGTTATAATTTTTGCCCTCTGGCTACAGACCGGGGTCACAAGGACCAACAGATGTAAAAATTCTTTCACGACCAGCTCTCTTCTATGAATGCAAATATGAAGAGGAAGCTATTGGTTGGATGTTTTTTTAACTGTTATTTCATTGTTATTAAGTTATTTATTATTTCTTATTGTTTTATCTTGTTCTAACTTAGTTGTACTGTATATTACAGGATTTGGTCATTGCCACTGATGCTTGCTGATCTGTGGATCTTTAGATCATTTTATTTGCATGTTTCTGTTTCTTTTTAAGTACAATATACAATATATCTGTTTGTAGTCGTTCAAGCTTAATGCATCTTTTCTTAAAACCAAACTTAATCTGATGTTAGGAACATGTCAAACGTAAAGATTATCTTTGAACAGATTACTGCGACAGACTCACCACATTCCCCCTCCTCCTCTGTAGAGGCAGTCAGCTTCGCCCACCATGGCTTGAACTTTAGCAGCCGATTTATCTCATCATCTTCAAATAAATCAGCCCTGCAGTAATACAGGTATGTTTAATGACACCAGCAGCCCAAAATGAACCCCAGCTTAATTTTAGTAAACGGTTTAGTTTTAACTCACAAGTAATGGTCAGGAGAGAAGACTGATGCTTCTGCTTCCAGCCGAGCCTGACGCCTCTCTGCTGCTGATGTTTCCTCTGGGTTCTTAAGGTCAATCACATCACTGAGTTCTTCCTTTTACAACATTTAAAACACATTCATACTGGTTAGGTTGATGAAAAAATATTTAAATTAAAGTTAAAATTAACCAAACTGATTAAAAATCATTAACCTTACCTGTAATCGTGCAAATACTCCAGACCTCTGATTACCAAAACCATATTTCTGCAGGACACTCAGCTCTTCTTCAGATCTCTCTGTGTAAACTTCCTGTTCAATCTGCCAGTCAAATTCTTCATCATCTTCCTCTTCATCATCTCCAGCACCTTTACAGCAGGCTCCTCAAGAGTTAAAAAAAACTTTTATTAATCCATTATTTTCACAATCCTGCATTTTCCACAACATTTCTAAATTAAACTGAGTTTAAAACCAAAAGAAAAAAAAAAGAATAAAATACTAAGACCTTACCCACGCTCACATCTTCCACCAGTGGTTTTGCTGAACGGGAGCCTTTTGGTGCAAGAAGACTTGTGAGCATTTGAAGTCCTTCAAAGTGCTCTCCAGGTGTTTCTTTAGGGACCTGAAGTGTAAAAAGACCTACAAGACATGACAAGAGAATTAACATAAAAGAAGCTTTGATCTATACAACTTAGGAACATTTCATTAACAAACATTGATCGTTCAGAAATCAGCTACTGAGATGTCCACGCCCCACAAAGATGTGGGCTTTCATTGATTTAGAGCACTACACACGAAATGTGTGACAAATATCTCCATTATATTATTTTCAAAACATTAACTAATTATTTTTGAATTAACCTTTTCTGTGAAACAGATCTGCTTGTTGTCCCTTAGACTTTTAAATCCCTCAGCTGGGTTGTCACAAACACAGTAAATCACCACTTCATCACACCCTTGACCTTCACAGCTTAACATCTCACATATATTAGATCACAGTGAAAGTTGCATTTCACAGTTTGCAGACTCAGCTTTTCGCAGAGTTTTTCATGGAACTAGTAACATATATATTATATTCATTTATTATACACAGACTGATATATTTCAAATGCTTCTTTCTTTTAATGTTGATGATTATAACTGACAACTAATGAAAATCCCAAATCCAGTATCTTAGAAAACTAGAATATTACTTACGACCAATACAAGAAAATAATTTTTAGAAATGATGGCCAACTAAAAAGTATGAGCATGTACAGCACTCAATACTTAGTTGGGACTCATTTTGCCTGGATTACTGCAGCAATGCAGCGTGGCATGGAGTCCATCAGTCTGTGGCTCTGCTCAGGTGTTATGAGAGCCCAGGTTGCTCTGATAGTGGCCTTCAGCTCTTCTGAATTGTTGGGTCTGGTGTATCTCCAAACAATACCACATAGATTTTCTATGGGGTTATGGTCAGGCGAGTTTGCTGGCCAATTAAGAACAGGGATACCATGGTCCTTAAACCAGGTACTGGTAGCTTTGGTACTGTGTGCAGGTGCCAAGTCCTGCTGGAAAATGAAATCTGCATCTTCATAAAGTTGGTCAGTAGCAGGAAGCATGAAGTGCACTAAAACGACCTGGCAGACGACTGTGTTGACCTTGGACCTCAGAAAACACAGTGGACCAACACCAGCAGATGACATGGACCCAAACCATCATTGACTGTGGAAACTTCACACTGGACCTCAAGCAATGTGGATTCTGTGCCTCCCCTCTCTTCCTCCAGATTCTGGGACCTTGATTTCCAAAGGAAATGCTAAATTTACTTTCATCAGAGAATATAACTTTGAACCACTCAGCAGCAGTCCAGTCAGGTGTTTTGAGTTAGCTGATTAGAGTGTGACACAAGGTGTTTTCAATATTAAACCTGGTCACAATATTCTAATTTTCTGAGATACTGAATTTGGGGTTTTCATTAGTTGTCATCAAAATAAAAAAAATAACATTTGAAACTAGGGATGTCCGATAATATCAGCCTACAGATATTATTGGTTCGATATTAGCATAAAAATGTAAAATCTCTACATATTGGTATTGTTTTTTCTTCCGATAACAAAAGCCGATAAAATAACACCTGGATTTGACCAAAATGTGTTAATAAATGCTTGTGGTCCAGATACATTTACAGGCACACGATTATCTCAGGGAGAGCATTTTCCAAACTACTGTTTGAGACAAAATGTTTAAAACAATATGTCACTTTTTTCATAACTTTAGTAAAATTGATTTTATTTTGTACGGACAATGTTTACCTATGGAATGCATCCAGTGGGGTATCACAGTAAAAGCAGGCACGTTTCATTTTTTGAATGGAATTACTGAAATAAATCAACCTTTCCATGGTATGCCGTGACACATGTCCTGTGCCCACACTCTGCCCAGAGCACCGTGTTTCTGCCTTCTAACAGTAGCGTGTGGTGTGTAGCTACTAACTGTTTATCTCTTGTGTGCTTTTGTTTGGTTCTAACCACATTAAGATGCCGCCCCAAACAAGCTTTAGGCCTTTTCTGGACCGCATTCAATAATTGGTTTTTTTCACAATTCGCGGGTGCTCTAAGAACGTAACCTCACATGGAAATTGTGGCTCCACACGTTAGTTTTTTTTCCTGTCTTTTGGCTGCTCCCTTCTTCAGGAGTCACTACAGCAAGCAACAAATGTTTTGTTTTACTGTGTTCTGATGAGCCTAACTTTAGATTTGAAGGTAGTTTATTCCTCCATCCAAATCAGCCCTGAAAATCACATCATTTTGTTCTCAGGTGTTTCCACCCCTTCTCGACACCATACGCAGGCCAATCTTTTTCCTCACAGGAATATTTGTGTGATTGATCAGAAGTTTGTGGGCATGTTTGTTTATGAAGAACTCAATTGTGTCATTGACTATTCATGCCATTGTTATCAACTACTCTGCTTCCAGAGGAGCAGATGGCCGAGGCAGTCAGAAAATGCACCCATCTGTACAATTCTTACAGACAGACTTATAAAGATAATCAAATGGAAAAAAAAAACTCCTGGATGGAGATAGCACAGACGTACATGGAGGAGTCTGTCAGATGAAAAGTGAGGCCCTCTATCTGTGACGCTGTGATGCGTAACAGCAGCAGGAGGGGTCAGTGACTATGAATGATGTGTGTGACAAAAGAAACATCTTGCAACCATGTGACAATGAGCTGACTTCGTGTCTTTGAATAGAGTATTAAACAACCTTAAGGGCTTATTCATTATACCCTGATAAATAGATTGGATTTAAAGGGGCTGTTTATAGACCGTCACTGTAAGCAAACTGGCAATAGAAAACTAATGACAGAAATGATTCTGCCACACCCCTGAGACAGTTGTCTAAAATCCTCATAAAATTTTAACACCCAAGAGTTACAGCTTAAAACACTTTACAAAACAAAGTGTCTAATTGGTTTGGAATGAAGAGGCTGGGAGTGATGCTAATGACTGACCGTTAGAAGTCTAAACAAGGACACTCATTAGCAGAGCTTTATTAGCAAATGTTACAGGCCTAGTTTGTTAGAAACAGATATACAGACAGATAAAAAGAAGCCAAACAGCAACCAGGATGCAGATGTCACTGTAAAAACTACAAAAACATATCAGATACAGAAGGAACGTTATGCCAATAGCAAATGTAGAGTTAAAGACAAAGTTACACACTACTATGTTGAGCATAAGAAGCTGCAGGCTGTAATCATTATAGCATTGCAAATGGTTCAAGAAGTCCTTTTAATGGGATGAAATAACATGATCTAGACTGTTTTTTCTTTGCCTGACTAACTGAGGCCCTGTTTACATGTAAACGACAGGTAAACAGGGCACTGTAATTACATCAACGTTAGGATGTTTCCGATGTTGATTGTGCAATAATGACATGTTTACACAGAAATTACTATGCTCGTTAAATCCACTGTAGTTTCCGTAGCAGGCTGGTGCTGTGATTTTTGTATTTCAGTGAAAGGCATAAGGGCACAGACCCTTCAGTCTCAAGGATAAAAACAGATAGGTCAAACCAAAAACGAATCAATAATTATCAATATCGACTGATATGAAACGCTTATATTTTTATTTATTTTACAGTTGTTTTACCAGGCAAATCCCATTGAGATCACAGATCTCTTTTTCAAGGGAGTCCTGGGTCTGAAGGCAACCTATTGTACTTGTTTTTGGGGTGTGGGGGAAACCGGAGTACCCAGAGAAAACCCAGGCAAGCAGAAGGAGAACATGCAAACTCCACACAGAAAGACCCCAGGTCTGAACTGGGAATCAAACCCAGGACCTTCTTGCTGTGAGGCGTCGGCGCTAACCACTGTCCCGCCGTGCTGTATTGCCCAGCCTCAGTGTGTTCATCATTTTTAATATAACTGAAATAAAGACCAGGAGAATAAAGGCTGATTAATACTGCCAAAGCAGTGACATGATTTCTCTTTTATCCACAATTTCCTCTCGAGCTGTTTCGCTCGTTTTCTCCTTTCACTCCACGTTGCTCTTTTTTAAGCAGGCAGCATGCTCGCTCCGCCGCCGACCGGTCGACGCGCAGTCACGTGGTTATTCGGCGTTCATTTTCGCACACACCTTTCATAGCTACTGAGACACACCGTGCTGAGCTCCTGGGAAACCCCTCCTGCTGCAGCATACGTCACTGCATGGGATATCTTTCCCGCTGGAGTCTACAGTGTGAATAAACAAGTCAGAGACTCGTCACCTGACGTTATTTATCCACAAACTGGTCACAGATTAAGCTCCAAAGTTTTTATCAGTCAGATTCCACCGTGCAAAACGTCATGAGTTTTTGTCCGTTTGACTATCTTTATAAACCGCTGCTTCCTGCTACAACAGTCGGCTTCTGGAGGTTTTCTTTTAAGCAAGTGATTGAAGCAAAATGCAGCGTCTGAGCACTTCCAGCACAAACAAACACTCCCACGAACTCATGACCAATCACACAATAAAGTTCTTATGTGTTCTTACGTGGAGGGGGGTAAAAAGTTCGACCTGCGGGTTGTGACAAGAAGGTGCCGAAATGTTGACAATGCGAACAGAATGATGCAGTTTTCGTCATGAAACTGCGACAGTTCTGCCCGACTTTGGCAGTTCGGCTGCAGCCTTTAGGCTTTAAGCAGCTCTGAGGCACGGTGGTGAAACATGAAACTGTCACTGTGCATGTTACTCAACAGGTTGTTGCTACCTTACCAATGAGTGAGTGAGTTAGTTTATGCCACTAACTTTGCTTAGCTGAGCTGTGAGAGGTTGAGTGGTTAAAGCCTGTTCTCTGCCTACATCTCCCAGAATGCCGTGTGGCTCTGGATCAGAGAAGTATTTTCTATTCCTATTGATCATGTCTATCATGATATATATATTTTATGCAGCCTTACACCACACCAAGGCTCATTTGGATCAAGGATTAGGTTGAGTTGCTCTTACATGTTAAAAAAAGAAGGCCCATTCACAAAATGTCTCATTCCAGGACTGGGATGTGTTCTGAACTCCTCAGTGTGTCCTCCGAATAGATCAAGACAACGAGGGGGTTTGACAGCGAGCCCACTCCTGTTGCACCTCTGCGATGTTGAGTGAGGCAGTGACAGAGCCAAGCTGGCCAACACCACAGCTCAGTAATTTAATGAAGCGATGACATTAGTGCACAACCTCCCTGAGTTCTGCTCCACGTCTGTTTTAGTTCTGTGCCTGCTTCATATATGAAAACTCATATCTGAGTGGGAACTGGTCCTCTTCATCTGTGATTTCTTACTGGCCAGAGGGAGCTTAAAGACAGGTCCATGCATCCATTCTGCAGAACTGTCTTAAGAAAGAGCCTAGAGTGAGCACACACTGCTCTCTGCTATCATCATTGTTAGAATTAGAAAAACTATTGACTACAGCCATCTGTAACGTGCAGAGGGAGTTTCCAAAAACCTCCACAGATATTATTAGCATGCTGTGGAATTTCATTAAAATCAAAGGAACACGAAATTGTGCAAAACACACACTGAACAGAAAAAAGCAGGAAATTACATGTTTAAATAAGATCCAAACATATTTGGAGACATGTGGAAAATTACAATACTATTTGACCTTCAATAAATGCTTTTCAGTCTGAACTGTGGTTGTTCAAATTAAGCCTTTAAAATTCAGAGCAAGCTGCTAAAACCAGAGGGCTGTGTGGAGAAAACATGGAGGGTAACTGTCCCATAACAAACAGCTTAATAAACTGTCTGCTGGCACAGTGGGGAAGGTTTCTGTACAGGCAAAGATGAAATAACCCTTACATAACTTACGCACTTTTTTTAATATAAAAGCTTGAGCAGATGGATTAAGGTATGATAGTCTAGGCCAGGGGTGGGCAATCCTGGTCCTCGAGAGCCGCAGCCCCGCATGTTTTACTTTTTTCCCTGCTCCAACACACCTGATTCAGTCATTGAATCTCCTCTTCCAAGTTCTACAGAAGCTTGATAATCACCCATTCATTGAAATCAGGTGTATTTAACAAGCTGTACTGTTTAACTGCCCCTGTATGTGCATGGAATAAGTGTAATTGCTTTTGTAACATGCGACCCACCTTTATCAATGTTAAATGTGGCCTTCTCCCTTCCATCTTCCACAATTCTTCCAGGAAGAGTTAATCTGACACAACAATAATATACATTTATTTACACACACAAAAATAAACATAATAGTGACATCTAAACCGAAGCCTTACAAGGATGCTGCTAGTTGAAAACACATTAGTGGAAGAGGACTCACCTGAGAAAGTAGGGCTTTGCGTAAAACTTAAAATCTGTCCCATCAATGAACAGGTCGAACTCTGATGTTCTGGTGTAAGGTACCCGGATGCTGAAGATCAGGTGTTCAGGATCCTGACTCAAGTCAAAGGCAGGAGTTATCATTCTGACTAATCCTGGAAGCAGAAGCACAAACAACAAGAGGTACTGTCATCTGATTACAGCTGGGGTCTCCAACCAGTAGCTCGCGAGCTCATTTAAAGTAGCTCTTTAATGCTTGTGAAAAATTAGGAGTAGCCAAATTTGATTTGTCACTATCCAAAATGAAGAAATATGCAGCGTTCGTGGGAGTGTTTGTTCATGCTGAAAGTGCTCAGACGCTGCATTTTGCTACAACCACTTGCTAAAAAAAATAATAAAATAAAAGTGTCTCACTTCCGGAGCCAAAGCAGCAATTTATAAAGCTAATCAAAAAGCCAAAAAACTCATGGATGGAGATAAAACAGGCATTGTGCACGGAGGAATCTCACTGATAAAAGCTTTGGAGCTTTAACCGGAATAGATTTGTGGATAAATAATATTAAGTCACGGGTCTCTGACATTTTTCCCGCATTGAAGACTACAGCGGGAGGAAACCCCCTGTAGTGACGTATGCTGCAGCAGGAGGGAGTTTCCAAGGAGCTCAACACGGTGTGTCTCTGGGACTAAAAAGGTGTGTGCTAAATAAATGCCCAAAAACCATGTGTGAACTTCTGACACAATAAGTAAGAATACAGGATGACAAGTGAAGATGAAATATTCTGCACCAAAAATTGCATTGTTTTGAATGTTTTAATTTTAATGTCTTAACTTTGAAAGTTCTTAGTACTGACTGAACTAAATTTCCCCTTGTGAGAAAAATACATTGCTTTGAACCCAAAGTTAGGAGTGGGAAATACACTATAATATGAATTGATAAACACAAAAAGCACATTCATGTAAATTCAGTGTTATTTGTGATGGTTTCGTGTGAAGTGTTTTTTTAGTGTATGTTCAAGCAAAACAAGTTTTTTGTAATGGTTTGAGTTTAAGTTAAAAATAAAATTCGGCAAAAAGTAGCTCTTGGCCAATTTCATTTTGTGAAAGTAGCTCTTAAGGAAAAAAAGGTTGGAGACCCCTGGATTACAGGATCCTGATTCAGACTGAACAAATCACAGTCCACCTCAGTGCAGCACGCCCCCTGGTGGATGACTCTAATAGTGTTTTTGTCTCTGACAGGAAAAACTAAATATTTCCTAAGTCGAGGACATAAAACCACTGACTGCAAGTTAGAAAAACTTTTTTATGGTGCATTAATATCTTTTTAAACACTCATTTCTGCTGCTAGATTGAACAGGTCTGAATATTCATGTCACTGCAGCACAATCTGTATTTAAAAAAAACAAACAAACAAACACTACTGCTTACTGAAAAACGAGAGACACAAAATAATTATTTTATCACGTTTCTCAAATAATAAAAGTCTACACTTTTCTCCGCGGCAAAATAATCATATCTCATGATGACATTAACGTTGCAGAACTTTAACATGAGTCGTATCTTCTGTTTTTAAGTTTTCAATATTTATGAAAAACAAGCTGTTTGCTTCCTTTTAAATAAGCCGAAATTAAACACAGACCAACACAATTGTAAAATAGCAGCTGTTGTCTACAATACGACATATTTTGTCGAAAAAAATAGATGTCACACTGACTTAGCGGATTTTTAAAGGGAGTTCCGTTCGTTGTTAGCTACGAGCTAACAACACATGATTAGTCTCCTCGTGGGAAACAGCACACAGTAACTGCCGAAAGCAGACATGTAACGCTATCAACTTAATACCAAGGACTCAATGTGAACCGTTTTGGCTCAAGTTATTTAAAGTATATTAGGATGAAATAATAAACACAACCCATACTCACCCGGATAAGCACTTCGTGGCTATCCTCACATGCACAGACTGCTGTTTACTGGACCTCCATGTTACCGTAGTGTATAGTGTAAACGGGCTGTTTGATCTCACTGAAGGTAGGACAAACAAAAACTTGTTCTTTCTGTAGATTTAAAACAGGAAATAGTCTTATACAATAAAAAACGCCTTAATTACGTACAAAGTAGCTTTTCTTCCTCATAGTTTCCACTTTTTAAACCTCTTTTTAAAAACACATCTGTTTTCACTGGCTTGCTTTTAATACAGCTTGATACTTTTATTCAACTTGTTTTCTGATTCATGTGAATATCTTTGTAAATTTTTTGTTATTGTTTTAATCTTTGTTTATGATGGTTGGTGTATATTGTGAAGCGCTTTGGTCAACCGCTGTTGTGTTAAATGTGCTATACAAATAAAATTGGCAATAATTTGCATAATTTGTCTACATACAGCTTCGAGTCAGTCAGTGCTCTGTGTAAACAAGCTGACCTAACAACACAATTTACTTGTATTCAAAATAACCCCACTTTCAATATTGTGTTCAGCTAAATATTTTTTTACCCCGTTTTTTTCTATGTGCATTATTGCTGCATTACACAGAGACATTTGTTCCTGTGCAGTGCCAGGGACATACATGTACTAAGTTGTTTTGGAGAAAACAGATATTAAGCAGTTTAAAGTTGAAAACAATCCCATTTTTTTTAAAAAGGGACATTGTGAAAAATAAAAAATAAGCAGGATGCAATGAAATCCATGTTTGTTTGTCAGACACAGTAAGGATGGATGGATGGATGGATGGATGCTTGATCCTTTGCAGGAAATTACAATGTCCTATGTCCGATCGGTCCAAAAAATTTCAAGAATCTGAAGAAATCTCTGTGCTCCAAGCACAAGACTGAAAGTCATTAATGGAAGTTTAAGCCCTGCCAGCTTAAAAAAACAAATCTGATTCTTTTGGGAAATCACTACATGGACTCAGGAATATTTCTACTAATCAGTGTCTGTGAAAACAAATGTTGATTGAAGCTCTATCATGCAAAGAAGAAACCTTATATTAACACCATTTAGAGTTGCTTCTATTTTCTTTAGGGCCAAAGTTTACTCCAGATGGACTGAGACAAAGTGGAAAACTGTTCTGTGGTCTGAAGAAGTAAAGTTTAAAATTGTCTTTTGAAACCACAAACAACATGTCCGTAATGTTAAAAAAGAAAGGGACCACCGGGTTTGTTATCAGAACAGTTCAAAAGCCTGCCTTGCTGATAATTTGGGGTTGCATTAATGCATAAGGCATGAAAAATATACTATCATTCAGTGCAGAAAAGTGCACAGGTTTTACAACAACATATTCTCCCATCCAGGCAATATTCTTTGTGGGGAAGGACTTGCATATTTCAACAAGATAACACTAAAACACATAAAGGACGGTTCTGTATTATAGTTCAGATTCTGAAATGACCTGCCTGCAGTCCAGTCTAAAATAATTGACACATCATGAAACTAAAAATCCAACAATCATTGCTTGATGTTGCATATTGTTATTCTTCTAGCACTGTTTCAAGAAACTTGAGAAAAAAAGATAAAACGGTGCGGTAATTATGTAAGCATTACGGCAAGGCAGAAGAAGCCACGCCTCTTCGGTGTTATCCTCCGCGGACGGGGAGAAGCAGCTCTCCGCTCTCCATCATCTGCAGGAACATGCGAGAGGGGAGCGGTAACAAAATGTCAGCTCGGGCCGCTCTCCCTCCGCCGCCGCAGACATGAGCGGAGTCCCGACCGGCCTTCCCACCCGCAACAAGTCGCTCTCATCGCCATGCGGATCCACTGCAAAGTAGTTGCGATCGCCGTGGGTTTCGGAGTTTTTCTACTTTTGTACTTTTTGGGGGGCAACGGCGCGGGCGACTCACTGCCGCTGAAAGAAGTTGGAGAGGGTCGGGAGATGGAGGAGGACAGCGAGTCCTCCTGGTCGCCGTCCTCTTACCTGGAAAGCGAAGCCAAGTTGGCGAGAAAATCAGCCGCTGAAGTCGGAAAAGAAAATAGAGCAGTTAATAGAGGAAGGGGCAGCGTGAATGCCAGAAGGTGAGGGAGAGTTTGTGTCTCTCTTTGGCTTATGAAGCCGTTTTCCTTCTTTTTTTCTTTTCTTTTTTACATCTCATCTTTCCGGGAAGTTCATTAAACGAGCTGTATTTAAAGAAACCCCGGATGATTCTGCGTAAAAGTATTTATTTGGCTGCAGTTCATCTTTAAAATAAATTTCCAGTGTGTTGGAGCCATTATTCCTGTGCTGCTCAGGCATTTGGCTGAAATGAGAGCATGACAGATGTGATTATTTGGTCATGTTTAGAGCAGGATATCAAACCCCAACACACACACGTAACCAGGAAATAAATCACTTGTCCTCAGATTTCCTCATCATTGAACCCCGCTGTTGAAAGTAGGCCATCTTCTCACTGCTCTGTTGGATTTAATAAAGTAAAGGTAAACACGAAACTGTAATTAACGAATGGAATCAGGTGTGCTCAAGATGTAAGAGCATCGTAGTTGTCTGAAATAAGACTGGAAACTGCACACAGAGGAAGCCCATTCTGTTCAGGTTGTCTAAGCTTGTCAAAACTAGATGTGAGAGTGAGAAGGGTGATGATGTTTTCACCTGTTTGTTAGCGAAATATCTCATGAACCACTTGATGAATTTGATGTAATAAGTCAGCCCAATTCAAGATGGCTGTCACAACTAGTTCATCTTAAAAGACCCAAAATTGGCTCTAAGTCAGTCGGTTTTACAGATGTTGATAGAACATTTGGTGTGGTAGTAGCTGAGACTGATCAACATGTATTCATGCTATTAAGTATTTGGAGTCAACTCACTGTTTGCAACATATCTCATGAACAACTATACATAATCAAATGAACTTCCAGATAGTAATTAGTAACAGTGCCTCTACAATAGATTAACTTTAGAATGAACTAGAAACAACATTGTTTATCTTTTAGCAAAACATACCATAATTAAAACTTTCACAAATAAATTGTTGGCTGCATGCTGCAATTGAAGGGATTAAAGTAGACCATTTAGTAGAATTATCACAAATGCACATGCGCGAAGCGAGCCAACCTCACAAGTTTATCGGGGGAAAAGCTGAGGTTGCTATGGAAACGCCATTGTGATTACACAAATTCAACAAGTAAATTTATGCCGTTATACAGCTCCAATGTGTTTACTTTAAACTGATTTGTGTTAAACCTTTCTTTAGGATTGTAGATGAGAATTTTCATAAATATCTAATATGTGCTTTTTGAGCTCGTTGAATTTGCACAATTACAATGGCGTTTTCATAGCAACCTCAGCGTTGACCCGGTTGAACTGTGACCTACAAGAGCAAGGCTTCACTATGTGCATTTGTGATGAATTTCTAACTACGGAATGGTCTATTCAAGATGGCCACCACAACCATTGATGAAAATATGTATGGGGGAAAGCACACAAAACAATTACAGAAAAGAGCTATAAGAATTATTACCAGAAAACATTACAGTCATCCATCAAATATATTATTTTATCAATTTGAAATTATTGAAATTCTGTGAGTTGGTTGATTATAATATGTTGCAGGTCATGTATAAGGCACATAAAAATCTATTACCTTTAAATATCCAATTAAATTTTGCTATAAGAGTAAGTAATTATAATCTGAAGGGGCTAGAGATGTTTGTAAAGCCTAAAATTCGAACAGATTTGAAGGACCGATGTACTTCAGTACAAGGAATAAGAATGTGGAATAGTCTGGAAAGTGATTACAAAAATGCTGACTCAATAAATTTGTTTAAGAAAATGATATAAACTAGTTTATTAAAGAAATATGAATTTCTATAATGGGCATTCATAAGAACTGCTGTTTGAGAAGGATTTGAAGTTTTTGTTATGTTTTGTTATTTGAAGATTATTGTTTAAATTTATTTTTGGACAAAAGGGGATAATAAGATTGTTTTCTTCTTTCTGCTGCCTTTCATTTTATTTGTGATTGTATTATTTGTTGTGTGTATATTATTTGTTTTTGATTTTTTAATGAAATAAATGAAAACCGTCTTAGTACTAAAAATAAAAATATCTAAAACTCAGACAACATTTTTGACACTGAGCTCAAATTTTCATGTGGTAGCTCACACACTGTGAGTGTGTGACATTTAGACTATCATATGAAGTTAAGCAGAACATTAATTCAACATTTGGCCAAAAAAGAATTCTGAGCATTCTGAGATGAAAGGCCGTGAGTGATGAGCATTTATTTAAGGAATGCCAGGCTTTATATTTTAGTTCTTGTTTTTCAGAGTTCCAGAAAAACTCACCTTATCAGATTCAGACAGGAGAGAATTTGTCACTTGTTATTTTTGTTTGAGGATGGAGGCTGTTTTGTGTCTTCTGGCTTTCTAATTAAAGCCTTATGCATGGTTTGTGTTTGCCATTCGCCTTGCGTACCAACAAGATTCTAAAGTGACTGGTCACAATGATGTGGCTGTGGAGATACCCACTGTGACTGCAGGCTGTAATATGTATTCAGCTCTGAAGCCAGGCTGGAGGCTGGAGACGCTGCTGGCTAGATAAAAAGCCATCAAGGCGTTGCATTGAGAAAGGACCTTCACGTCCTCACAGAAGGCTCACTGCTCTGAGTGTGTTCAGTGCTGATAAGAAAGATGGGGTGGAAAGGGTCAGCGGTGGTCGTTTTAAAAAATGCGGAGGCTGAGAGAGGAGAAAAAAAGATTAAGAGGTTGGAAAATGCTCAAGACTGACTACTGCATTTAAAAGAAACAATTTCCCCTTTAAAGTATCAGAATAGAAGATTTTTGGATAAGGCATCACTCTCTTTGGCTAGTGGAGATGTTCATTGAGACTAAAGGCCGTTTCATACTCCATCCAAAGCTGCAAAATCGGCTCTCATTGACATAGTTGGGTTGAAAATTTCTTGATTTTGTTTTGTGATTGGTCAGAAGTTTGTGGGTGTGTTTGTTTATGTGGAAATTGCTCGGACAGCAATGTTGTCTTTGTGTTTTAACTACCTTGTTTCCAGAAGCCTGGTGTTGTGCGTGAGAGAAACATGAATAGTTCAGACCAGTTGTCCAAGGCAGTCAGAAAGTACGTCCATCTAAAGACTTCCATATGAACCAAAAATAAACAAAACAGCTGAAGCTGAAGACGTTTTAACTTCCCAGCCAGGAGGCTTTGTCAATTAATTAAAATGTCTGGAGTTATGTAATGCTCCAAGCTTTAGTGTTTAGGCAGACAATCGTACATTGTCAAAAGCCAAAAACTCATGGATGGGGGTAACGTGCACAGAGAAATCCGTCTGCTGGAAAGTGTTGCGCTCTATCTATGACAGATTTGTGGCCAAATGGTGGATGCAGGGATGGACTGGAGACCCAGGAAGGGTTTCTCAGGAGCTCTGTGCTGTGTGTCTCATGAACTATGAAAGGTCTGTGCTAAAATAAACATCTTGCAATCACATCCCTGCAATCCGACTGTTTGACTTTGAATGTACATGCATGTGAAACGGCCTTAAGGTCCTGTTCACACCTGGGTTTTCATTGTGTCTTTAGAAATCTGATTGGTATTCAGATAGCACCAAACACAGATCTGAACATCCTCAATGCATATTGAAAACATACTCAGACCACTTTTGGGGTTCAGAGTTGTTTTTACCTGGCTGCATTTGTTAGTCTCAGCGTACGTCCCGAGACAAATTGTCAGACCACCTACTGAACTGAGGTGACCTCTAACAAGCAGATTTATTATCTGTTTGTCTCGACACACAAAGAAATGTGATTCAGCCTTCAGCTGATTAAAGATAATTAAACACCAATCCTAGAGAATGTTCTGAAGATATATGGTAGTTATTATTATAGTAAGTAAGTAATTTTTATTATCATTATAGGGGTTGTCATAGGCATTAATGTAGAGTTAAACATGGGTTCTGGTGTAGAAGGGATCAGTTCATGTCAAACAGTTATTTCAGTCCATGTTTCCTTAATCTTCTCTGTTCACTTTCTCTGAGTCTGAGCACAACTTGCTTCATAGACAAACATCCCAGCTTTCTACTCGTGCAATTTCCTCTTGACACATCACACAACTTCCTGTGGCCAGAAATAGACAAAAAAAGATTTCCAACACATGCTGATCATTTTTTTTGTTTTCAAAGTCAAACATTTCCTGTTTCTGCCCTCTCAAAAGGGAAATATTTTTAAATCTTAAATTCTGTTGACTAGATTTTCATTAGACTGTCAAAACACAGGTGTCTTCAGGGTTGTTAGAAGGTCAGACAGTTATTTTCAGTTTTGACTATGATTGATGAAGGTGTATATTATTTGCATTGTCAGACTTGTTTTCTGCAAATGCAGAAATTAAAATGAAATGAAACTCCTGGGTTTAGTTTGTGGAAGACTTCTAGAATTTAGATTCAATTTTAACATATTGTTTTAAAAAATCATATATTTTAATTGGGCAACCTGGTTTCTAAAGATAAAAAAAACAGTAATATGAAAGACAAAACTATTTAATTTCATACATGAATGTAGAATTGTCTGTGAGATTTTGTAAATTTCACAAAGAGCGCTGCCTGACATATTTTAGGAAGTGATCCATATGTCAAAAAATGCTTTCAGATGTGTGGTGGCAGTGATGGGATGCTTCTGTAATATTAGGTGTAGAAAAAAATCAGGCAACAGTTTGCTTTAATCCATGAAAGTTTCATATAGATGATGACTTTTGTCAATGTGTCATGGCTTTTTTAGCACTGCATTGTTGTTTCCTGTTTGTAGTTTATGTGTGTGTAAAGGCACATAAATCTTGCGCGCCATCTTCGTGAATTGGTGAACTGCATAATTCCATATTCATTTATTGTTGATATGAAGGTAGGGTTTACATCTTCCATTGATTCTGACTCAACGTCTTCTTTGCTGTTCAGTTTTTCATTGAATTTCCATGATATTAAAACTGTTTACTGGTAACATTCTGCAGTAGCAGTAGGTAATTGTCGTCATACGTGGTACTTGAATTTTAGAAATTGGCACTGGAAAGTCCTTGAAAGGTCCTTGAATTTGATGTTGACCAAGGTGTGGGAACCCTGCTTACATGTATTCCAAAAATGTTGCTAATGGATTTGAGGGAAAAAAACATACTATTGAAGTGTTCAGCTAACTACTAGCATGATCTAATCAACATGTTTCGTTCCTTGTATTGGACAAATGGACAGAAAATCTACTAAAGCTAGCTTTTTCTTCTGTGGGTATTAAAAACAAACAAACCAAAAAACATATCTAATGTTTATTTGTTTATCAAATTTATTAATTTCATTAAAAAAAGATTCACATACAACAACAACTACAACAAAAAATACAAATCAAGTAAAATGAAAGGTAGCAGAAGAAGAAAAAAAATCTTATATCTGCCCCTATCTTCAAAAATATATATTAATTTCAAACAATAATGATCAAATAATAAAACAAAACAAAAATTAAACTCCTCAAACAGTAACTCTTACAAATACAAATTATATAATTTCAAATTATTTTTAACAATTTGACTTTTATCAGAATGTAGTTTTGGTCAAAGCTGTTAAGAGCCCCTGAAAAAAGACCAAAGAGCCACTGGTTGCAGACCCCTGGTTTAGTGCAGGGCTATTCAGCTTCT
>JARVJO010000365.1:9274796-9286610 GCA_031762555.1 Cynodonichthys magdalenae
AGGAATAGAAAAAATAAAACATTACTATAAAGGCCCTACATTCTATTACAGCTTATTTGAACTTGAATCTGCAACTTATACACTTTAGGTGGGTTCTTAAACAACCAAATAGGAATATGTATTGGTGATACATTTTACATAACTCAACTTAAAATAAATAACCAAGTTGCTTTTTTCAAACTAAAGTGCTGATACTGAACTTCTCACAATAATAACAAAAAAAAAAGAGTGCAACGATTGCAAAATACAGAGAGCAATACATTACTATTTGGAAAAACTGTAAAACCCTGTCTTAAATTCTGGAAAACTAGATCAGCCCGATCCATGACTAAAATCTGATTCGACTCGATTTTCAAAAAATGGCCATATCTGCCACAGATACCGATACAGAGTATCTGATTGGGACATTCCTAATGGTTACTCTGTTAATAGAATAGAATAGAATCATTCTTTATTGTCCCTCAGAGGGGAAATTCATGTGTAACAGCAGCTGCAGATATCTAGGTTCACACAAAAAATTATTAAAGTGTTAAAAACAATAAATAAAGAAGTAAGATTTACAATATCGATAGTAAAAATAAAATACTGTACAAGACTAATAAATACTGTGCAGTTTTAGCATTTTAATCTTTTTTTTTTCACATTAAAATTGTTTTGTTGGGGGTCTGTATAAAGTGGAACTTTGGTCTGAATTCCTCCTTATTTTAACTTTACTAGGCCCTCTTTTACCCCTATTCTGAGGGGTGTAGTTGGCAACACTGGATACAAAATGCTGTTTCAGTTCTGTTTGGTGATGGTTCTTAGAGCTCTGAGAAAGACGACTCAATCTGACAGACCCCTGCTATTTTAGCAGTTCTACTGGCGATTAAAAGAATAAAAGCCTTTATGAAAATGAAAAACTAACAGATTTTCTTTTCCCTCTTAGAATCCCTTTTACAATCCAGCGCTTGTGTGAACTCCTCACAGAACCCAAGAGGAACTACACAGGAACCGACAAGTTTCTTCGAGGGGTAGAGAAGGTAGGTCCTTCAGACACAAAGTTGTTCTTTAGGCAAAACGTTTTTTGTTACAAATGTCTTTTTTGTTTTCTCTAGAATGTAATGGTGGTAAGCTGTGTCCATCCAACTTCAGAGTAAGTGTTGGATGCGAGTTTACCAATTTATACATTTTCAAATACATTAATACTGTACACATTTATTTTCTGTGGGTGAAGCTCAGTTTTTACATTTATTTATTTTTCAGGAAAAATGGATGCAGTGCTGTTAATAGGATGAACGGAGTGATGCTTCCAGGAAACACATCTACATTTACAGAAAGGTTGTTCTATAGACAGCTGTCAGTTTCAGAAAACACAAATCCCTTTTATTGGTGAAAAAATATTAAAATACTGTTAATCATTTCTAATTACAAATTTTCTTCTTGGGTTTGTTTAATTTTAGGAAAGTGAACGGTCCGGGAACCCCCCGGCCGCTGAACAGACCAAAGTTGTCTCTGGCCAACTCACTAGCAGCTAATGGTCTGCCAGACAGCACAGGCAACAAAGACCTCAACACTGAGCTAGATGACGAGAAAGACTCGAGGTATGACTTAATCATCGGTACACCACAACTGGTTTTTCATGGGAAACCTAAAAATAATTTAATTTGGGTCTTAATTTGTGTTCAGTGAGGTTTCACATTCAGAAGGCTCTCCTGGGAGTGCTGTGAAGAACAAACACTCAGATGAGGAAGAGGACATGGAACCTGATCACCAAGAAGTAAAAAGACTGAAGTTTAGCAAGGATGAGGAGGAGGAGGCGGAAGAGGAGGAGGAGGAAGAAGAAGAGGAGGAGGAGGAGGAAGAAGAAGAAGAAGAGGAAGAGCAGGAGGTGGACACACTCGACCCTTCAGACAGCTCCTGCCTCTCTAAAGAAGCAGAAGCCATGCTTCAAGAGAAGGAAGAGAAGGTTTTGAGTGAAGCCTCCAGCACTGCTGCTGCCACTGAAGAACAAGGTATGAGCTGTTTGTCTGTTTTGGTTCTTTTTGTGCCACAAACTCCTTTAGGAAGGAAATAATTGACTTTAAGTGTAGTGGTGGGGGTCAGGTTCAGGTTTGACCATAGAGGCGCAGCTTTCTCTTTAAACACAATGGATAAGCATACTAGCCAATCAGAACCAGGGTGGGGGACTTGAATCTCGGCAAAACCTCTTATTTAAATCCAGCAGAAGTTGAAGCGGTGCAAAAAATGAATTTATTTGTTAGAACAAGTCTGGAAAAAAACATATAAACTGAAGACAACATTAAAGCTGGTAGATTATTAAAAACAACAGAAGAATGTTTACTGATTCCTCCACCACCTGAATGGCTTAATGTAATTCTGCACAGGCTTTAAACCCAATAATGGGAACGATAGTCCAACTCAAGAACCATATACCTGGCAACATTTGTGCTCAAAACACTGGCACCAAATTGACCATACTAACAAACAAAACAGCCAGGCAATTTGTCAACATGACACAGATCCACCCTGCAGCAGATTGCTTTATTTAGATATAGATTGCTTTTTTTAAAGGTCCCAAGTTGCAAAGAAGAATCTTGAAATGATCTGGCAAAAGTGCTTCACAATGCTCCCAAACATGTCTTTTGAAAGAAAGAACCAATCTTCACTCTTTTTCTATGAAATCAGGAAACTCAAGAATGAATGGTTCAAAGGAAAAGCATCTCATCTTAAGCAGAGCAATATTCAAGAGATAAAAACAAAGTGTTGTACTTCTCTCATCATCAGAGGATATAAAAATGTGTTTGGCACTTCAGCTGTGCAGGTGGATGCTAAAGTTAGCTTGACAGAAGCGGATGAGAGGAACAGGCAAGGAGAGGCAAGCCTGACTTTTATAACGGTGACTTGGACAACAGCATCAACCAACGGGTGCAGTGGGAGAAAATGAGTCGGGTGTTGTGCAGAAATTGGATTAGCTGCTGCAAGAGCACGCAGCCTGTTTCGGCATAATTGGCTGTTTCTGTTGCTTTAGTTCTTAGAATTAAACAATAACACTAAAAGGAGGTTTTTTTCATCTATCAGCCCTGGCTGTAAGGAGTCTATTTTTTGACTGTATTATTTAAACAGTTGGATGTCCTGCTCAGATTATCCTACTCAACCTTTACTGGTCTGACTGTTTGTCCCTGATTGAAGGTGACTCCTCCTTCCTTCCTTCAGATCTTTTCTTTCAGTAAAGAGAAACATTTCTTCTGTTCGTGGACATTTCTACCTGGGTCATGCACCATCTGGACCCACTCTCCTCACACAGCTCAGTTTATCAGTGACTCTGTGCCCCACAGTTTGAGAACCACTCATTGAATATGATGCATCTTTGCAAGGAAAGTATTCTTTGAGTTGACAATGTTAAAACACACAAAATGTAGAAAGTCTATGGAAAAAAGAACCAGTTACTCTGGCTTTAGTGGCCATCTAAAGTTTCAAGTACAAAATGATGCACTTGAATTGAATTATACTTTATTGATCCCAAGGGGAAATTACAGGACTTAAAGCATTTTTACAAAAGAACCAAAGGAAATTTAGCAATTGACTAAATGCTTAAATTTAGTTCATTTATAAACTAAACACAGGAATGATGATATTGGAATTATGAGCAACTGATTTAAAATATGATTTTTTTTTTTATAATTTGTTTTTTGTTGGAAATGTAACCTGTTTCCTTTTTTTAAATTCCATAAGCAACTTGGTTACAAATTAAACAAATTATTTTTTGCTTTGGGAAAATAACTAAAAGGTAAAATATCCTATTTTTATCTTCACTATAGAGCCAACAAGCAGCACCCAGACTGACATGTGCTCAGGTCAGGAGGCGGAGCCAACTGAGAGGGAAGTACTGTGTGGCTCTGACGAGGAGGGCAGCGACATGGATCAGACGGAGCAGCAGGAACCTGCAGGTGTCCTGGACAGGCCCGAGACCAGCAGGGACAGTGAGGAGAGCAGCAGCGACCCAGTCAGCAGCAGCAGCAGTAGCAGCAGCGGTAGCAGCTGTAGCATAGAGGAGGGGGTGGAGGCAGCCAGAGAGGACATCACGCTCGCTCCTTCCAGCAGTACAACTGAATCTCCTACAGAGGGCGCCATGGGAAGTGCCATCACGCACACTGGGACCACTGAGGAGCCTATGGAGCAGGACTAGACTGAGGACCACCCTTGCAGCCATGTGTGACCATAAGCCAGCTCCTCCTTGAATCCAGCCTTACTGTCACTGAGGACAGAGGCACCTCAAACACAAGACAAACACCTCGTCCCACTTTTGGACACTCCTCTAAAAACGGCTACCTGGCATTGATGTGGGCATACCTTTTATTTTAAATTATTTTACTGGAATATTTTATTGGTTTTCCTGATTTGAAGTTTCCCTGGAAACAGGGTTGGTTTCAGCAGCCTTTCTTTGAATTTTTGTCTCTTTTTGTCCTTTTTTAAAAAAAAATTTTTTTTTTTAATTCAGTTTTGTTCAATGGGTTGTTTGAACAGTGCAGTGGTGCCACTCACTCCAACCATTTGTGCATTTGATGTCATATGAAGTCCTTTTTTTGAATACGGTTGACCAAAGTTCAGAGCCATTGTTTGTTTCTGAGTTGTGAAAAATCTAAAGAACAACTTAAATCTCCTGGTTTCTCGAGGCTGTTCAGGACACACATTCTATTCAATTTTTTCACATCTGTCAGGTTGGGGGAGGGCTTTTATTTTCCTCCTGTTGTCTTCTTTTTAACTATAGTTTTACAAAAAACACACTACCAGTCCCACTGAACTATACTCTTGACATGCTACCTTGTAGAGGTGTCCTCTGTAAACTGAGATATTTTGAATGAGTAAAACCATAATTTATGATTTCAGTTCAGACTTATTTTGGAGTACGTTTTTGTTTTCGTCTGCCAGTCGCAGTTTCCAAAACCAGCTGTAAGTACAAAGACAAACGCTTTCTTTGTATCGTGATGTCACCATGTTGTTCCACTGACTGATAACCCAGAACTGCTTCTGGTTCCAGTTCTACTCCTGTTTCTGCAGCTGTACTTTTTGATATTTAGAATTTTAAATTTCTGTAAAGTAGATTTTTGTAGATTGTTATACAGTATGTGTTCACTGCCTTTGTGAAACCATATATAATTGTATAATTTCTGTGTATACTCTGAATGCTTTTGCTTTTAATGCAGTATTCAGAAACAGCAATAAATGTTAACATTTTTATGTGTGGAATTTTTTTTTTTTAAATCATAAATTTCTGTATATTTAGTGATTGTTTCTCCCTGTTGAAAATCAAACTATCTTTCTGGTTATTATAGGTGAATATTTTTACTTTAGATTAAACACTAATGGATGATGGTTGTAGTTCTGCTCTTCTGCAGTTTGTATAGTGGGCAAATTGGCTCTATACTTTTAAACATAAAAATCAAAGGTCTGTACTACATTTATATTTTTTATGAATTTGTTCCTCGTTCTACTGGAATAATTCAATTTAAATGTTTATCTTAGTGGAGAACGTCTTGATTGTTGCAACAGCAAAGTATAAAAGAAGGAATGCTGAACATAATTAGAAGTAAAAATATCTCTAGGAATCTTAAAAAAAAAAAGTTAGTGTTTGGATTGTAGTAATGAGTCTGTACAAGTACTAATAATGTAAATACACCTGTTCAGTGCTGAGACTGCACTAAAAGGGATATTTCATATATCGATGAGCTAATGTTCGTTCAAGTAGCTCCCCTTCCAAATCCGTTTCCTGCCCTCTTTGTGCCACTCCAGTCTTTCATCTCGGCATTTAAATCTTTTCAGGCTGTGGGAGCTGCATGCTGGAGGTGCGTTTGACATAAAATAACTCAAATCTTTCATGTGAGTTCACTTAATGTGAAAAGAAGCAGCTGAAAGAACGATTTTCTATTGAACAAATATTTTGCCAGATGAAAAATTTTTACAGAAACTGACCCGAGCCTGCCCCACAAGTGCTACAGCTAGCTGCAGCAGCCAGTATTTGATTTAGCAAAATAGACGTATAGTATTAATTGTTTTCCCGTTTTTTAATCCTTTTTTGAAATCACAGTTTAACTATTATATACTATCTATACTTTCTTTTTAGCTACTCGTATCAAAAAGTTCAGCTCACTTAGGTGCAGTGATTTCCTTTTTCTGTAACTTATATTTTTCAAAGTATTAAAATGTATTAAAAAGAAATACCCATAGAAATCAACCCTTTAACAGTCTTTGTTTCACCGGTGGGCAAAAGGGTGTGGTTTCTGCCAAACGTTTCCAGAAGCTACTGGGGGCTTTTATTTTGAAAACTAGGGTGTCAGACCATACATATATAGAAAGACCTTTATAGATACCCTATGTGTCAGACGACTTCCTCTGGTTCTTACTTTTAGCTTAAAAACCTTACAAATAATAAAAAATGTCAAAAGGCTTTTAAGGATTTTCTGGGATGACTGTTATTTGATGTGAATTAAATCTTTGATTCCTGTAGCTTTGGGAATCTAAAAAGTGTTTTGCTATTTTAAGCAAAAGTTTAGCTATTTTTGGCTTTTGTGAAAATGCCATTTATCAAATTTCTTTTCTACAGTGAACCCCACTTCAGAAATGATTGAAAAATCAAGTGATACAGAAATTAGTTTTTTTAGTCATTTCGTTTTATTTTAAGACTGACCTTATACTCTTTAACAAAGCTGAATAAAGTTCTAAAAGTGAAAAAAGCAGTGGTTTTGTCATCTCACTCTGAAGTTTAAATGTTGGAGGGCAAAGCAAAGTGATTTCATAATAATAATGACCTCCTGTCATTAAGAAGTGATGTCCACCATGTTCAGACCTGTTAGCGGTTCCTTTCAGTGAATAGAATTTATCTCTGCTGCCGTTTGACAGCTGAAATTTGCCGTGCCTCCCTAAGGAAATAAAGAGCGCACTTTATTAATCCATTCAGCTCCTTGAACCCAGCTCTTTGAACACTTTCTCTCCAGAGGAACAAATGTCAGTTCAGTTGGGATCTGAAAAACAGTTTGACATCTTCGATGCCACCGTTCGACCCCTGCTCTTTGAGACGCAGAGCCAACAACAGTTCCCAAGGTTTTCTACTGGGCTTCAGGAATCACCAGGGGCCTGCTGAAGTGACCAGCTGAGCCTTCACACATGCCTCTTTGTAAAGGCTTTAGTTATTCTTTCTGCTGTGTTTGCAGGAGATACTGTGTGCATGGAGATCAGTGACCCAATGTAGTAGAACACAGAATAGATCTACAGAATTCAATAAAAGAATCATCCAACTCCTTTCATGTCAGAGTAAAATCATTTGGTCAAACTTTATTTTTATTAAAACTTGTCCACTGTTTCATGGGATTTTTTTCATTTATTTTGCAAATGTTAAAAATGAACGCGTCGTCAGAAGGGAGAAAACATTATTGCCTTTTGCAGGCCATAATTAAAACGCCAGAAAACTTAGCTGGTATGTAATTTTAATAGTGAAGTTATAGACAGTGTGCAAAGTAAAGACTTTTATCAGTAGCTTCAGTGAAATTACCGTCAAATTAAAACCTCAACCCTCAATTTGCAGGCAGACCCATGAGGACCCAGTGCTCATTGGACCTCTGGGTCCTCATGGGTCACTGTATGTAGATATTCTTTAATTTTATTCTTCAACGTCTGCCTCAAGAAAAACTGTTTTTAATGAAACTCTGGTCTGTGACAAAGCGTAGAGAATCACATCAAATGTTAAGCAGAAGGTCCCACTCAGCCGTTCTGACAGAGTTCAAATGAAGACGAGCTGATTTGGTTTCAGACTTGAGCGACTCAAACCAAGTGAAAAGTCCCAGCAGTGCAATCTGTGCCCATCATGATCTGTCTCACAGGTCGAGCTCTCTCCACATGCATTCTCCTCATCATTCAACAGAGGGTACTGTTTAGTTTCCATTCCAGACTAAACATTGTTCAGAGCACTGCCTGGTCCTGGAGCCAGAGCACAGGAGGCTGCTCCCATCCTTCATACACCGCCTTTTAATAAAAGGACATGCAGACACCAACTCTGTTTCATTTGCTTTCAGTCAGAGGGAACTTGAGGGCAAGGAGTTCTGAACACCTGAGATGAAAAAAAATTCAATTTATATTTGGATTTTGGCTAAAATGTTCCTTCATTTTGGAAACATTCAAAACATAAAACTACAGAATGTTCAAACTGTTGTCATTCCACATTCCAAAATTATATTCTTACATTTTTTTACGCTCTGGGGGTCTTGTGGTTAACCCCCCCCCCTCCCCCCACACACACACACACACACTGAGGAGTAAAGGTGGAGTGGTATTGTTGTTGCATGTGTGTGTTTATCTGTAATATTATCAAAGCATCTCACAAACCATTGGAAGAATTTGATAAAACTTGCAGAAATGAATCCTTAGATCAGGGGTCTGCAACCTGTGGCTCTGGGGCCACATGTGGGTCTTTGGCCCCTCTGCAGTGTCTCTTTGAAAATGTGACAAAACTACATAACTGAATAATTTTATGTTTTGGTTTTTATACTCACAACAGAAATCAATTTGAATGCAAATATGTGATCAATAATACTATTACAAAAAGTAAAACATGTTAGCTCATGCTAGCCTGTCGTCTACTTAAATAATCAACTTATTTTTTCTCAAATCCATTAGAATTGCCTGTAAAGAATTTGAAGACTACATAATAAAAAGGTTTAGAAAAAATATATACCTTATTAGTTCAGTTGTACTAGTTTTTATGAAATTTGGTATCACCTATATACAGTATTTTTCTTGATTACTTGAATATGGTCTTTTATATGTCCTGATGTGTAAAAATAATAATAAATAATAAAATTCACAATAAATTTTTTAGTTTTATAATGTCACCTCCACTGGCCTTAAAGGTTCCCAGAAAGACCTTGAAAAGGCCGACGGACCACCAGTTGATAATCACAGCTGTAGCTTGTTTTGCGGCTCTGGACACATTTAATTAGTGAGTCAAGTAGCAGAAATGGCTCGTTTGATTGTAAAGGTTGCAGATCCCGGGTTTAGATGATACCTGATTGACCTTAGAGTCAACCCGATTCATGGGGGGTTCAGCCAACTGAACTTAATAAACCAACAGCACAGAAATCGCTATAACTTGATAGATTTTACATATACTGACCTAAAGTTTGGTGGATTGGTAGCTGAGACTGCTCCCCAACACATGTAGAGTTCTCAAACGATCCCATAAATACCAACACATCACTCTGGTTCTGTCCTTTTTGTAGTGGCTTCCTGTAGCTTTTAGAATTGATTTAAAATATTTTTAAATCTTTACATGGTCTTGCGTTTTTTTATCTATGTGAGTTTATACCAACCCGTAATCTCAGATCCTTAATTAAACTGTTCTTTTCCACTCCCAGTGCTCGACTGGTGACAGAAAGAGGAAGGTCTTTTATGGTCGGGGCTCCCAGTTTGTGGAACGCTCGATAATAAACATCCACCTCATCATCTTCTTTTAAATAATTACTTAAAGCTCACTTCTATCATAAAGCTTTTAATATTTGAATTGTTTAAAATTATCATTTAGTCTTATATTTTTAGATATTTAAACTAATTTGGTTTACATTTTGTGTTTCATGTTGTGAATTTTATGATGTAATTGATTTCTGAATGTAAAGAACTTTGTAAGATTTGTTTAAAAAGTTGCTACAAATAAAGTTAATATTCTGAGCACCAACAGATTACAGATCTTTGCTTAAAACTTTAGTGTTAACTGTTGGCGACCACCCTGTTTGTTTGTTAAAAACACAGTTGTGTGACCCTGAGTTAAATTTGGACCAAGCCAACCCTGTATTGGATCAGTATTGCTGATACCAGCTTAAGTTTTACTCTGTATCAGTATTGGAGAGAAAATTGGTAGCATTGAACATCCGCCTGTCTCAGGCTCCGCCCAGCTCCCTTCATTCCTCCGGCCTCCACCAGTGCTCGATTCCCCGGGGGACAGACGTTTCTAACCCTAAATCTAAGCTGATCATCCAAGCTAGAGCACTTCTCCCGAGCACCAGAGAACTTTACTCATTCTTGTCAAATAAAACTTTCTAACAGCTAATTTTTCTCTGTGTGAGTCTCTCCAGGTTGAACTGATCTTAGTCTAAAACTCCAGCAGGAAAGGCGGTGGGTGAAATGCATTCCTTCAAGAAATCTACTTTTTTTATTACTTTGTGTTTTTGGCTGGTTGGCTCTTGAAGAGTTCAGTCAGGGAGTGACAGACACTTGTATGTGGTTAATATTGTGACCCTAATGCGCAGCTGACAGCTGCTTTAGCAATTTTTAAACATTTATTTAAATCTTGGTTACATTTATCTTATATATGGTATAAATGTTTAATTTACAGCATTTAGCATCTGAGGTTATTATTAAAGAAAGTCCTAAATTTGGTGTTTCAGGCAGTATTTGCATAGATTCCAAACACATGTTCCAGATTTCTTTTAAAGTTTTCCAGTTTTTCTTGATTGTCCAAATGACATTCAGAACTCTGTTTCCACTTCTTGGTTTAAATTGATCGTAACAAACCACTGTTCGACACCCACCAGTGTTATTCCTCTCTGAAGGGAAGTCTTACAGAATGACAGAATTTACATAGATATATGTGCAGCTTGTTCAGGTTGTGAAACCTATTTTCCGTCCTCTAGCAGCTCTCCATAAAATCAAGGGGAGCTGGTGTCACAGTCAAGTCCCACCGTTTGACGCTCAGCAGGAGGAAAGAAGGAAGAAACTCAGCAAACACCAGCTGTGGGTGGGAGACTGTTCAGTACGTTGGCAGGCTCAGACCGGTCTGTGGGGGTAAAACACGACTTTACCCACACTCAAAGAACACTGAGCACACCTAAAACCAGAGGCTGCAGGACGGCTGAACCACAGGAGGCCTCTGGAGAGACTTCACAGCAAAGTGGAGACAGTGACAGATCCTCTAATGCTCTGATACAGAAAGAGGGAGGAAAATTTGAATTATTTGGATGTCAGGCTCCAGCCAGTTTGCAGAGGGGACTTTTCTGCTGCTCAGCATAGGGGTGGTGGGCTCAGTGGGCACCGACCTCCGACAGCCACTGTTTGAATTTGCACCATGCCGTTAGGAAGGCATCATCACAGAGAGACTCTGAGGAGGCTGCTTTGATTTGGCCAAGTCTATTTGTGTCGGTGCTGTAGGCGTCGTCTTTCTCACTGACTTCAGGTCCTCTCCAGTGTACAAAGGTGGGAAATTATAGACGCTCACATA
This sequence comes from Cynodonichthys magdalenae, assembly GCA_031762555.1. Taxonomy (NCBI): domain Eukaryota; kingdom Metazoa; phylum Chordata; class Actinopteri; order Cyprinodontiformes; family Rivulidae; genus Cynodonichthys; species Cynodonichthys magdalenae. The sequence continues at coordinate 9,286,036 of JARVJO010000365.1, forward strand.
TTATATGAAGTGGTAAAAAAAAATATGGCCAGCAATAAACTGTTGGCTGTGAGCCCAGCTGGAGATGTTAGTGTTGCGTTACAAAATGAGTGTGTGTACTTGACTTGTACAGAAACACTTAACCTCGTGTCTCCAAAACACACATTTTAATCTGCCAGAGAAATACAGGAAAAAATAGGAAACAAGCAAGCAAAGGGTAATCTTTTTTAAATTCAAGAGCATAGCCTCAGAGGTGTTTATCATCTGTCACTAGAGATGAGCCAATAATATGCTTATGTCATCATCATCATTATAATAACATAATAACACTTTAGCCCTTGTCTGTGTACAAGTTCATTTGTATAGAAATAGAAACAGCCTTTATTGTCCAGCAGACGGGAAATTCAAATGTAACAGCAGATATATCAGTTTGTAATAATAATAAAAGAAGTAATAGTAAAAAATAAATTTAAATAAAATATTAAAATACCGGGCGGCACGGTGGCTCAGTTGGTAGAGCTGTTGCCTCTCAGCAAGAAGGTCGCCGGATCAAATCTCGGCCCGGGGACCTTTCTGGGTAGAGTTTGCATGTTCTC
>JARVJO010000365.1:9300118-9316148 GCA_031762555.1 Cynodonichthys magdalenae
TGTTTTCTTGTCTCTCTTCCAGAAGAAGGTGCACCTGGACCAGTTCTTCTGTGTTTGACTGTGTCTCTTTCCTGTCCTGTCCTGTCCCTCCCAGCACATCTGCTGGTTCTCCTTTAGATGTTCTTTTTTCATGTACAGAGCCCTGAGACAACGTATGTTGTGACTTGGCGCTTTATAAATAAACTGAATTGAATTGAATGTGAAGACTGGGATTAAGATGTTGTTTAGCACCGTTGCCTTCCAGCAAGAAAGGTCTGGGTACTTGCTTGGTCCTTCCTGCATGGACCCCTCCCTGTGCATGTTTGGCTTTTCTCAGAGTTCTCTGGTTTCCTCCTACAGGCAAAACCAAACATAAAACTCTAAATTGTTTGAAGGTTGTCTGTCCAGTTTGCCTCTATGTGGACCTGCGATGAACTGGAAACCTGTCCTGGATGTAGTCCACCTCTTGACTGAGGCAGGTAACTGCTTCCCACGAGCTAGAACAGGAACATGGGTATGAATGAATTAATCTGAACCATCCGAGTTATTTTAGTAAAGCTTTCTACTTTTCTGTTTGGGTGAAATGCTGATAAATACTTGCCCAACATCAACATATTATGATGCCATAAAGACATTTGTTTTCCCAGAAACAGTTTATTAAAAAAGATCAAAGCAAAATTGGCATAATTGTAATTTTTCTTTTAATTCTTTTTTACTTGTGTGGTTATGCTTTTCTCAGCACCTCTTACAAACGACAAACTTCAACAACATTTCAAAGCTCATCAAATATCAAACAATAATTTATTATGCCTCTCATTTTACAAGGCTCAAATTGCGTGGCTACCTAAGGATTTGTTAAGCTGGTTTTCTGCTTAATACTTTTACTCCTACCAAAGCAAAAGCAACTACATGTGTGATAAACAAATACAGATGCTTTAGTATCAACAATATAAGAGACATCTTTCTATAAATGTACATACAGTCACAAGATTATCACTTAATGATGTTCTCTGCATCATGGAACAGATGACACGTTGCTGGTGGCGTTTAACTTTGGGAAATCAGCACCATTTAAGGTTTTAAACAAAGTGATGGTAATTTCTTAGAAAAATTAGACTTTAATTTACAAAAATCCTTTTAAAAAGGGTCGTGCTTTCTACCTTTTAGGGAAAATTTTATTGTTTTACTAAAAGCTGTAAAATACTGATAAGAGCGATATATAATTATATGGTTCAAACAAAATAATGTAAATATTTTAAATGCTGCCTGGTAAAGTATGGCACATGTTCTGTATAAACTTTCAAATCCTTTTCAAAAAGTAAAATATGATTGTTTTTATGTTTTAAAAATATCCAAAAGAGCAAGCACAAAAGGTAGAAAAGGTTAATGAAAAATGCTTTAAAAAACATCAATATACAGACAAGTCCCACTCAGTCAAACCCAGTCCTCTTTTAATGAACCTCTTCACTGCAGTGAGGAAAATATTCATCCAGAAAAAGCGTTTCTTTTTTTCTTATTTACACAATAATGTCACATTGACTAAGGCAGGAGTCTTTCTCAGCTGGTACCGTCCCATGTCCAGTCTGTCCTCAGACTGTGGTCACAGACAGCAGAGAGTTGTAAACCCTCGTGCCGTCAGGTGACTTGGTACCATGGGTCAACAGTTCCTGGATGGTCATCCAGTTGTCAAATATTTTCTTGTTCCTCTTTTTCATCATTTTTTTGTGGCTGAGTTCGATGATGTTTGGCTCCTTTTTGTCCTCAGTACTGCTCTGCTCTTTCAGACAGTCTGCTCGGCTCTGCTTCATAAACTCGCGGCGCTGCTTCTGCTCCTTGGCACGCACTGCGTGCTGCTTCCTCTCTTCCTTGCTCCAGTAGCGGCCCATCTTCAGCTCGCTGATGGCGTCGTCATCCGTGGTCATGCCGCTGCGCTCCTCGTGAATTCGCAGGGCGCGCTCCCTCAGCAGCTTGTCCCGGACAGGCCGCTTTGTGATGTATCTCGTGCCGTCGCTGCGGATCTTCACTTTCCACTCCATCTTGGGCTCCAGGTCGCTGAGGCTGATGGGGTCCCGGCACAGGCTGACCAGGCTCATCTGACTCTGGGCGTACTCTACGGCTGATTTCTGCTGGATCAGCTGCATGTAGCTCTGGTAGTGCTGGGCGTGGGCAGGGATGTGAGCGTGTTTGTAGGGTGAGTGGGAAAAGCTGCGTCCGGTCTTACTGGAGTCTCCAAGCTTTCTTTCTTTGTTTTCAGGCTGCAGTGCTCCATCTGGGTCCTTGGAAGAGCCTCTGCTCCTGCTGGGGCCACAGGCCTCCTGAACAGGGGATAAGAGTGGCTTGAGCATTTTGCCAACGGAGCTGCTGGAGCCAGACGGTCCAGCTGTGCCCTGGTTCTCTGCTCCTCGACGGAGGGAGTTATCTGGAGACAACTCTAGAGTGAGAGGCGTGCTGCGGCAGCTCTCACCAGTGTTGTAGGCACTGGAGCTGTCCTTATCAGATTTCTCTGGCAGCTCCGAGATGTCTGACAGCTCGTGGCGCCGGGCGTCTATGCTAGTGTTGTAGTTGCGGAAGCCGCTGTTGTGGAGCATCCACGACTCTCTGCACTGCTCTCTCAGCTGCTGCATTTTGTGAGCGCGGACAATGTTCAGGCACTCCAGCTCAATACTGCGCAGCTCCTCATTAAGCAGCTCCAGCTCCTTGTCCACGCCCTCTTCGGCCTGCCCTTCAGCCCCGGCACCCTGACCGTACAGGCCCTGAACTCCACTGTTTCTCATCTGACACTTGAGCTCCAGCAGTTCTCTGAAACGTTCACATTCATCAGCTGGGATGCCCAGAAAGTCTGCGTCCGTGTAGTCCGCTGAGATGAAGGACTCGCTACTGAAGGGCAGGTCGGTGCTGCCGAGGGTGTCCTGGCTGTAGGTCAGCTTTCTGCAGCTGCCCAGTGTGTTGGAGGCTGTGGTGGTCTGATCGTCGGCGAGATTTTCGTGCTCAGAGCTCTCGTCGTTTCGAGTACTCTCATCGGTGCGACCGACTCCGCTGTCCTTTTCATGGTGGTTGGAGAGCAGTGTGGCTGTGTCTGTGGTGCCTCCATCCTCCTCGTGCTTCTTCTGGAAGAACAAATAATACAATTACTAACTCATCGAAGCACATCATTTTACTCACCAGGTCCAAAAAAAAAGTTCCCAGCACCAGTGTGGGCAACAGGTTTTGATGCTCCTGCTGAATATTACTGATCCAACCCACGTTATAAGTTACGTCATCAGTTATAGCTCAGGTGCACTGATTGCAGGTTTCGGCCTGTCACCAATCTTTAAAAAGTCTGACCTGCCAATTCCAATTTTGGCCGATGCCAGTTTTTTCAATAATTGACACAGTCAGGTGTTATAAGGTCATAATACACCTTCAATGTTCCAATCGTATTTTATTTAAACCCACTGAACAATACCCTTGAAACAATACAAACTTGTTTTAACTGGACATTAGGTAGAGCTCACAGCAGAGCAAAAGGGGACAGAAGCAGAACTTTCCACCAGTTTCTTTTCCACTGATCTTATCCAACTATCGGCTGATCTCACATCTCCCAAAATTAAGGAAATCCATGCATCCCTAGTTATAGCACACAAAACACTGGGAAAGATCCAAAAGGCTTCATCTAAGCTAGGCTAATGACTAGTCTAAACAACCATTTAAAAAAAAAATGTTTTTCAGACTTTTTTTTCTCAGCTGAATATGCAAATGTATACGTCCTAAGTTGGAAGGTGAGTACATTTTTGGACTACACTGTACACTAACATACATTCGTATAGTGCCAATAACAGGAGTTTATTAATTGTCAGAGATACCTAAACAAAGTCATGCAAAAGTATAAAGGTTTAATATTAGCTAACAGCATTTTTCAGAGAGTATGAAAGTATGAAAAAAATTATCTGGCACTTGTTTGACTAGCCATTAGCCTAGCCTGGAAGAAGACCTTTGTCTCTTTCTTCATTCTCTGGCCTCTATGACTGATGTCACAGATGATCAAGTATTTCCTCTTTGACAGATCATCGCTTCAAAATTGACCAGACTATGGCTTTAGGGCAGGGGTGTCAAATCCTGCACATTTCAGAGGTTTCACTGTTTCAACACACCTGATTTAAATGAATGGTTGATTAACAGGCTTCTGCAGAACATCTGCAGTAACTCAATCACTGGTGTTGGAACAAAGAAACAAAACATGCATTAGAGTCTCAGCACAACATTTCAATCAGGTCAAGGTCTGGACTTTGATTGGACCATCGTACCGTGATTTTTTTTTTTTACTCCAACTATTCGTTACCTTTACAATGCTGCACAATGACTATGCTGCAGCTGCAAACAAGCTCAAATAATCAGCCCTCCAACAACGTGCTTAAAAGCTAATAGACGGGATTTGTTGTTTTTTGTAAAAAATAGTGTTGTAAGTTATCTGTACATTAGCTGTACGTACATCTCCACACATTTTGTCTGTATAAAGAGCCCTTGTTCTAAAAGATTTGCTTTTTCAGATGCATCTTAAACTCTACTGCATCCCATTGGAAATGAAAAGATGCTTTTCTCAATACTGAAAACCACTGAACATGAATTATACACACTGAGTGAGTTTTCCCGTTCAATAGGCTCTGAACGTGTGTGTTCCTGTGTGTGTGTGTGTGTGTGTGTGTGTATCTACCTGCTCCAGCATGCTGGCAGTGAACTGCATGGCCTGATGGTGCTGCTGCTCCAGCATGTCCATGTGGAGGTCATCCAGGAAGTCGTTCCTGTCATCATCCATCCAGCTGTCGTCCAGCTGAGATGCCATGTGGAGGAGAGAAAAGATCATTCATTAGATTTAAAACTGAAGCTGAAAAGTTTTGCTCAAAAGAAAATGGAGGAAAGTAGAATGTAGAATCCTTCAATCCACCTTGAAGGACAACAGAGTTTGTTCCAAAGCAATATGAAACTTCAGATTGAACATGTCTTGTGTTGATGCTATTAGAATGTAACAAATACAACACCTACACACATGCTTATTACCTGGATCTCTGGCCTGGCCACCAGCAAAGAGATATTTTGATTGCCCTCAGTGGTCAGCAGTGCCACAGCATCCTCACGGTTTTGGATCTCAACACCATTTATCTTGATGAAAAAAAAAAAAAAAAAAATATATATATATATATATATATATTTCAAAGCAGATTTATTTTGTACACAGTAATCATCTGCTCAAAGCATCATCATCTCTCTTACCTGTACAATTTTGTCCCCTTCCCTAATTCTGCCATCTTTTGCAGCGATGCTGTTTGGGTCGATCTAAGGTGAAGAGGAATTTTATGTTTAAGAGCCAGAGTAAACATCACCCCTGCTGACAGGCCCATTTGTTTTTATTCTCCTAGTGTAAAAAAAAAAAAAAAACAGATTTGAGCACAACCCTGCAACACTTACCTCACTAATGTAAATCCCAGCTTCATCTTCATCATCAGTTCTATAACAGATGGTCAGGCCAAGTTTATCTTGGATGTTGGCTCGGTACAGATCCACCTCCTGGTAAAACACAAGGTAAACCAGAAATTACTTTTAATATTTTTTAAATGAAGCAGAAAATAGCAGTGGATTTGTAAAATGTGTTTCTGGACAAAGTAAATGTATTGACTAAAAAAATGGGACCAAAGAGCAACAGTGATCCATCAATCACTGTAATGAATCTTTCAGCTGGTCGCAGGGAGACCATTGGCTTTTCTTAGAGCCCCACTGACAGCATGAGAAATGATGCAGGGAACTGCAGACAGCCAGAGCACCGTTTTTCACTTGTCAACACCTATAATCTCGCAGATACAGATAAAGTTACGAACAGCGCTGGTCTCTGAGGGCAAAGGATCTGTGTGGGTTAACCTCACAAAAACTAAACTCTAGAAGAATTCACTGATGAATCTTAAAGAATCTTAACCGTTCCTGTTAAACCTATTCAGGACCCTACAATGTACCACTGCTGATTTATGTAATAAAAGATTAAATGCATAATTAGAAAGTACTTAATTAAAACAGAGTAGTTGCTGTTTAATATTACATGTTTATTATTTACTATTTTAGTAAAATTGTTGTAACTTAAATAGTTAACCAGTTAAACTTAAATAGTTCAACATCTGGTTTTACATTGGTTTTTTCAAACAGGAACCTACACCCAGTTTAGCTTAGCATAAAACAGGAAGCATAGTAGCACTGTCTGGTGCCATAAGTAACACGCATTTCACAATCTACCATGTTCTTTATTAATAAGCACAAAAATGAACACAATGATACTCAATCGAAAAACAATTTGGTAACTATCAAAATTGATGTTATGGTTTGCGATATTTTGGAGTAAAAAAAATCCAGTAAAAAAGAAAGCAAGCCTGGGGCTCTGTCAAAGGCAAGTCAAAACACTTAAACGGCTGCATCAGTGATTCATGGGGAATCAATCACAGTTTCTCCGTCGATGGTGTTAATACCAGACAATAGATAGCTGAGGTTTATTAACGGGGGATGTCAGGGTTGGTGGAGGTCAACGAAGGTGGAACCACAGCATTTATATCATAGATTCATCCAGCCATTGTTAGCATCATCAGATCCATCACTGCAGCCCTATTATCTGTGCCATCTAATTATCTACTGGGCCTCTTCTTCACTGTGTAACAGCAGAAGACTACATTTTAATCCAGGTCATTAAAACATAATGAATGATGTCTCTGTTGTGCATCTGCTAGGATGAAAAAAAAACAGCCTCTGTATTCAAGTCTGGGTGTAGATCTAGTGTTTGTATGGAAGACAAAACTAGGATTTATTCTAGTTTCTAGTGGTTAACACCGAAAACTAGATGTTACAAAAAACTACTAGACTGGAGACATACTGTATATAGGATGCCAGTTCCACACCTGTCCTAAACCATTTTATTTTAGAAACTAGTCATGAAACTAGTCAAAGAGGATATTTTACCTCATATTCCAGCCCTTCACGCTCTACGTCCTGTTGTATGCCCTCTAGGAAATCGTTGGGGTCAAAGTATGCATGCCCAGGAGGATGCCTGAGAAAAGAAAAGAGACTAAGTATAAATAACTGGAAGGTAATGGGAAGTAAATTAGACAAACATACTTCACAATTAAACCAAAACACACCGCTAGATTTGTCTGTCTGGATTTAATTTCACCTGAGAGCTGGAAAATGAAAAGAGACGTAGAAGGGAAGCAATTTGAACTGAATGAAGAAAGAACTCTCAGATCAGATATAATGATGCTACGCCCAAAGGCTAAACTGCAAATTAACACGCTGTGTTATTAATTTGACTCAAATCAAATTAAAGTACTTAGCATTATTCATTAAAGGGCATTGCATGCTGGGGCAATGTGTGAAATGTACATTGGGTCTCTGAGCACCAGAGCTCAACACACACAAACACACTTCAGCACGGACACAAGCACTTCGGGAATATGCAAATAATCATCATTTTAATAGTGACCTTTTCAGCACTGCTGGGTGCTGAAACCAAGTCTAGGCATTTTCTTCTTTAAAAAAACTTTCAAACCAGGAACAAAATAGCATTTTTTTAGGTGTCTGGGTATAAATATCCACTATTATCGTGCGGTATAAGGACCAAAATTAGGACTATTGTACAGCCAGTGGTTGTTACACCCTTGAAGCAGGAGGCTATGGCTGTGTCCAAAACAAGAGGCCAGGTCCTCCGAAGGTCGTATTCGACTGCTGCTTTTGCCACAGCGCCGCAACAGAAGCTGTCCAAATCCAAAGACTCCTCCGATGCGGCTGACAAATGCCTTTGCCCCAAATTGAATAACTGATGGATCCTTCTTGGCCCACCATATCCCATAATGCCGACAGGAGATTTTTTTCTGCTAGTAATTGCAAACAAAGCAAGAGAAAAGAATACATTTTGAATAAAAATCTGGTGGTATAAAAATTAAAAGCGACTTTTTCTTCCTATGGATATGTTGATATAGCTATTGATTTGATTTATGATAGGCCGACGCCAACTGAGCAGCTGACCCCGGTAACTGAGAGGCTGGCGCTGACAAATGAGAACAGGACTATTCATCTGAGTTAGCATTGGAGAGGCTAGCGACTAGCATGCACAGGCTGCTCACCTACTTTATTACACAAACGTTTTTGAATAAAAGAAAACTTTCTCTATTAAATAAACTCTCTAAAAATCCACAACTTGATAGTTCTTGCTTTTATCAAAATTTGTCTAAAGAGAAAAAAAAACCACCGCCGTTGACAAATAGACAAGGGCAAACACCTTTTTTGAGCTTGGCAGTTGATGTATATCATTTAGAATTAATGAAGATGATCCTCCATATGATAGATGATTTCAGTTAAAGACTCGTGAGAGACAGAAACATAGTTCAAAGCTGAAACAGTCCAAAAAACGAGAGACTGGAACATTGCGACAACAACAGCTTTGTCTTTCATTTTAACAACTGACAGGGGAAGAAAATAAAAATAAAAATCGCTGCACGATCTTCCAGACACTGAGGGCATCAGAGTTCAAACATCTTGTCAGCCAGCGCAGCAACTTGAAGGATGATCTTGCGCTGGTTGAGAAAGTTTTCATATTATGACTACAGTTTCAGAACTTCTCATGTATGTGAACCATCAGGCGTATCCCTCACCCTTCACCTCACATGAATCAGAGGAATCAAATTAGGGCAACTGACTCTAGAAGTATTAGGTTTCTTTAAAACTTAAATGGAATTAATCACAGTTTTACGTGATTAATTAATGATTGTACAGCACCTTGTGAACTTTTTCTATGAAAGGTGCTTTATAAATAAAACTTTACTTACTTACTTACTATGTGAATGTACAGACAATATGCATGGATAATAAGTTACAGATAAAGAAGAAACAGTCCTCAAAGTGTAAAAAGAGAGGGGCGCATCCTCTGATTGGTCAGGCTTTTCCCACAATTTTCACCATTAACAGGTCCCAAGTGCAGTAAGAGTTATCAACAACATATATAAGCTGTATTTCACGAAGAACAGTTTTTGTGGAGAAGTTAGCTCCCATTAGGTAAGACAGTACTCACTCGTCTGGCAGCAGGTACTCTTCCAGCTCTGTCATTGGTGGTGAGGATGGAGGCATATTGCTAAGAGCCGTGATGTGCTGCAGAGTGATGTCTGTCTGTGTGCCGATGTCTAACACCTGGATGTCTGCGGCAGAACTGACCAATTTGAGGTAAGGGGCCCGGCGCAGAACCTGAACCATGATGGGCTCCTTGGCGGTGCGGAACGCCTCCACTGCCTGTTCGTGGGTGGCCTTGGAGAGATCCTTACCATTAACCTGTGAGACCAAAGAGGGGAAAAAACAAACTAGACAATCATGTCACTGAAAGAAAGAATGGTTCAAAAAACAATACTTTTATTCAGTCTATTAGGAGAAAGTTTATCATGCTAAGCATGCAGTCATTGTTTCTGATCAAAAACCTTATGCATGAATCATTGTGTCCACACAAAGTGAACTCTGATGCTGTTTGGGAAACGTCTCATTAATGTTGCAACATTTTTTATATAGGGTCCTAGCTGGATATGACCTTAATTAGGGAGAGTCTCTCTTTAATTAATCACGTTCATTAGCTGTGGCTGCATGCAGGATTCCACTTTTTAACTAAGTCATTTCTCAGCAGAGAATAAATTTGACCTTTTGGCAGAGACAGTGGAGAGGGCGCCGGGAATTAACCTGAGAAGATTATTTTCAAAAGGCTGCAATGTGCCGTAGAGATGAGGCTAATTAGGTGTGGTTGAGTCACTTAAAGTCTGTGTGCAGATGAAAGACGTGAACAGAACCTCTAAATTCCCCGCTCTCACAAGAATGTGCCACATGATCCAAAAGGACTTCAAATTTAATAGAGAAGGCTTAATCAGGATCTGTGTCTATAGGTTTTTATGAGAATTTAGACTTCTCTATACACACACAATTACACACACACAAGCTCATGTTTTAGCAGCAGCAGGCCATTAGGAGTCACAAATCTTCAGCATCTTTACCCACTCATCCGGACATCTATACATGCAAGTCAATGTTTGGAAAATAAATGTGTGATGAACATGATGGTTTGACTGTCTGATGATGTACAGCTTGCAGATTTAATTGTAATCGTGCAACATTAAAATATCCTTATGAATAGTAAAATCCTGATGGTAATGTGTCTTCTATCCATCTGTGGTCTAAACGTTAGCTTGTCAATCCAGTCAGTTTAAAGTCTATTTTTTTTCCAAACTAGGGCTGTTCAAAGAGATCTGTACAACAGAAATTTGTCCATGACCTTTTCATAGAACCCCACTTCAAAAGATCTGAATCATCTCTTTAAACCGAGCAGGTTAATCCTGTCAGATAACTGGATCATCTTAGCAGATGTTAAACTTTTACCTGTTCTACATCCAATCTTGGAAATATGAGACCACCTATTATTTTGTTTTGAACAGTTTATCAATGAAAAAGCAAAATGCCAGCATCTATGTGGGTTAGTGATCTCATGAATTTTACCCAGTTAAAAAAGATTAAATACTCATTGAGAGGCACTAAAGACAAATTTTATTTTACTTGGAATGCAATCTTGCCTCACCTTACCTCTTTACCCAATAGTTTCTAGACTAATTACCATTACAAAGACCTGGTGAGCCACAAACTTACATAACTGTTATCATACTAGCTATACAACCCCTGGCCAAAAATATGGATTCACCGGCCTCGGAGGATGTCCATTCAGTTGTTTAATTTTGTAGAAAAAAAAACGCAGATCACAGACACAGACACAGACACAAATCTAAAGTCATTTCAAATGGCAACTTTCTGGCTTTAAAAAAACACTAAGAAATTTTAAAAATGTGGTCGTCAGTAACAGTTAATTTTTTAGACAAAGCAGAAGGATAAAATTACGGAATCACTCAATTCTGAGGAAACATTATGGACTCACTCTGTAAATTTTCATTCCCAAAACTAACACCTGCATCAAATTAGATCTGCTCGTTAGTCTGCATATAAAAAAGGTGTGATCACACCTTGGAGAGCTGTTGCACCAAGTGGACTGACATGAATCATGGCTCCAACACCAGACATGTCAATTAAAACAAAGAGGATTATCAAACTCTTAAAAGAGGGTAAATCATCACACAAATTTGCAAAAGATGTTGGTTGTTCACAGTCAGCTGTGTCTAAAATCTGGACCAAATACAAACAATATGGTAAGGTTGTTAAAGGCAAACATACTGGTAGACCAAGGAAGACATCACAGCGTCAAGACAGAAAACTTAAAGCAATATGTCTCCAAAACAGTAAATGCACAACAAAACAAATGAGGAACGAATGGAAGGAAACTGGAGTCAACATCTGTGACTGAACTGTAAGAAACTGCCTAAAGGAAATGGGATTAAAATACAGAAAAGTTAAACGAAATCCATCATTAACACCTAAACAGAAAAAAACAAGGTTACAATGGGCTAAGGAAAAGCAATCGTGGACTGTGGATGACTGGATGAAAGTCCCATTCAGTGATGATGCTGGAACTTTTGTTTGGTGCTGTTCCAATGAGATTTATAAAGATGACTGCCTGAAGAGAACATGCAAATTTCCACAGTCATTGATAATATGAGGTTGCATGTCAGGTAAAGGCACTGGGGAGATGGCTGTCATTACATCTTCAATAAATGCACAAGTTTACCTTGATACTCTGGAAACTTTTCTTATCCCATCATTTGAAAGGATGTTTGGGGATGATGAAATCATTTTTCAAGATGATAATGCATCCTGCCATAGAGCAAAAACTGTGAAAATATTCCTTGAAAAAAGACACATCAGGTCCATTTCATGGCCTGCAAATAGTCCGGATCTCAATCCAATTGAAAACCTTTGGTGGAAGTTGAAGAAAATGGTCCATGACAAGACTCCAACCTGCAAAGCTGGTCTGCCAACAGCAATTGGGAGAGTTGGAGCCAGATTGATGAAGAGTTCTGTTTGTCACTCATTAAGTGGGCTTGTTAAAAAGTCTGGATGAACAAACAAACAATGAGCATTTCTCTAATTTCAAAAGTCAAAAATATAAAAAAAAACAAGCAGCTTCTCAACATAAAAGCAAGAGAACAAATTGGGACCGCTTTGAACTGGGAAAAGGCCCCCAAACTGACCTATCTACAGTCATGTTTATCTCCAACTGTTAGTCATGATGTTGCACATCAGCTGGTGAATCCAAGTGCCTTTGTGTTGCCCTCCTCTCTGCGTGGAGGCCCCGATGCTCCGACCTGGTTGCCAGGAATCTCGGGGCTCCTAGAAGGCAGTGCAGCAGAGACAAAGCCTTTAGCCCCCTGCTTGCTAGGTTTGAGGCCTTCTGCCTCAGTGCTCTTGATAGTGGAAGATTCTCCCCCCAGCTGTGAAGGGTTGGGGGTCCCTCAGCCTATTCACTCGGCTCACCTCTGACACAGAACAGCCCTTTGCCGCATACTGGGGGAAAAACACACAACACTCCTGTAACACAACGTACAATGTTTCACCACTGCTGAGCTCTTCCAACTGTGGCGCGGTCAACTTGTGTTGTGACTCAGACACAGATCAGCTGCATGAAAAGCTCGGACAACTCTATTCACATCAAGCTGCTGCAGTCGAAGGGATGAGATGTAGCAGATTCTGAAAACCTGAACTGTGAAGCAAAACTCAGTTTGATGAATACTTGGATCGTTGTTCTCAGTGGTGGGCACTAGTTCCCTAAAGCGCTAATTGTGGACCTAAATTTCTCCTTTCCACTTTAGGGGTTTTACTAATTTCTTCAAATGATGTGCGGATTTGTGCTTTCTAAATTTAGAATTGAGTAGCGCTAATCGCAAATAAAGTTTCAAGATTTACCGTCAACATTATCTAATGTAATGTGAGAAAGTAATCTGAACTAAGCTGGGACACCGCAGCCATAAATATTAATAAAAAAGACAGAACAGTAAAATCACACTGGTATTTCTTAACACAGCAGTGCATTTTGACGTCTGCCCATCATCACACACACACAGACACAATGAGGAACATTTTGTGTATATTTGTTCATGAGAAGCACTGAGGAGATGTCCAGAACAGATCATGTTATTTTGTTTAAATTTTTTTATTGGTCTGAAGCCAGTTGTTAAAAGAGCTAGGACAGCAGCTGGTTTGATTACATAACGTATTTTCCATTACCAACACAGAAAAAAAATTAAAAAGTTTTCCCTCCGCAGACGCTTCACACAACACTGATCATTGAGTGAAAACAAATATTATCCAGCCATCAATATTGTTGTTTATATACTTAAATGAACTTTGGGAGGGCAGAGGGAGGAATTACAATTTATGTAATTTATGTAAGGAACAGTTTAATTCATGCTCTTATTTTGAAATGAACAGGTTCCTGTTTTACGTCTGTATCCTATCCAGAATGCATTGCTTCAGTTTTACAATAAACAGTTAAAATTACTAATATCTGCATGCTTTCTTACCAAAACCCTACCATAAACATTAAAAAATGACCAAGAAGCAGCAGAACCAGCAATTCACAACTATTTATTTTTAACACCGTGACTCAAAATTCTATGTTAACTGCGACGACATATGCCAATCTGTCAAAGAAAACTATCATTCCACTAAATGGCGATATCATGCTGACATGTCTCATGATTTTACTGTAGAGTTTGTTGAATGGGGATAGATTTGCGCTTTATGTTTAGCTTCCGCTAAGATTATTTGAGCATAAGCGCTTTTGAACTTGCGGACCTAAATAAATTGATAAGTGCTTTAGAAATTGTGCATCTAAATTTTGAATTAGTGCTGCCCACCACTGGTTGTTCTTGTAAACCCAGTGATGACTGACATGCAGAAACTGCTCTATAAGTACGCTCTACGTTGGTTTATGTTTAATCCACTTTAACTGCATGAAGTAGGCCAGGTCCAACTTAAAGGAATATACTAATCAGCTTTAAATCAAACATCCACTGTGCTGGTGTCTGCTGAGGAATTTACACAGCTGTGGCTTTGTTACTCACAGACTATTATATAATGTCACATTTGACCTTTAAAGCCACAGTGGAAACAAGTACCTGCTCAGGATATTTTAAAGTTAATTTAAGATTTGAGTTAACTTCGAAAGCTGCATCAGTCTTCTGCCTCTGAGTATTAATTAGGAGCAGCAGGGGGTGGGTTTTGCAGTGAACTCGGATACCATACGATCTCTGGAAAGCAAATTAAGTTGGACTGAGACATTGATGTGGGAGTTTACATATTTGCCAGTGTTGAAATACTTTGGGATTGCAAACATGCAGCTGAGAAAGCTCATCTGCCAGGCAGCTGGCTCCATCGTCTCCACTGTTGCTTTCCCATTACTGGATATGGAGTGAGGCTGCTTCAGGTTTCCATTTGGCTCTTTATTTAATCAGGCACCATCACAGAAATCAAAACTCATTATTTATGAGGATTCTATAAATGGAAACGTAATGCAAAGTAGATTCATAAAGCAAGCAATGAAACACCTGAACTTATGTGACTCTAAAGATTGACTTTCCCTAGTTACTGTTGCTATGTATGTCAAGCCTTCGGTTTCAGATGCATTTTAGACTGAGCATGAATTCAGATTTAACACTATAGATTTGCAGAATGTTGTGAAAAAAATGGTTCTTTGACACAAAGAATAATCAGATGAACATTTCATTAATTAAAATAAATGTTCCTGAATAAATAGCTGCAGAAAACTGAGCCAGATTTTTCAATACTACTGATTGAATGGTTCAGTGATGTTTTCAGATTGCACAGTGGATTTAAAACCCCCCACAGATTCACCAACTTGGGGTTTTTTTATGTGTGATGGGTCAAATGCAGAGCACAGATTTTGTCTATGTATGGAAACATGCACTGATGACAATAAATAGCCCATTAAATGAATATGAGACATGTGTAAATCTACCAAGAGAAAGACATCCTCACCAACAGTGACTGTGCAAGGAAGAGACTAATGAAAAACAGACACCTGAGACCACTCTGAAAGAGTTACAAGATTCAGCAGGTGAGATGGGAGACACCAAGCATCACTTTAACATCACCTGGTTGTCTCTCGGTCTGTTCTACACTGGATTTTTTAAATACTGGTTATCTTGCTGCTCAATCAAACTATCTGGTTACCAACTCTGTCCCTTGCTGCCTACATCTTAAGGTGAGGTCCCTCTGATGGCTTAAAGTCGTCCGTGGAGATTCAGTATGAGGCTATTTGTATTTGGGATTCACAGTCCAGGCTCAAAGTTCAGAACTTAATGTTTCCTGTTATCCAATGGGTCTCGCTTTAGCCTTTGCCAGAGAGTACCATGTGTACGTGGTTAAACGCACGTGCTATACAAAATACACAGCAAATTGACATCCATCATAGCTCTTCATCACAAGTTACAAATAATAAGTCCACAGTGGTTCTGAATGTACAAAACTTTATCTGTAGTGAAGTTAGGGGACTTGTCATCAGTGTAGTGGAATTCCGGGTGGAGTGTGGGGGAAGTGTGATTGCAGCATTGGCAGAACATCCATGATATGGAGCCCACATGTATCAGCATGGCCTGGTTGTCAAGAACTTTAAGCAGGACTGCCCACCTACCCTCATGCCTGGGCTACAACAGTAATCATGACATGTCAGGGCATCCTAACACGGTCTGAGAAAGTCGTGCCAGGGTGGTAAAGAATGTGGTGAAGGCACAGGAGAAAACTATAGAAACATAAAAAATGGCAGGAAACAAAATACTTAGTCATGAAGGTTGGCGTGAGTTTAGTAGGATCCTAATTTATTGTAAGTAGGTTTTAACATTTTGAAGCCAAAGGTTTAGCATTTGGCTGTCACCAGCTTTGTCTTTTTGAGCCAGAAAATAAAACATACTTAAACATCAGTGATTTACAAGGTCTTTATATAGCAATCAAAAATACAAAATATAACAATCCTCAAACTCCCAGATCTGGTAGAATTCCAAACAGCTCAGCTGATGTATAAAGCTAGAAATAAACAACTACCAGAGAATATTCAAAA
>JARVJO010000365.1:9319128-9342075 GCA_031762555.1 Cynodonichthys magdalenae
GAGGGATTTTGATTTTTTTTTTTTTTACTACTATTATTTAGTTGTCTCTGCTGTTTGCCTCAATTGTCTGATATTGATGTGGACATGTATTTAGTTTTTTTTTTGAGAAATTCTAATAAAAAGACATGAAACACATCTAGGCAATCTTAGCCTGCTCACAAAAAAAGGCATGTGAATTTTACAGATGAGGCAATATTTAGTGTGGTAGTAGCTGACAGTCATTCACAACACATACTCTGAACACAACACAACCACACAAGATTGAATGGTCAAATGTCTTTTTCCACTTCGGTTTGTTTTTATTCAAACAAAAACCCATCTTCATGTACAGTAAATCTTCATCTGTTTGTTCCCACACCACAAACTGCACGGATTGTTGAAGGCTCCACAAGGAGAGATCCGAAAATCAGATCCATGCAGCAGAAGTAGTGATGGAGCCCAAAAGCTGCCTCGGGCGAACAGTGAATGTATCTGTGTGAACTTCACAATCACTCATTATTACTGTGGGCTTTGCTTGTCTGGCTCCAAAAGGCTCCTACGCTTATCCAGAGTAGCATGAAAACTAATTCTCTGTTCACATTAGCTGCACTGTTGTGCCTGGGGCTGGGATCAGTGGAGAGTTTAAGCCGCTGCTCTTGCCTGGCTAATCTTTCTTTCACACTGAGATTATCCCATTCATGAAATCAGAGCAGAGGAAACACTTGGTTAAGAACAACTGCGACCAAAGGTTATGGCAACCATATAGCAGGTAAAATATGCAAAATAATGAAAAAAATCAGAGGAGCAGGAATTTATGGAAACAGCAAACAGGCTGTGGGTTCTGCCCGTCAGTGTTCAAAGATGTGTTTTGTCAGTGATATTTAAAGTTCTTATTCTCTGTGTTCTGTGGTTTGATCTGTGGCCCCCTCAGGGTGACACTCACGTCAGCTTTTATTCATTCCTGGTCTGGACATGACACCATCAGATGCTCCTGTCTCGGTGGGACTGAGACAAAATGATAATGACGCTGTGTGGTTTGTCCTAATGAATATCAACATTTGGGTTTGTGGAGACAAGATGGCCAGAGGTTACCACATCCCCTCCCAATTACCAGCACGGAGCTTCCAGCGTGTGGATCCTGAGCATTTGATCTCTGCCCAGTTGGATCATTCATATTCATGGAGACCGCCTAATGCTGCGTCTCAGTCCCAGTAGACCCACTGTAAGAGTCATGACTTAAACTGGAGGGATCAGGTGGTGACCGCTGCAGCACAAACAGCCGCTCTTTGATTTATACCTCTATAATGCATCACCTTCAGTCCCACCGGCCTGCTAACTTTAAAACCAGAACGTTTATTAAAAAGAAACAAAGATTTTATTTACAGCTACAGCTGCAGATCAGTTTTTTTTATTATTCTGTAATTTTATTTATTTATTACTAATTACAAACATTATTGCCAGAGGAATCAACTGAAATCTATAAATGTTAAGTCCACTAACAAGAAAAACATCTGAGCAGTTTCCCATCATTTTATTATAAGTTAGCTTCTGTTGTGAAATTATGTTTATAGTAATTTCAAATGACCAACGATGTATGATCTTATGTGCTAGAGTAATCTGGCATGATTTGTTAGTGCTCAGTGAATGACTAAAACAATATTTTAGCTCAGTATCTGTAAAATTCTCTGAGTTAAATCCATTTGGTGTAGGCTAAATTTTATTAGCTTTATCAGCAGCCATCTTGAATTGTGTTGATTCCAGCATTCTGCAGCTGTAGTTAAACAACAAATAATTAAATTCTGGGAGTTTCATCAAAATTCAGTCAGTGGTTCTTAAGATTTTGCTAACAGAATAACAGAGATAACTTAGTTAATGTCACAGTTTTAAGCTCTTACGTATTGTGTTGTGCTCAATACAGGCGACGATGCTTAGCTACGACCAAATCATATTTTAGCTTAATATTTGCTAAATATACTGATATAAAGCCATTTGTATGTATTTTAAGGTCAGTTAGTTGTTGCAGTTATCCTGAACTAAGCTGAGTTCAAAAGTTAACCATTTGTAGAAATGATTACTTTCTGAAGGTTTCGTTAAAAACTCTCAAGCCACTAATGAGATATTTTACTAAACAGGCAAATTTGATTTCAACATTCATTATCTTTTACCCACTTCTTCCTTTCAGGGTAATTGGTGCCCATATCCAGCAGTCACTGTGCGAGGGGCGGGGTACACCCTGGACAGGTCACAAGTCCATCACAGGGACACATAGAGACAAACAACCATTCACTCTGTCACTCACACCTAGGAACAATAAGAGTTACCAATGAACCTGACAGTCATGTTTTTGGTGTGTGGGAGGAAGAGAACCCACACATGCACAGAGAGAACATGCAAACTCTACCCAGAAAAATCTGCGGGTCAGTTAGTTGCAAAGTTTAAAACACTCAGTGTAATTGTTGACTCTCAGTTACTACCACACCACATTTTGTGTCAATACGAGCTGAATAATACAGTAGCTGGTTTTGTGTTTGCTAAGGTCACTTTGTTGTGGTGGACACCTTCTGATTATGTTCTGGAAGTTTTGTTAAATTTGTCACACCGTAACTTTTGTCTGTTTCATATTACTTTGTGTCTGCGCTCTTTGTTTACCTTTTTTCCATATAACTGCTGTCTGTCTTACTCACCTGTGTCTACTCCTGTGATTAGTTTTCTCTCTGATTTGGGCTCCCCTTCCCCAGGTGTGTCCACTTGTTTTGATTAGTCTGTGTGTTTACATTCTGCCTCTGTCCTCCCCTGTGTGTCAGTGCATTATCATATTTGCTATCTCTACCTGTTCATGGCTGGGTGTTAGTCTTACCTCCTTGAGTATTTTTTCCCTTTATATGTCCTGTTTTTACCCTTAAGTACATCAGTTTAGCAACAAATTCAGTTTCCATGTGTTTTTGAGATCTGTGACTTTTAATAAATAAAAGACTTACTTTTTTGGTCCTTGGCTTCCCTCCTATTGAGTCACACTCCCCGACTGGCCAAAAAATGTGTCCACCTGGATTTAAATAATATCTATGCTGTGAGGTTGCTGCAGTTGGTCAGGTCTCGGTTCAGCAACAGTTTGTGCTCAAAGAATGAGGTCAGCTGACTACCTGAATATACTGAATGGATTGTTTCTTCCCTGATGGCACGGGCATATTCCAAGATGACAATGCCAGGATTCACCGGGCTTGAATTGTGAAAGAGTGGCTCAGGGAGTGAGACATCATTTTCACACATGGATTGGCTCCACAGAGTCCACTGAGAATCTTTGGGATGTGCTGGAGAAGGCTTTGTGCAGCGGTCAGACTCTACCATCATCAATGCAAGATATTGGTGAAAAATGAATGCAACACTGAATGGAAATAAATCTTGTGACATTGCAAAAGCTTATTGAAACAATGTCACAGAGAATGTGCCGTAATTAATGCTAAAGGCTGTCCAACCAAATATTAGAGTGTGACCTCTCGTTTTGGTGGAGACTTTTTTTTGGCCAGGCAGTGTAAATTTTGCTAGTGGTACCCCCCCCCCACATGAACAAAAAAGAAAAAACACATTCTGCCTTCAAATTCACCTTAGGATAATAAAATTTTATCTTACTGCACATAAGAAAAAATTATAACAAAAAAGAACCTGAATAATAGTAAAATACTTTCAACACAAATGATCACAAACAATTCTTCACTAAAACTGGTAACATTTTTCTGTTTCCATCTACAGCCTATAGAAACTGTATACACCTGTGTTATGACCTCTTATTATTCCATTGCTCTAATAGTCAAGTTTTCTTTGGCCTTTAAGTATCTTCAGTATTTTGTAGAAAAGTTATCAGCACACATCATGCATGACCCCCTATTGTCTTCAGCCCCGATGTTGGCGTCCATTCAAATCCATCAAAACATATGTAACCTGAACACTATGTTTCAACCTGCCATATGGCAAAAAGCCATTTATCTCTCAGTCATCTGAGTGAAGGGGATTTTAAAAAGTCAGACGTAAGAGGGTGTGGAGATTAAGTTTGCAGAAGGTGACGACAGGGCAACATGCAAAGAAACTGGACCCTGATGGCTTGGGGAGATAACACAAGGAGAAAGCTTGATATGCAGGTCCAAGACGTGACTTTAATGCAGTGTCCAGACGGCAGGAAGCAGGGGTGTACAGGGAGGGAGGAGGGGTGTGGGATGAGGAATAATAGAGGGACAAGAAAACCAAATTAGCTTCATTTAGCAAATCTATGTGGAAAGGTATCTAGTGTGGCTTAATTTTTTCCCCAAAATTTATATCATGTGTGTGTATAATAATGGTATGAAATCATAAAGGCTTTCTGCAAACCCAATTCTGAAAAAGTTGGTAAGTTGTGTAAAATGACTTCTACTATGAAGTCATGCTGTTAATATGGATGAAGTATGATGCTTAGCATCATCTTGCTGAAAAATCCAAGACTTTCTTCAAACAAAAAAACAGACAAAAAAAAAATCACCTGGATGGGAGCATATATTGTAAAAACCACAAATTTTTCTACGTTTGTGGTACCTTTCTAGATGTACAAGCTCCAAATTCCAATGGCACTAATGCACCCACATATACCATCAGTAAGGCTGGCTTTTGAGGCTCGATAACTGACTGGATGGCTTTTTCTTTTTTTAGTACAGAGGACATAGTGTTAGTGGTTTCCAAAAAGAGAGATCATGTTTTGGTTTGTCTGTCCACAAAACAGTTTTAAAACAAATAAATACTGGCCTATAGAGGACGGCAGCATTTCTTGCTGTTTTTCAATTAGGGCTTCTTCTTTGCATAATGGAGCGTTAACCTGCATTTGTAAATGGCATGAATGTAGTTGCAGACAATGATTTCTAATGGTGTTCTTGAGTCAGTAACCAAATCAGATCCAAGGATCATGACATCCAATACTGACTTTCAGCCTTGTCCTATGAAGCCATTGGAAGTCACAGATCATCTATTTATCGCCACTCTGACTGAAATATTTGTCATTCAAGTTCAAATGAACTCATTGGTGGGCCAGACTGAATTCAAATGTGGGCTGGAAGTGGTCCATGGGTTGTCAGTTGAAAAGCCCTTTGTAGTTGAAAACAGTCAGCTCTGTAAATGTTTGTTATGCAGGAACGGTTATGAAATTTTTGAGATCGAAGCTGTTTAGAAGCAGTAATCCTCTTTGGTCTTGGCTCTATGTGGACTAGCTGCTAGCTTATCAGTCCTGTCAGGTGTAAACTATTTCTCCAAACTGCAACTGTTCAAATATCAACAACTGATAAGACTACCACTTCAAAATGGACAAATATATCCTTAACATCTCATTTGATTACCTAAAAAACAATAATAAATTACAATGTATTGGCTTTTTCCAAGTGGCAGTGAAATATTTTAATAAGTACTTCAACATCCTGGGCCTAATTTATTGGCCAAATAGGTAGGTATACAGTAGGGGTAGCAGCATAAATTACACTTACTAAAGCTACATATTTAACTGTGCATAAACAAATTATTTCTGAGTCAGAAATCTGTCAAGCATCGTAGTGGTGCATATCCTGCCAATAAAAGGCGTCTGCTGAGTTGCTTTCGGCCAAATATTTAATTTCCACCATTTGGATATGGCTTGAGCCTTCAAATTCAGGTCTTAAACCGGTCGAGGACATGAGAGGAGAAAGGATTTGCAATGCCGCCGTGTTAATAGAGGTGCCAGATGAGCAAGCAGCAGCGACAAGCAGGAGTGAGAGCTAACACAAGGACCGTTAAAGGAAAGTGTGAAGACAGAAACAAGAGACAGACAGATCCCACAGAGAGCGAAATGAAGCAGAGGTAGAAACTAAATTTGTAGAGGAGTTTAATGAGTCTCCAATTCCTCTCAACTGTACCACTGGGGCAGGAGGATCCGTGTGTGTGTGTGTGTGTGTGTCTGCCCACCTCTGAAACACTGGGCTGTGCATAATTTATCAGACAGCTGTCAGCTTTGTATTCCTATTTACTTTGCAAGGCAGATTCAAGGCCAAGAGGGACTCGAGCCAGTAGGAGTGACAGCCACCAAAACTGTTGAACTGGATAATCAAACCACTAATAATGCCATCACTGTCTCCTCAGTGTAATTACTTGAGAATGATGGATGTTAACAAGACAGACAGGCTAAAATACTAATGTAATGCTCTTGTTCAGACAAACACAGACACACAACAATGGATATTTTAAACGTGTATAAATCCTTCTGTTTTAATTTTTGATGCTCTCCAAGGCTGTTTCCATTACCAAGTGTCTGGAAAAAATGATGTGTCGTGTTGTTTTTAGGCTGTACAAACCTTTATTTCTCATGACAAGGGGAAAAAGCCTTAGGTCTTTGTTTTGGTGCAGTCACTGATGTGGTTTACTCAAACTTCACACCACAAAAACAATTATCAAGTTAGAAGTTGATTTTCAAACGGTTCTACCCAGCTGAAATTATTTTTCCACTTTCAAGTTAAAAACAAAGCATAAAATTAAAAGCATTCCTTGGGAGAAAAAACATGGATATCACCAGACCAGTCGCCTTTCATGACAACATTTTAAACTAAGACCATGTTACAATGAGAGACCACCGGAGTGTAGCCAGTTTTGGTCAAACCTTGAAAACAATCCCATGCAATAGCTCTCAAGATTTAACATTTAAAGTATTTGATGACAAGGACTCTCAGCTACTTGAACATCAAATTTTGGCTCGTTTTTGTATTAGCTTAGGTTGATGAGCTGTGGCAACCCTCTCGACTCAGATTGACTTCCAAAGTCAATCTGATTTAAAAATCTGTCCCAGAAATCTGTCCAGTGGTTCATGGAACATTTTGTTAATAGACATAATAGGCCTGGTAAAAACCAGCCCCTTTTTCTATGCTTTGCTTCGTACAGAGGGTCTGGATCCTCGGCTATTGAGAAGTGATTTCTTGCTGGAGGTGTTGTTGAAGTTTAAAAAGATTGGATCTGATTTACTCAATTGCTAATGTTTGACCGTGACATATGTAGTGCACCAGCTCCACCCTGACGGAAGCTAAGCTAAGACGCTAACTGGAAGTTGCGTGTGCTGTAAACAACCATTCCTTACTGGGAAGCGAGAAGTACCGAGCCGAACAAGATGGCTGTAAATGAGTGCTGCAAGTACTGTGAGACAAATTTAGAAACCTTGTCAACACAGACTGGCTTCATTCACTTCCTCCTCTGCCATTGCTAAACTACAGCCAGAATAAAACAGTGCAGAAAATTGACGTCACTGTTCACAACTCCTCCTTCTGTTCGCTGATTGGACTGGTTGAAATTCTACTGGAGAAATCCCAGACGGAGCAGAGGAGGGAAACTAAAATTGAACGGAACTGTATAGGAAGGCAAGGGCCAGTATTGACTTGAACTGAATGCAAATGTTTCAAGCACAGATATCTCAAAATGCATAGGGCTCAGAGTATGTATGAATAAATCTCTGCTACTAGCACAACAAATTTTAGTTTAACATCTGTAAAATTGGTTGAGTTATAGCCACTTCTGTGTTTTCTAGAGTCCATTGGCTATGGCAGCCATCTTGAGTTAGACTGAGTCCAAAAGTTAATTATTTGATAGATTTAGAGATTATTTTTGAAAGGATTTATTGAAATCCATCCAGTGCTTCATGAAATATTTAGCCAACAGTCAGGCAGAGCTGACTCCAATAGTTAAAGGCAAAGTTTTAAGTACAGATTTGCAACAGGAAGGATTTGGTGTTAATTAATTGGTCTAGACAATTTAGCGTCTCAGTGAGTGTCTTGGCTTGGCCCCCAGGAGGCTACCTTTCAACAGGTCAGCATTTACTGACCCATATTTTTACTGTTTAAATATATAAAATAACCACAGCTACCATAATACTGGCTGTGTGATGAAAAGGTATAACAAAATGCTGTGTATATGCTAATAATTTATATGCCATGACATTCCTGCATGAGGTAATGTGTGCTTGTCAACACAGTTATTAGGTGGGATATTGAAAGGAGTTCATTTTTCATCCCCTCTCCTGCACTGAGACCACGGCTCAGTAATGACGACTCCACTCCGGGGCTTTGTCTACGGCTCTGCCAGCTCTACAGTCCACGCAGTTCCTGTCACCAGCCTATTCATAAAAAGCCTTCATCGCTGCATGCTGCTCCAGTGTGCTGGTGGCCAAAGTCACCAGCAAAAGCCTCCTGCTGGACTGGATGCTGAGTGAGAAAGTGTGGGCTCACACAAAGCTGATACAGTCCAGTGGGCAAAGCTGGGAGCTTACGGAGTAAAACTGCTCTGAATGAGATTCAACAGGTGGTGGTGAGGGGGTGGAGGTATCACAAGTAGACTGTATGAAGTTTTACTCATGACTTGTTCTTGTGAAGTCTTAAATACAGGATAGACAGGGTTGTCAGATCCATTGCTTCCTGGAATAGTAACATTTCTGGACCTGGTCCATCTGTACTATCACTACAATTAGTTTGGCATTTCAAGGGTTTCACAGCTGAAAAGCTTGAATGATGTCCACGAATCGTAAGTTTCTTTGGATATAAGCATTTGCTAAATAACTAAACATAATGTCCTCCTGATTCTTATCTTCTGTATTTTATTTTTTCTTAAGAAAGTAACCCACCATCATAAAATGGCTAAAGGCAATATAAGGCAAGTTTTTAAATTAGTTTAGTACAATAGATACCAAAAAGAAGTTGACCCTAAAGTTGGGGTAGCTAACACAAATGCAATCTGTTAAAGATTAAGATTAGATTTCTGGGGGAAAAAAAAGTGCCTATAAATACCATGGTACATTGGTATGATGTATCAAAAGGCATGAATTAAAAGAGTCCAGTTAAGTCAGGCATGCCTTCAGAGAAACAGAACAATCTCATTTATGGCAACATGTATGGTGCAAAACACAAGGGGCCAAAATTAATTCTATAATGAAAACTTAGCACAAAAAATAAAAAAGTTTAGTTCGTTATTTTGTTGTAGCAATGCTTCTTGGCAATAATTATTATACCAATGGAAAGTCTGTTTATTTACCCTAAAATGGCACCTAGAGAAGACAGCAGCATTTGTTAGAAAAAAATAAGGGAGTTGCAGCCAGAAAAAAAAAAAATGTAAAAAAGCTTCTCTGCATGTGCCAAACAGCTCATTATATTACAAAGCTGTCTCAATGAAAAGCTCAGAGTCAGAGCTGAGGTCACCGAGAAGAGAGGGGCTGACACGTTGGTCGACATCACTCAAACGTCTCAGTGTCCTGTCAGAGAGACGAGTTTAACCTCCTGAAGTCCGGTGGGATGAATGAGCCCCAGAGGAGCATATTCCAGCAGAATATGAATGAAAGCTAACTGGATGTCTTGACCAGTCTGTAAACATTTTTGTTTATAACTGATTCACCTTTGGAGGTAATCTAACTGAATATGGCCACCGCACCTAATTAAACTGACCAGACACAAGACTTGATGTAATGCTGTGATTTTTACAAATATTGATATAAAATGTGACGGGGTATGAGCCGAGAGTCATCTTCAACACACTTGAATTTTAATATAAGTCTCTAATATGCTACCCATGTTGATTGAGTGTTGGGCTTTAACAATTAGATGTACTGAAAGTGAAGCATTTTAACAATGTCATTCAATTTAAAACCATCTAATTTTTCATGCTGAAAAATAACATGTTGCAGTAAGTTTAACATTAACATTTGACTAGAAAATCATAAACTTTAAAACAACCACAAATGTAAAATACTAAAAAATAAATGACAAAATGTGCTACAAGTTTTTTTTTTAAACTTTCAATAACTGATTGTGCAAAGAATCCCAATGGTCTGGAATAAAGATTAGATCTCCTCGTGAAATTTCTTGCTAATGCTTCCACCTCCACCCACCATCACATCTGCTCGTGCCATTACAAACCAGGTTTGCCTGAAGTTAATTCAATTATCAACTCTCCGAGATTCCATATGAATACAATGTTCCCATTCTCCTCCATCGATCCAACAGTTTTCTAGAACAGTGAGGCTTTTCACAAAGGACATGCTAATGACATTGGTTAAATGGGGAATTAATTAGTGACATGTGTCAATAGGAGTACTAAAGTGACAAAGTGGTTTGGAGATGGCAGTAAAGACATTTAAGGTGTCAATGTTGCATTAAGTAAATCTCACAATGCAATGCATACAAAGAAAGGAAACATTGCTCCTGTTTACTTACTAATTTGTTAGAACATTTATTAAGTTCTAACAAATTAAATATAGGGTTGGTACATTTTATAATACATACATGCCTAAAAGGATAGACACTTTGAAAGACAATTATGCAGATGCACTTAGCTGCCAGGACAAAAGTAAATGACTACTGTTAAAAGAATGTGCAGGTTAAAAAAACATCTAATTTCTGGCTCAGTGCCTTTCACTTCAACTTGGAGATTGCCCCAAAGTGCAGGTTTTCTTTGATGTTCTGTCCATCATTAACCCAAATGTAATTTCTTCAACACAGTTGCCACTAAAACACCTTTAGAGGAAGTGTGTTTGATTGAAAAATACAAAAAAAAAAAAACATATTTCCTCCTCCTACACTCCTACATTTACACCTTATTCCCTTCCAAATGGAAGGGGAAAATATAATGCTTTTAAGGAACCAGAGCTTGCAATTTCCATCTTGTTCCAACCTCATTTGCAGTGAAGTACCCTTCAAATGCTGCCTTTACACAACACAGTGCTGTGGTAATGCTAAGAGGACTCAGACCATTGGGCCGGCGAGTGAGAGAAAGCCCTCGTCTTTTTGCAGAGGTGTAGAGGTGCTGGTGGACACACAGGAACAAAGAGCAACAGACCAAAATGAATGATGGATGAACAGAGAAAGGGTGTGGGGGTGGAAATGCAGGACGACGATGGGAGTAAGGAGGAGGAAAGAAGAAGAAGAGTACAGCCTAATGAGGAGACAGTGATTTTAGAAGAGAGAAGTGTGGGGGTGGGAGCGCTTTGAGCTTTGACCTCTCAGATCCCTCGATGCGTGTGACAGGCCTGAGTTCAGAGGGAGGATTAAGATAATCAAGAGAAGTAATGAGAACAGAACACACATTCATAAGCCTCAACACTCCCCAAAAGCATCAATAATGCTCCTCACCCCCAGCTTCCCTCTCTAGTTTGTCTGTACCTGGAAATCATCATTGTGTCTTTATTAATGTAGCCTCTATCCTGCTGTTAGTGGACAGGGATGAGTTAAAAGGAAGGGATCATTTCAAATGTAAAAAGCAGTTAATATCAGAATAAAAATCTTCAACTATCACTTTAACATGGAGTTCCAAAAACAAATCTGACCAATGAGCACATAATCTACAACTTGAGCACATACAGCATCTATTGCACGATTCATTACCAAAGACTCCACACAGACGTTGAGAGTGAACAGTCCAATAACTGAAGAAAAAATTACATAAAATGCAACAGTCATTAAAAAATGCAACACATTAATGAAAAAGAGGAAGTGAGCAGATATTGTAGATCTCTTTCAGATGTTCTCATGTAAAGGCTTCCCAGCAGACACACTGGCAAGGCCAAGAGTGAGGAGGCACCTCAAAAGGTCACACTGTCTGCAGCAGACAGGAACACACTTTTAGTCTAAGGTCAGCACATTCCTTTTCATTCACTTTAAAAAGCTCAACTCTGGCTTAACACCTACAAAGGGACATTTAAATCCTCATAATGAGGATACCACATGTCGATATCATCTTTCACAGGCTTCACTTGACCACTGCTCCTGTTGGATGGAGTCATGTTCACTGGAGCACATCGCTGCCTTCTTTTAAAACAAAATCACGTTTGTAATTACCTCAACAGTGCACAAAACAAACTATTTCCCCCCTGTAATTCAATAAGGACACAAAGAGGCAGGTCAGGCGGGCCGAGGGGGGAGCATCATTGTCCGGGACAGCTGAGTGACAGGGGTGAAATTAGGACCTCGGAGGACACAGTGGCTACTTTGTACCCGTCACTCAAGCTGCGACACCAACCGCCTGCTGGGAGGCTTGGGGGTAGACATATCGACAGACGAACGAGGTGAGAGGTCCTTGACCACAGGGCAGACCCCCACCAGCATATGAAGCCCACAGGCTGCCTTGATAAAAAAAAAAAAAGAAAAAAAAAAAAAAAGGTGGAGCAGAAGCAGCTGGCTGCCACAAACAAAACTAAGCATGTGGGGACTGGGTGAATTCAACATGAGTTAACAAAAATACATCTGCTGACATGTTTTACTTTTATTTCTACCACTAATAAAGATATAGTTTATCTCTCAGTGATAATAGCAGAGGTATAACAGATAGAAGAACCTCTTAGCCAAACATTGTTTTATTCTGCTGCAGTTTTTTGGTTCTATTTATTTTTACTTGTACCCAATTCATCACTTGCTACCCGAAGAGTCTCCACTTTCTTTTCTACAGAAGTTAAAACTCTTTCAGCCCATCTATCTATGTCAAGGCACCTTCACAACAAAGTACATCTTCTTCAGTCCACTACTGACTACACTTCCTTATCTGCTGCTCTCAGCCAGCACCCCATCATTTAGACTGCTTGGAAAAGCTGGGCCAGCCATTGATTTCTTTTGGGACTGAGCGGTAGAGGGGAGGAGGCACATCGGGCTGATATGGATGGCTGCGCTGCCCGCTGGACTGAACCGTTGTATCTGGCAGATCTCAACTTTAATCTCTATAAAAGTTGACATATTTTCATGTCTTTAAAATGTTTATTATTGGAATAATATCTGGCTGATGTATATTCTTTATATTTTAACCCATACATGCTTGCATGTCTCTTATTTTTTACATTATATCTCACTAAACTGCCTGAAACTACTTGGAGACTTAAAATTAGAAGAAAAAAAAAGATAATTAGGTTGCAACTAAGTCATCAGTGAGCCATACAAGAGTTTTGTTAGGCCAAATTAAAAAGGTTTGTATTTCCGTCCTTATTAGGACTGTTCATTGACTTCCATTCATTTCCAATATTTTCTATAGCCTAACCCTGACCACCAACCCCAAGCCTAACCTCACAGGTACCTACCTGAACCTAAAACCAACCTAAACTCAATTCACACCTTAGTCCTAAACCGAACCCCCAACACAAAAATGGAGTTCCACCATATTAGAACTGGTCGTTGGTCCCCATTAGGACTACTGGTCCTGACAAGGTAGGTGTGTATACTGGATACAGTCCTAAATAAGTAACAAAAACAAGTACACACACACAGTATTTTTTGTTGTCCACCTCCACCCACCATCTCAGCCTGCTTTTGTACACGCCATGGCAGCTGCCCCAAGTTCATTATTTATTCTAATGGAAGAAAAAAATAGAATGTCTTAACTTAACGTCTCATCTAATTTATGGCGTGAGGGTGTTTACATTTTGCACTTCACACGTAAACCTTATGTGCAAACCTTGTTTCTTATTGTTGGTGTATTAGTAGAGATGCAGCACCACAAAGAACTTGTGTAATTACTACTGGGTTTTTGTTCGCTTTTTGTGTTTCTATATACTTAAAACATTTTTTGATGCACTTATAAAGACGTTTTTAGAAACAAAAAATAAAAAGGGTTTTGCAAAAAATGTGTTTCTTTGTGGGCAAGGCCTAA
This sequence comes from Cynodonichthys magdalenae, assembly GCA_031762555.1. NCBI lineage: Eukaryota > Metazoa > Chordata > Actinopteri > Cyprinodontiformes > Rivulidae > Cynodonichthys > Cynodonichthys magdalenae. The sequence goes on from JARVJO010000365.1 coordinate 9,332,746, forward strand.
AACAAGCTGGGAATATGTAAAGACTTTTGAATGAAATGCAGGTGTAATAAGTCTAAAAAATATTTTTTCAAGTCTTGAAATACTGTCTAATGTGCATATGGGCGAGCATGCATGTGTCTGTGTGTACATGTTTTTGCTACCTGGTGGGGACAATTTTTGACCATTTTCCCAGTACACAGAGCCTGGCGAGGACCCACTGTTCTTTATGGGGACAAAAGTCAGGTCCCCATTGGGGGAAAATACCTTTGGTAGGTCAGGGGTTTGGTTTAGGTCTAAGGTGTGAATTTAGTTTAGGTTAGGTTTAGGGTAAGGGATCGGGGTTTGACTACAGAAATGACCAGTAAAGGAATGGAAGTCAATGCAAAGTCCCCAAGAGGATAGAAGAACAAACAAGCGTGCGTGTGTGTGTGTAAGAAAGATGCCTGAGAGGACAACATCAATACAGCTAAAGCACACACTGGGCAAAATCCTTGTTGCTAAGGAAACACAACCTGTTTCTGATTGTTACTATGGCAACCTGCATCCAAAAAGTGTAAAAGGTTTCCTTCAGTGGACAATGTCCTGGTGGCAGATATTTTATCTGGAGCAACATCGTAAAAAATAAAATCCTGATTCTGTATTGGGCTGCATGAATTTAAAGTTTCATGAAAATGCTCAAAAAACCAACTTAAATGAACCCAATGACTCAGCTGAGGTTAAATATTCCTTTATTATAACCAGCAGTATGTTTTTCTTGTTACCAGGAGAATAATGTTTGCTTTTTCAGCAGGTTGTTGACAGAGGCTTGGTTCTGAGCTGCAGCTTTGATGTAGTTTTATACAGCTGAACAATGCACAAATTGATGTTACACAACTTCAGCTGGATAAAGATTTATACTCAACAGGTTCAACAGGTGTTCTTGGCTTGTAATAAACACAAGGTGAACATGGAGTGTTGTCTTGTGGTCACTGCTGATAGGATTAGTGGTTTAGATGGGGGAGGCTAAAAGATGTAACAGATATGTACCATGTGAGTAAGTATGTCATTTGTTCGGGGGGGGGGGCTACGCACATTGACCTGCATGCTCCTTTGATGCCGTTCTGCAAGCGGCGGGGGAGAGATTAACACCCAATTACATCACAAATCAGCCCCGAACCGTTGCCTTTGGCTAATACTCTCAACACAGATTTGAATTGTAGAATCCAGTCTAACGACAGAAAAACAAAACGTGGGGATACACGTGACGGTATATCTCACAGCTGCTGGACCACCTGTCCAAAATGTTCACAGTTACTGCCAACTGTAATCCGGACTAAAACGGCTCTCAATAAGGTGGAATCACCCTGGTCTGATCTTACTTGGAAAAAAAAAAAGATAATGTAATTTAAGAGGAATAGAGAGAGACTCCACTAGTTTCGGTTCATAAGGCCACACAACTGACAGCAAGAATCAGAAAGAATAAAGATAGACAAATAAAGATGAAGGGGTGACCTTTGACACATGATCTCCCCTTTATCTTCCCCAATTTTCCTTCATGCTGCCATTAAAAAACATCAAAGGCAAATTTAGAATTAAAAAAAAATTTCAAAGGCAAGTTTAGATCATGTAAGAATATGTTGCTGATATTAGTGTGAGAGACTCAGTCAAACCAAACAGATGAAGAGTAAACAATCACTTATTCTCTTCATGGTAAATGGATTTGATGTCAGCATGCTTCATTACAAATTCAACCATCTCATTAAAAACAGGAGATAAACTGGAAGCCAGTGAGTAAAATCAGAGACAGACGCTGTTTTGTTGCTGAAGAGACAAAGTGGATCAAATAAAGTGATGAACAACAAAGGATGAACTTCTGAAGAGTCACATCGCCACCTACTGGTGAAATTTAAAAGCCTGGAAGCAAACAAGCACATGGACAAAGAAACAATGTTCAAAGCATTCTCTTCAGGTTTAATGGTGCACACAGACACTTTAATGACTTACTCAGGTGTGCAGTACAGAACGGGAAAATGACAAAAGGCAAGAGGTGGAAAATTGTTGTATAAAAAGAACATAAACAACAAGGCCGACATGAAGTGAGTGGAAGTGGGCGCAGTGTGGTTTTTAACAAACTGGGAATTTGTGGAAATAATGTCAACAAAAGGCTTAATTCTTGGAGGGCAGATGAGGATCCACAGTGGTATTTACCTGCTAGATTCTACAGCAGCTCATCAATCACACCATCCGCCCCGACTCCCACCCTCTGGGTTCCCATCAAGAACCTCTCCAACACGTGTGTGTGTGTGTGTTTGGATGTTTCAGTAGCCCAGCTGGTTATGTCGACAGTGGGAGGAGAGGGAAGAGGAAAAAGGAGGAATATTAGCAAGCTGGAGCCATGGCTCCAGTCTAGCATGACTAACATGTCTGCTTGCATCCATGGCCCCAGGGGAAAAAAAACCCTACAAAACACGGACACAACACCCTGCTCTCCTATAATCAGTACGCTCAAATGTTCACTTTCCCCAAGTTAAACGACATTTTTCTGCTGCTGCAGTATTGAAAGCAACGACAGGACGGCCGCTGAAAAAGCACTGAAGTAGAATCCTCTCCACTGTCACAGAGAATGATCTGTGTAAAGCTGCTTTTCTTGTTCTGAAGGCTCTGTTGACTGGAGAATGCAACACACACAAGACAGCAGCAAACTGGACAACATGAGAGGGGGCTGCAGCCTTTACAGCCTCAGGGGGGGATGGTCCACCTGTTCAAACAGTCAGAGCTATTCCAAGGAAATGAAAACTTCCATCTCTGCAGAGCTGAGCAGATCCTGCATGCCAAATCCTTTTCACTTCCTCGCTGTCCCCCGCTCACTATCTTATGTTTCCACAGCTGGATCCAACAGCGGCTCCCCCTTCCCCGCATCGATCTGCTCATTTATACGGTGCACAACCAAACACAAATCCCTTAATGCATTTGCAATGGAAAGTCCTAAATGTCAGTGTTTTCTGCCGTTTTACTGATGTCAGTAAACTTTGGGAGATTCAAATTAAAAGTGGGCCACAGCAGTCAGTTTTAAAGCAGCACACAAATAGACAGAAATGTTTTACACTGGCTGAACCCTGTAGAGGTCAGAGTCCTGAACAGAGTGCTGGAGGCAAGAGGAAGAGAGGACGACAGGACAATCATTGTTCAGGTCACTGTTCGCACTGAGGCACAAGATGACTCTGAGTAAAGCTTGTTATAACCCATTTGGCCTCAAAGTACTGTCATTTTTAGACAAACAAAAAAAAAAAAATAGAAGAGAAGCTCGACTGGGTAAAAGTACAAATCAAATGTTAAAGCTGTTACATTGTGCTTTTAAGATCCAAAGTGTTGTGTTTTTTACATTCTAATGATTTGTTACTTGACGTCTGTGATTTATTGAGCACATTCACAAGACTGCAGGGAAATACAGTAATTCACTTTGTCATCATTGAACAGCATTACCTAAATGCCTCACAGACAGTCCCCGTCTCTTCCCAGCCGGTCTCGGCCTTATCAGCAGACAGTTGGCGTCTAACAGGGCCAGACTGCTTTACCTGGAAATAAACACTAATTTAACTGCACTCATTGCCATGAGAACATCCTCAGGGGAAGGTCCAATGAAATGCATGACGACGGGTGAGAACAGTCTGCCAACCGGTGCCATCAGGTTGTCCTAATGTGCGACTAATGTCCTCCCATGCATCTGTCAGGACTGTTATTAACAGCGTTCACCGGGTCTTCTTACACAGACTCATCGGATGAGTCATGCAACAAATGGGAGGAGGTGAGGCGCTGGCAATGTGTTCAGTCACCCAATCGCTTCACTACAGGATAAAAAGGCCCCCATCCTCCTGAACAGTAGGTGGCAAGGTGCATGCGATCGCAACTCTAACTGGTCTTTGCAAGATCTGACAACTGAGAGACATCTAGTTCTTTTGTTTCCCCTGAAGCCTCCACCACAAACCTCAAATTACACCTTTCAGAGAAGCCATAAATCAGAACTTGTTGGTTAAATGCTTTCATGGCAGACGTAAAGCATGAGCTTGACAGGTGAGGAAAAGTGAGTCAGCTAGTAAAAGGAAGAGTGAATGTACCTGCGGTGGAGAATAATCAGGTTGGAAACTCTCAGGACTACAAGTGACATGTTTCTGTTAGTGGGATCATTGTTTTTGACAGCCAGCTTTGAAGAGTGACACGGCTCTGAAGTTGCAAGCGCGCACGCCAGCCACCAGGGGTCGCTCCTTCCCTCCACTGTTTTGCAGATTAGGGGCTCCAGCAGGCTGGGTGGAAGTCGGGAATGATTTTCACAGAATGATCCAGATTTAAAAGCTGGCCTGCCACCGTGGGTGCCACTCAGGCAGGTCGACCTTCTCTCCTCTGGCAGACAACCGCTCCAGTTACACATAAAATGCATATATTACAGAGCATATAAATGCCCTATTCAACTGCCACAGCTGCCTCTAAAACTTGTAAATCCCCTTTCACTTGCAAAAAAAAAAAATATATAAAAAATCTGCCAAAATATTCTTTTGTCTCAGGATTAATACTGCAGTAGAGCTCTGGGGCTCATTTAGAGAACAATGGAAAAGAAAAGTGAACATAAAACAATACAATTTCAGGGTAAATTGTTATTTTAGCATTAATCTGCTTGGTTTGTTGGTGCAAAAGACCACACAAGAGAGGAGGGAGAAACCTTAAGATGAGAAATGTGTAACATTGATCCTTGTTTGCAGGTGCTGGAGAAAAGATTTGTTTTGTTTCCATAGAAAGATAAAAACTAAAAGAAAAAACTTTGCTGCTCCCACGATGCACTGCAGGACCAACAAGGCTCATGGCTGACTTTACCCATCTTGGATAATTTTCCAACAGACAGACAGGAAGCACCTGGGTCCAGAGGCCGGAGGACAACCGGGGCAGCCGCTGCTTGCCCCCCCAAAAACACAACATCATCAACTCCACTGGAGGGATCTTGTGTAGCCTCTGTTGCTCTAAACACAACTCCCTGGCTGTCTGTGTGTAAACAAACATATTCTCTCCATACGCGGCACAGGGGAGTATGCGCTTTCATTCTGTTTCTACCCTTAGGCACAGAAAACAGAGGAAAACAGCATGCGGTAGAACTGCTGGCTTCATGAGCTACCTCTTTACACTGATGCGTTCAAAACCTTAAATGATTTTCCCTCAGCTGGGCTGGAAATACAAACTGTAGTGAGCTGTCACCAGAAAGTGAAGCGAAAAAAAAAAGAGGCGTTTTGCATGGTGTACACGACTAATGGAGCTCTATGATTATTAAAAGGAGCGCATGTGGTTGGGAGGGAGCCTGGATGAGCTGAGCCTGGTGGGCACCATGTTGCATTTTGGTGACTGTGTGGCTGCAAACAGTAAATGAGGGGCTGGCCACACCAGCCAGAGGCAAGTAGCCAAAAGTAAACAACTCATTTCGGTGCTTAGATTGAGGAGTTGCTGTAATTACTACTGCACATGAGAAGACGGGAGAGAGATTTAGAGAAAGGGAGACGAAGGAGATGTGAAGGAGGAGGAGGAGATCCAGGACATGAGGGTGGAAGCAAAGGGCCGGGGTGGGGAACCTGGTTCTAACCCTCACATCGATCTTTATCTATAACAGATTCCCAGGAAAAGAAAGCCCAGGGCAGTGAGCACAGTTTACACCGGCACAGCACTGAGGTCAAACACTTATTGTTGCAATCTCAGCTCCAGAGGCTCTTGGCATATCATCTGTAATACTTCACAACTAGAGTTTTGGAAATTAAGTTCTTAGGAGTTTAGGATCACGTGAAATCAGATTAAATTCAAGAAATAAAAGTTTGCTACCAAGTTTTGTCTCTGACCTCCTCGCTATAACCTGAAGTGACTTAAAGAAAACTCAATCCAGACTGAAAATCTAAAAGGAATTTTCCAACCTAGCTTTGGTTCAGTATAGCAAAGGAACAATAACAGTGCAGTATAGTTGCCCAAAGATAAAACCTTTGCTGACGTTTGTCTGTTTGTCCTCATCTCTGTATAACAAAAATGTCTTGACGTTCCTCACAATAGAGTTCAATTAGTTTCTTTTTTGCAGCTTTGAAACATTAAAAAACAAGTGGAACACACTCAGGGATTTGCTACTGTTAAACTTTGAACAACAAGCTTGAACCTTTGTGTGAATCATACAACAGCCTACATGTCAATCATTTCTCTGAACACTGATTATTATAGGCTATCCACTGCCAAATCCAATAAAACAGTCTTACTAATGATAGAGACAGTGGCTAATAGATTATTTTTCAATACGTGTGCCTATCTGTCACATCCTGTATTTCCTCATGAAGAAGTCAGAGGTTCTAACTCACGATTAAACCAGATCTACTCTAACCAATCTTCTGATCTTCAGAGAACCTTCAATCTACCTTAACATCAAGCTTGTCCAGTCAAAATCCAGAGCAAAGTTTTCAACTTAACTATTGGAGATTGATGCTACTTTAAGTCCAGATTACAAGACATTTAGCATCTCCAGTGGACAAAAGTGTGTGACTGTGAGGGTTTGAAAAGAGCAACATCGCCACATGTTCCCTTGAGAATTAGAGTAAAGCTTTTGGTAACAGGGTTAGGGTTGCCGTTTCCACTGAAGTCCAATCAAACAACTGAATAAAAAAAGCCCCCTTTTTCCTCTTCCAAAAAGAAAGCTCTTAAAAATCAAGACCCACACAGAGAGCTTCCCAAAGATCAGGGTTTGAATTACAACGATCCAAGCTTGATTTCTCTCTAACTATCCTTTTTAACACGGGGCAAAAAAGAAAAATCTTTGGAGTATACCTCAAATGTTTAATTTGTTTTCTTGGAAAAAAGCAAAATTCTCCCTTGGGCCTAAAGACGACAAACATAACCTTGCTCTTATTGTCCCTCTCCCATGATTGAGTTTTTAGGTATCAGCAGGTCAGTTACAGTTATTGAAGTTTAGCAATACAAGAAAAACAAAACTGCTAGGATGCGTGACAAGATGCAATACAAACATGGGTGGATGTGGAATTTTAGTGGCTGCAGAAGGTGCCAAAGCAAACAGGAAGCAAAGGTCTCTTCTGATGCACACTCACACCCATTACATAAGAATTGTAAAAAAAAAACTGCTAAGACCCAAAGCAAAACCTGAGGTAAGAGAAAGGGATCCAAGTGTGCAAAACTAGGAGAATAAAGGAAAATAAGTAGCCCAGAGCACAGAGAAGGAAAGATGGAGGGAGGTAAACAGGCAGCGAGGTGAAATGTGTGTCAGAGCTGTGGCTTGGGGCTCGCCTGCTTAACAGAGAAGGATGCCACTGATGGACATGTCTGACATTGTACTAACAAGCAGCTCGCATAAACACATCAAAGCACACACACATTTCATAGCATACTGTGTAGCACACAGGCATTACTATACATCACTGGATTTATGTCCTTATGAAAACCAACTGACCAAAGCTCTTTTCTCTCCCTAATCCCACATAAGTCATGAAACAATAACCGTAAGAATCAAAATGTATTTTTACTTTCACTTGAGAATCAACTATGTATCCTGCAAATAAAACCAAAACTGAAGTGTCAAACTAACTTTGGAATGAGCTTGAAATACTTTATTTTACTAAACAAGTGAAGTCTTAAAGAACAATGGCACCAAAGTGCACTACTTGGAATAAATCTTCCAGTGTTAACAGTGTTTGGCTGTACAAGCTGTCGTCATTCCAAAGGACAGACAACGACCAGAACACACGCAGATACACATTTGAGCAACTTCCATTTGACCAAATATATTCAGTTTCTGTATGATGTAGGCTTTAAATAAGAAAACCTTTTCAATCAGTTCCATGTCTGAGAAAAATAAGAATGCTCCCTAGTGTGAGTCGTTCTAGCAGGGGGTCTACACAATCGTAGCAGTGGGATTTGTTTCTGGCCAACAGAGCTCCCCTCCAGCTGAGCGCAAGCTATGCAGCTCACTATAATGGCATTTCAGTTAAACTTGCAATCTTATTTGTTACAACACCTTACTCATTTTCCTCATTTATCTCCCACATAAATGTCACTGACCCCATATTAATTTCACAAAGACTCTAATTAAGAATGCTTCACTGACTCTTGAGGTTGCATTCGCCAATTTTGAAGGGTGAAATGGTAGGAGCCAGCAAATGTCAGAGTGCTGCCAGTCGCTGTAGCTGGCGCTTATGACCCCTTTCCTTTCAAATGCCACGGTGATGCCATCATGCGCCCTGATGAGCTGGAACGGCCAACCCATCATGAGCCAGAGTTGTAATTCCTATACTTCTAAGCCATCAGCTGATCAGCGAACGACCCCCTCCACTGGCAACTTCCCCTCAAAGCTCTTGACTTTGAGCGGATTAAGAGTCACAGGAAATGACGGAAGAAAAACTGAAAACGAAAACAATGGATTCAATGTGAGAGGGTTGATGAAGAACACATGCTTATTCACAGAAACAATTCAGAGAGGAGAAGGATGCCATCCCATTACTCTACATGCTGTAGATGAGGCACAACCAGAGCAGCAGATGGTCCTAATAGCGTAGTATAACATAATAATTTGGGGAGGGAGGTGGAGGGAGTAATGCAAAGCTCATTATCACGTTTCTCTGTGTTACATGTCCTATCAACCCCTTCCCCTTCCTCTTCTTGTTTCTCACCTAATAACACTGAAATTTAAGACCAAGGTAGCGTTGGGCTTTTAAGGTGATCAGCTGAGAGTTTAGACCAGCAACAGCATCGACCATGCCTAAGACTACAACTATTAATTAGGTTAAATCCCTTCTTTTTCATGATTTTCTTGTATAATGTGACATGAGTGAAAGTAAAAAGCATCTCACAATAAAATTATTTTGTGAAAGTTAAAGTCTCCCCTAAAAATATTAATAAAGTAATAGTCTAAGTATCTGACATTTACTGTACTTAAGCATCAAATGTTAATTTCTGATATAAAATATTCTTATGAATTAAAAGTAAAAGTATTGAGTAAAAGTGAGTGGTTCGATTTTCCAAACTGACATTTATTTGGAGATTATCTACTCAAAATACATTTTTCTAAATGCCATGATGACTAAAATGTCATTAGAATGCTAATGTTGAAACATTTGGGATGCACTAGTCTACTTGTTTCAGCCACATACATATCTCTGCCACAATCATCTTCATATTAAGCTACATCGGATATGTCCTGCTGAAGTCTGACATGATTTGTGTCATGTGCAGGTGGGATGGATTGTGCACAAACCAAATGGATGTCAGAATCGTGTGTGTATATACAGGTAAAAGCCAGTAAATTAGAATATTTTGAAAAACTTGATTTATTTCAGTAATTGCATTCAAAAGGTG
>JARVJO010000365.1:9345019-9362973 GCA_031762555.1 Cynodonichthys magdalenae
GAACCGAATCGTGAATTTTCTGTATCGTTGCACCCCTAATATATATATATATATATATATATATATATATATATATACACACACACACTTCTCATCCAACCCAGAATGAATACAAGCTAAACTACAAGTAGTAGAAAGTACAGATGTGAAAATGTAAGGAGTAGAAGTAAAAAGTTGGCTGAAAATAATGAATCTAGTAATGTATGCATAAACATTTTTACTTAAGTAAAGTATTTGTACTTTGTGACTTCACACCTCCGATTAAGTAGTAGATTGTGACAAGAGGGTTGAGTAACTGAACTCATCTTAACCTTGTTAAATGTTCACATATTCTGAACAAAAGAGACCTGAATTTGTCAGCCCTTGAAGAATCAGACTTCCACTCATTGCCCATCATACAGGGAACTATACATGCACTGCAGCATAGCAGCTGTTATTCTTTGTTTCCTCCAGCTGAAACAATTCACTCAATGTAGCAAGTTAAAACAAGGGCAATAAGGGCTACTTTTTTATTCCTGAAGACATCTTAAGGACAATAGACTTGCTATGATGATGTCTTAGATGACGGAGAATCTCCACCAGCCATCCCCGTAACAATTTTACTGGCAGTCAAGCCAACATAACCTCAATTAGCAACCTCATTCCTGTTGACCTTCCAGAAAAATCCCAGTTTTAAATCTGTTCAGGGAGCAAATGCAATCATAACCATTCATAAATGCTGAGTGGTGCCTCAAGTTCAACCTGGTTGTAAACCCTAAATGCAACTGAGGGCAGTTAGCAGCCAGGCGAGGCAGAATTTGATCCCTATCTGAGGTCATGACTTAGTGGTTGAGCGTAAAAGAGAATATCAGCAAGCCAGCAGAAGTATCAACGTTTACGGATGTGTGGTCTGGCCAAAGTGGATGAAGGTTTGGAAGGGAAATGGGGCTGAATGTGAGACTGCAGAACATGAACTGTTTCTTTAATTCCCAATGGTTGGGTTGGCTGGTCCTGTACAGAGCTGTTTAAATGTTCTATAAAACAGAAGCAAAAACACACTGAATGTGGTCTGTGGATGATGCAGCTGTTTCTTCTCAAAAAGGGCAAACCTAGTTGGCAAAACAGCGACCATGTCAGTCATCGTTGGCATTGCACATGAACAGTTTGTTTACAATGGACTGTCTACAGTCATGAAAAGTGATGAAATAAGAGGTAAAAAAAGGAAGATTTGAAGTGGTTTTTCAGCACATTACCCTTGTACTTGACATCTTCAACAGAATGAAATAATGCTTAGCTCAAACTGAAATAAATAGATTTACTGAATACTTGCATCTTGACTAGATAAAACTTGAGCTGTGTAAACAGTTTAGATGAAACTTTTGATTTAAATTCTAAGACATTTCATTGCATGAACTGATTACCACTATAATAACTATATAGTTATAAACTTGTTTATAATTAAACACCATAATTGGTTCATATGGTCACTGCCAATGATTTATCTTCTGTGAAGGTGATTGCAACACTGATTTCTCTTTTCTTTGTCAAATTCTTTAAAGCAGTGATCCAGTACTTTTGTGTTATAAACGGGTATTATACAGAACAACTTTCCCACAGATGAGTGGAGGAAAAGAAGATCCCTAGTAAAGTAATTTTAACTCACTTTAAAGGGCTGGACTATAAGGTTGCTAGCTTGTAGGTGTTCCAGTGTTTGTTGGTTTGCTGGAACATAAAACATAACTGGGACAAGGTCAAGCGTAGAAAAGAGGAGTGAATAAAACTGGTCATTTAAAAAATAAATGCAGACAAACAAATATAAAACTTGATATAAATTTTGTTTTGTAATAAATGTTATTGTATTATTTCTGTGTATCCTGGTAACAAATGGACTATGGACCAGTATTAGTCTTTGGTCAGGTGGTTGGGAAACCTTGCTTTAAAGTGTTGCTGATCCCAACCAACCCTAATGTTGACTGCTCACTCTGTGTGATAAGGATGTCTACAACTTCCCCACAATGTTAAAGTCAACGCTCTTATCTTTAACAGCCCCTTGTCATGCACCCCTTCTCTGCCCCCCACTGCTTCCAGGCTGTGTTCAGGGTCGAGGAACAGCAGGTTGGTTATGTAAGCAAAAGGTTATTGGTTTTAGAAGGAAGTGAGCAAATGTGTTTCTTTCCTTGTCAGTTTGGGGTTCCAACTAGTCTTTACTACCCATATTCACACCAAAAGATTGTTTCATCTGTATTTTCAGTTTTAACATTTAGCAAACACTAGAGCCTTAAACTCAACCAAATGAACACGTGAAGAGGATTTGGCAGTTTTACATAGGTTGTGCCAGGAAGGGTATTCAAAGTTCAGAATTACAGTCTTTTAAAACCCTAAATATGACTTTTTTTTAAATGAACAATGACAATCACTCATCTGTTTATCTTAGCACTCCAACTATGTAAGAAGCTCCCATTTGGACAAGTTTAAGGATTTTGAAAAGGAGAAAGTCTATACAGGTTAAGTCTTTATTATCTCACAACGAAGATTCCTCCTCTTGACGCCAAACCACTGATGTTGAGTGGTGCCTGCATTGTAGAATGAGGAGAAAAAGATAGCATCGGCTTGCGTCTGCAATCTGCAGCCAAGTTTTGACTGACGCGCGGCATTATTAACACGACACAGGCTAAGGAATGGGAGCTCCCAGATTACAGTTTGCACATTATCTTCTAATGCTGCTCAAGTGAAGAACCTGTCACAACAACAGGTAGCCCGGGGATCTCTCTCTCTCTCTCTCTCTCTCTCTCTCACACACACACACACCCACCCACACAGAAGGGACGTCAAGCTGTAGCAAGGAATAACAAAACATAAAATTGTGATGTATTTACTTACACGGCACATCAGAAAGGATTTTTTTGGGGCAAAGGATGATTCTCTTACCTGCAGAAACAAAGAGAAACAGAGAAGAAGAATGTTGAAAGTATTATTTCAGTGCTCAAGTTAATCGTTTGTCACTTAGTTTTCTTTCTCTTTCCTGCAGGCAGCAAAGGGGACTGGATGTCTAAATTTGGACATGTGGGTTTTCACCTAAATGGCCTAAACCTGGGACTGAGCTGGTTGGGTTGATGGGCAGAAAGTGCTTATTCTTATTTGACGAGTAATGCCACAAGTGATAGAGGATACTTGCAAATAAAATTGTGTCAAAGACGGCTGCATTTACAACAATAACAACCATCATTGCTTTTCATAAATGAGTAATGTGTTAATTGTTAACACTGTTCCCTCCTACTATCAATTACAAATTTTTTTTAATACTTATTTAAAGGATTGCCTATTTCAACATGTTCACTCTTACAAAAAACCAAAACAAAAAATATCTTTAACTGACTTTTTAATTGGGGTGTTACATTTTGCATTTGCAATTTTTTTGTTTGTTTGTTTTTTTAGACAGTATTCACGGTCAGCTGACACTGCTGCTGGTGCGACCCTTGTACAGAATTGAGGAGCTGGTGGCGATCAATGTAAGACTTAAGAGAATGAAAGTTGCTATTAAATTTGCAGTGAGGCCAATCTCATTGTCAGCAGTTTAGTTTGTGGGTAAATGCTGAGATTACATTTTGTTGTAATTGCCTCTGTTGCCAATGACACTAGGACCTTTCACAGCACTTTCAAGTCAGGCCTGGGATGACTTCTTTCTGCAGCAGTATCATGTGTGAAATATAAATAAAACCACAAAGGGGGCTAAAGTAGGACCACCACCTTTATATATATATGCCTTAAAGCCGAACCATTCTTGTGTCGCATATGTGGGTGCAAGACGAAAAATGTGTAGTTTTCAACTCATCACCTGCAGAGACCCCGTTTTGTGCACTGCCCCGCAGTTTGTTTCTGTAAAGTAGCTGTAGTGAGCTTATCTCGGAGCAGCATCTACTGCTGCAGGTAGAGGCTGTGAGAAAATACAGGAACCACTGTTCCAGTAAAAAAAAAAAGTAAAAAAACCAACTTACAAAAATCACAAAACAACTCACAGATAGAGATTGGACAGTTTTGTGCATGCAGAAGTCAGAACGGCATGACTCTCAATGGCTGTGTTGACCAAGAGGTAGTGCGCCTCGGCTGGACAGCGTAAACATGTTCCTACACTATCTGTTGTCAACAGTGGCAGCCTCTTTATGACAAATTTACAAAATAGCACTTAGTTAACAGAAATATCAGATCTTTCTTGTCCAACTCTTATCGTCAACAGAAAATTAAAATCCACTCTGCCAACTGCTCAGTCTGGGATGACTGATTGCACATAATGTGTGCTGCAGAGTGAAGACTTATCAAGGTTTCCTCCATGCAGGTTCCCTTTGGAGTCTAAAAAGTCCATTAGAAAAAGACTGTCTCAGACTACAACAGCAAGATCCGACATCCCGCATCTTGTTGAAGTGTAGCCTTAAAGCGCTTTTTTTCTAAACCCTTTCAAGCCAAATTGGAGTGTGATTTGTTAAAAAAACAAGGTGGTAAGGCGCTGAAGTCAACCTACTGCTGTTGCACCTTTAAGTTAGCAGGAGAGGTAGTCACAGAACAGGAATTGTCAGTGTGTGTAAGAGCAAGCCAGATTTGCGGCACAAGGGTGTGATGTAGGGCTGACAGATAGCTTGGGAGACCAGCTGGCTTGGGGACCTATAGTGGAACGAAAAAGTTTACGCCCCCTACCATTCTGCAATGTTGACTTCATTAGTGTAAGCACACATTTAAGGATGTGTGGCTTGATCGGTGCATATATAAACATTCAAAGACAGCTTAGAAAGGCTTTTTAATGTAGACATGTTAGAGTTGTTTTGTGGAAAAGGTCTCTCAATGGAATTAAGCAGAGTGGTAAGTAGGTTTGAAACGGGGGCAGCATGTGCAGCATTTCACTCAAACATTAATTTTGCCATGTCTCCACTGGTTCCTTGACAATAGCTTCATGTACGTAAGCACACATCACAGGACTTTAATGAGTCATGTATGAATGACCGTATGAATGACCAACAATGGTTTTAAGGTGGGATTCATCTTTGTGGCCACATAACAGAACAGAGTGAAAAAACCTTTTAAGACAAGTCATCACAGAATGATCTAGAAAACTGCTTTTTTATTCCACAATAAATAATTTTTTCACATTTGCTGCCAAACAGCCAATCCAAATGGGCACATTTGCTAAAAGCTTTGTCAATATTGCATTTAAACAAAGTTATTAGTTCACACTTATTATGAATTGTCTCTTGTTTTAAAGAAGACTTTGTGGTGAATGTCATAATTGAGCCGTGAAAACCTTTGTTTCAAATTGCTATAACATCTGCTGTAGAGCTGACATTAACCCATTTTACAAATCAAACTGGTGTGATCACACAGAAATGAAAATATGTTGGGTTCATGTTGTCTGCAAGCAAAGAGTAGTGCAACTTTTGTGATTTGGCATTGCAACAACCAACAAATATTTTACAAACCAACAACAACACAGCAGGAATACAGTTTATCAGAGAGGGGTTGGGCTTCCTCTTAATTCCCTGTCTAATTACTCATCCCAGCTCACCCTGGGTCAAAGGCCCTGCAGGTCCCACTCTAATCCATCTCCTCGGCCCACTTCAAAGAACCCTGATTACAGGGAGGGCAAGAATGAAACAAGAGGAAAAGAAAAGAGAACCAGACAGAACAGGATGGGAAGACGGTGAGATAAAAAGGAGGAAGGAGGGAAAGGAGGTGGACCAAGCCAGAATTAAAACACATCTTGTCTGTCTTTGTCCTCTAGTTTGTGTGGTACCCTCAGCTCCCCAGTGATGCTCAGCGCTGTAAGGAGCAAGTCTTATGGGACTCAACTCAAGTCTGCAGTAGGTGATGGTCTGAGGCACACTTGAACGTATACACTCAAAGGAGCCCCCCACCCCCCCGACCCCAGTGTCAAATAAACGCAGTCTGACTCTCAGAGCAGCAATAAAACGCAACAGACAAATGTAGCAGAATAGCAGTACTGTTTCAGTGAACATCTGTGTTTCTGAGCACTTTCCACTCTTCCGCTGACACTGCACAAGCTCTCCAATCTATTCCACAATTTGAGAGCAAATGCATTCAGAGAGGAGATAAGAGCAAACTGTGAGGGAACATTGGGGTAAGCGAGCAGACATTTTTCGAACAAAACATTTAAATTTGAAATGTAGAAACAGGACGGTCCAATTATTTTCAAAACAAAGTGATTTGTACGAAGCTTATTCATGAGGAAAATGTGACAAATATTTGCTGTTCCTTCACACCGTCTCTGCAGAAGCTTTTAATCGTATGGCAGCTAAAACTCTGAAGCTCATTGCTTCTAATGGGCCAGAAGTTTCCATTTTTTAGAAAGAGGGTGTGGGGGCTGATCCTCACTGATCTTTTCTATCCTGAAAACTAAGTGAATCCTTCTGGTGCACTATATGTCACCTCGGCAGCGCTCTAAGTACGTTAATATACACAGTTTTATGCCCACAAATGGTGGTCTGGAAGCTGGAGAAGTTGTAAAGTGTCATTTTAAAGCCAGGGTTTGAAAAAGAAGCCATAGACACATGAAGAGGGGAGTGGAAGGAGAACAGAGGAGGGAGTGAGAGGAGTAGCGCAGACTTAAAAGGCCTGGGGCTGGCTGGCTCTCTGTCTCTTTCTGTCTGTTTCTCTTTCTCTGTACCGTGGATGATTGGAGCTGGAATGAGGCTGGCCGCTGGCTAGACTTGTCTGTCCACAGGTTTAAATTTAGGACGGATCAGACAGGACGCCTCGGCCCTCACCCTCACAGCCAGCCAGCAGGCAGGCAGCTTTTGCAAACCATCGCTGACCACCTTATTGTCATTTCCATCTCACCCCCTGAAGAGGAAGATGCGACCACCCAAAAAACAAACTTGACCTGATGCCTGCAAAAGTCTTAAGAAGTTGAGAATCCCATCCACATTTGGCACAGTCGTAAATGCAGCAGTGGTGGTTTAAAACTGCAATCATAGTTCAAAGGGGATTTATTTTTTTTCCCCACTTTCACACCTAACATGGTGCAGGCTCAAAACATGGGACTGAATTAACTGAACTGAAAACAGGCATCAAAACCTCAGTGAAAGGAGCTGGTCTGTATTTATCTGGTGAGAACTAGACTGATTTAAATCATGTTTCAATCACATTAAACTTAATTTATACCTAAAGTACAACATACTTGTCGTCAACCTGTGCTTTTCATAGATAGGATCTTACAGTGCAGTCATGAAGAGAAGGGTATCTGGTCGAGAAAATGAGGGCTTGTCTCAACTTTTAACACATGATATGGTTCAGCTGGTATCTTTAAATCATGACCCGAGTGCACTGGGCCAATTCATAGCTGAGTGTGAAGCTTTTGGGATGAGAGTCAACTCCTCTAAGTCTGGGGTCATTATTCTCAGCTGGAAAAGAAAGCTTGGGAAGAAAAAGGTTGGATAGATAGACAAAGCTTCTGATTTACTCGTCCAATCCAACACTCACCTACAGTCATGAGGTATGGATCATGACCCAAGCAACCGATGTAGGCATACTTGATACTTACATTGGTGCAGTATTCTCCGAAAAAATATTTGGCAGTACACTTCATATCTCATGAAATGTTGTGAAAAGGAGAACAAACGCCTGACGGACAAACTATTTGAACTAAGTGTGGTGCACACAACCAGCGCGGAGTTACAAACATCTGGAGGTGCGCAACTAAGGGTTGCAAACCGCCAGGGGAAAACATGCAGGGGCTGGGGTGATAGCATCACTGTTGGTCAACATGTCAACTATAAACCTAGCTTCAGCTTTTGAGACAGAGGCAGGCATTTCATCATCTGTGGGGCGGAGCTTTGAGTGGAAGTGCTGCTCCTCTGAATCAAATACAGTCAGCTGAGATAGCTTTAGCTCCTGATCAGGATGGCTTCTAATCATTTCCCTCTGGAGGTTTTCTGGACACATTCCACTGTAAGCATTATGTACCCTCTCTAGCCTGGGATCCCCTTGGGATTCTCCAGGAGGAGCTGGAAAAAGTCACTGGGAAGACAAATGTCTGTCTTTTTCTCTGGGACCTATTGCCTTTGTGATGCAACCACAGATGAGCAAAAAATAAGAAAAATAGATGGATGGATGGATAAATTCAACCTTTTCTATGTAAAGTACTTCGAAATAAACTTTGTTGAGAAACACACACTCAATTGAATTTCCACCAGTCTACAAATAAACATGGCACACTTTACAGAACAGAATAAACTATTACATTATAGATTGCAAACTAATTTTCCCCTGTACACAAAGATGATGCAATCTTTGCTAGTTTGTCTTTTATCCGAGAACAGGAATGAGAGGAAAAGCAAAACCATAGTCCAATGAACAATTTGTTCTCCTTCAGTGTCTGCAGTGTGCAAACAGCAGTTCAGGCAGACGTAATGATAATGGTGAGATGTCTTATCAGAGCTTGTGATGTGGAGAATCTGACCAGAATTCAAATCAGCAAATAACTAATAATTGCAGACGAGCTCATTCTCATCGTGGAGGCTCAGATCTCCTGCCATCAAAGAGCAGCACTCAGAGTATCTGCTCATGAGCTATTACTCACTTCCCTTTCCTACCCTGTTTGTTGTCCATGTTGTACTATCTTTTTCTATAATTGTGCTTCATTTTGCCACGACGATAAGGGAATGATGGAACAGGGACATCGCCTCTCATGTAAACAACTGGATGCTTTCACTGCCCTGTGCCGTCCAGTCGTTTCTCCTCTGTGTTTTAGAAGTGCCTGGGTGGGGGTGTGAACTTCAGACAGGATACAACATTTTTTTGACAGTAACTGAAGAGAACAGACAGTCTGCAGCTGTTTCGCCACAGCTGAAGAGGAGGGAGCTTTTAATTGAATGTGAATGCGCAAGCTTTTAATTTGGCCTTGGCTTGAGAGACATACACACCCGAGGTGGTTAGTGTAGGTTATGGAGAGGTGGGGTGAGGAGGTAGGTTAACATCGGGTGGGAGCTGAGAAGAACAGAGCCCCTGCCTCATCCCCACCATCACCTCTCCTCCCTCCTTCTCTTCGGTGCTCCCATCATACGCCTTTCATTATCAGTCATGGGAATGCAGGGGAAAAAAACAACAACCAACCTTTTAAAACAACAGGACATTGTGATGTGCTCAGATCAAGCTGTAACATTCACTGGGTCTGAAAACAAATTAGGTAACAAGAAAAAAAAAAAGCTTGCAGAAAAAGAAAAACAGAAAAGTAAAGGTGGCTCAGCTGTGTAATGAGCAGATGGGGTGGACACGTGAGGCCTCAAAAGCTACGATACAAGGTATGTATTCAAGCAGCTGTAATTGTGTGATAACTGCGGGCTGGATAGGAAAATTGGTGACGTGGCTCCTCTCTTCGTCTCCTCGCCTCAGACGCCCCCCTCAGTGAAGCACACATGGAATTCAGTGGAAAACATTGCATGAGGAATAAATGGAAATCCAAGCACAGGGTCATTTTTTGATCCAGTAACTCCAAATGTCTGTGAGACTGGCATATGGGTTTCATTTCAGCTCTGCTGTAGGTAACGAGGGAGAAGGACAAAGGGAGGGTGGAGACTTATCCGCCTGAGATAACCACACTTCCATCACTGACTTTCCTTCTACATTTAATGACCTCGTGGGAAGGATGCTTCTTTGAAACGCTCAGCTGACTTCATGCCGACATGAAGAAACAGTCAATTCTGTTTGCTTCCTTCCTGAAAATGTGGTACTATTTAATGTCATGATGTGTCCAGTTTGTTGTTGAAGAAATGCGCCCCCTCCCTCCTTTCCTTGCATATGTGTGGACTCACACATAACACAAACACAAGTAGACAGGCGGGGGGAAATGCAAGCCCTGTGTAGCCATCCATGAAAAGCACACACACAGTGGACGCTCCTCTACAGCACTGGACCCTGAAACAGAGCACCTTTTCAACAGACACCACTAACTTATGGGCTTGCTGTTAAAGTGCCCCCGGGCCATAGCAGTGGTGCGAGGGCCAAAGGCATGTAAACACCAGACGACAATGAGGAGACTGACTCGAGTGCACGCTTCTGTTGTTCCAACCTTTTTTTTTTTACAACCCTGTTCCCACAAGCAGCAGAGCAGTGCTGGAAACCTTTCTTTGCATCCTTGCATTCTGTCAAGTTAGTTGCCCTTGGGAGAGGCTATAAGGGGTTACTAAAATTTAAAACAAAACAAAACAAAAAAAAAAAGAATGGAAAAGAACTCCTCTGTGTGAACTCTAAAATGTTGCCTTGCTCGACAAAAATAAGCTTCTCAGGAGACTGTGAGGTGTTTTTGGTGTCAGGAAAAAGTGAAAATTTGCTTGAAAACTTGTTTTTTAAACCTAATGTATCAGCCTGCTACAGAGAGGGGAAAAAAAAGCCTCATGAGGCATTTGTTTGGATCTTTTTCAAATTCCATCTGGAGATGCTTAAATGTCATTAAAATATGTGCAGGCTGAACGAGTTGGGCTCAGATTACAGCCCCAAAATGACCGGAGAAACATGCGATTCTAGCATCTGCCATCATCCCAACCTTTGCAACAGGGAACTAGAGCCGGTGAGCTCAGCTTTATCAGGTAAACACTTAGGATCCAGTGGTGTGAAAGCTGCTCCAGTGGGAAGGATGATTAAGACTTTTCTTTCTTGTAGACTTATGCAGACGAGAGCAAAGGTGAAGAGGAGGAGTGAGGGGAGGGAAGAAAGAGAAAAGGAAAACAAACGAAGCAACGATGGTGGGTGGAAAGGGTTGGAAGCCTCAGGTCTGTGCGAGTGTCTGTGTGCGGCCTTTGCCAAAGAAAACAAGGCCTGAGCGATGCTGGGATCTGATTTCAGCAGAGCAGGAAACTGGTTTCTCTGGGGAGGGGGATGGGAGGGACGAGTTAAACTTTATGTCCCCCCAAGAAGAAAGAAAGAAATTAGAGAAAGATATTTACAGGGGGAACAACTGTCCTTACATATAATCAAGCCTTATGCGTAGCCAGCATTTGAGTGGGTGGTGCTTTTGTACCCATATGGTACGTAACTAACGCCATCTCTGCCAGCAACACTTTGCCGATGATCACAGAATTGGCCTTGAGTGGCTGATAAGGATCCTTAGCTGCAGAGAGGTCAGCTAAGTTCAGAGTCTTGTATCTGCATCTGGATCATGACTCCACTACTGAAGAGCTAGAGGGGATACTCTGCACATGTGCAAACAATTAGATCTGGCTACACAACGATTGGAGCTTTAAAACGCCTTTGTTAGTCAACGCTTTATGCAAAACGCTACTCTGCGTGTGCACAACGGTCTTTATCTTATTTGTCACCAGCTCCGTTTTTACAGCTCCTAGGCAGCTTCACAATGACAGAAACTCCAACTGCGCTCTGTGGTAGAACAGCAAATTGCTGGCACTTCGCCACAGGAGCCCGAGTTCAACTACAAGTGTACACGAGGGGCGGGGGGCAGTAGGAGATGGAGATGGAAGAAGGGTGTATGGTAGGGCGAGGTCTCCTCAGAAGTGAAGAAACTTTCAGGAAAATGTGACAGAGGCTTATGTCAAAGCAAAGTCAGTTCCTACATAAACACAGCGAGTTGTCTCTTGCTTTTGTTTTTCTACACATCTTTCTCTCACACAGAAAGCTGGCAAAGTGCCAAGAGTCTCTATAAGTTTAAAAATTTGGTATTTTTCCAAATGCAAAAGTCCAAAATTATGTTCCCACTACAACCTGATCTACATCTTTTGTTCATGTTCATGATTTTCATCTTTTACAAAACCCTCCTTTCCATTTCAAAGAAATATCTAAAATACTAAACACCAATAAATTTATTGCTAGACTGAAAAAATGAACAAAACTTTGCATCAATAATGTTGATTTTCATCGTTCCTGTATCATTATATAATGAAAATATGTATATAAAACTTTAATATTTAAAAAAAAAAAACAGATTTACTCAAAAGATCAATGCAAGAAGATGGGAATTATTAAAATATAAAACATTTATTTTTATTTTTACAGAAACCACATTTAGTTCAACAAGGCCAACTGTCTCAAATGGTAATTCTACACAATTGTGCACAAACAGCAAAAATGTTCAAAAAGAAGCTCAAATAAACCAAACCTTATGAGGACTAGCTTAGCTTAAAAACTAAAGCTGTGAACCAATTATGGTTTTAAACATTCTGCTCCAACAACAATTTTTTTTCTGGCCAATAAAAGCTCACTGAACAGCCACATCACTACAGTAAGAAGTATCTACTGAAGGAGAGGAGGACCAGGCTTTAAATGGTTTAGATCCTGACAGATCAGACATGGTTGTCAGTTGCAGCTCAGATACTTTTTTAAATTTTCTCACTCGTTTTGTGCAGATGCACGAAAAAAGGTTCTGTTGATAAAACAACAAAGCAAGATAGTTGAATTAGAAATATTGTTGAATCATTTTAATAATGTTTATTAGTCACATTCCTGTGAATGACCTGGATGTTGCTGTGCATGGTTTTCTGTTAATCTTATGAAATAGTCAAGGTCAAAAAGCTTTGGAAGCAGATTGATTGGAAGGATAGTGGTTCAGTTGTGGAACATTTAAATGTGTTGCAGAAATCAGTAGTGACGTGAATTACAGGCCTGTTTAACAGAAAACAAAGCTGCACGAGTGAAAAGAGCTGAAGAGAGAAAAGAATGTCAGCAGAAAGGAAAACATCAGGAGCAGATTTTCTACAGTTTAGAGTCGAACTGCTGATTATCTTCCTAAATGTACTTTCGTACATTATGAGTAGTAGGATCTGCTGCCGTCAGTTTTTTTTTTTTAAATCACCACATGCTGCTTTGAAAAGCAGGTGATCATGTCTGTGTGTGTGTCTGATAGTAATATGTCAAACTAGATCAATTTTATTGAAACTCCCAGGAAGTAATTACCTTCACCATTTGAAGTCAAGTAAGTTCAAGATGGCCCCCACACTCAACTGAACTAAGAAAAACAAAAAATGGTTAATTTTAGATTCTGAGCTAATATTTGTTGTCAGTAACAAAGTCATTCATTTAAAACACATTATGAATTAACTGCACATTTAGCAACACTGATTTTACAGTTTTTGAATGTTGACGTCAAAGTTTGTTAGCAAAATATCTCAGGATCCACTAAAAGAATTTTAGTGAAACTCAAATTATCACCAGTGTCACTGAGTGAACATCTATGGGGCGGCTGAGGCAGAGTGGTTAGTTGTCTTGTTACCAGTAGGTTGCCGGTTTGATCCTCAATTCCAGCTGACTCAGTCATACTGAACTAATATTTAATGTGGTTGTAGCTGAGTCATTCACAGTTCACAGTTTGAGTTCAAACAAATCACCCAATATCTCGAGGTGGAACATAAGTTTATCATTTATGCTCCCAGTCTTAAACTCTTGCATGAAAGGCAGTGAGTGAAATGAATTCCTTCAAGGCAAGATGAAACTTTCTTTTCTAATAATTTAGCCAGAAGTTCTTGGATGCTTGCTAAAATCTTTAAAACATTTGGAAGAAAACCAAACTTACAACTATCCAATGACTTTGGCAACAGACAAATTCCAAATTGAATCTAAAAAAAACAAAAAAAACAATCCAGCTTTTAATAATCTGAACTCCAGATGTCTTTTGATGCCTCAAAAGGCACCACGGTTTGATAACCTATCCTACCATAAGGTACTTACAAGTAGGATTTCTTGCTGAAGACTAGCTAAAGATCAATAAATCATCCCTCATCAAGCAGAACAACTTGCAGCTTCCCTCCAGACTCGATTTACTCTGAGAACAGAACCGGATAGAAGAAGCAATGCTGCACTCACAACAAACTCCTGGCTCAGTGGGCTGGAAGCCCTCAAGGGCACAGAGGGCAAAAACAAACAAGGAGGCCCGGCCAGAAAACACAAACGGAGCCATGTTGTTTTTCGTCAAAACCTCCAGTCCACCGAAAACCCCGCATCTGTTCTCCAGTCCCTGCACCAGGCCGGACAAACCCGAAGGTGGACGTAACGACACCAGATGTGAGCAGAGGGGCTGATAAAGACCAGGGTCAGCGAGCAGCTGTGTTGCGGTCGTTAGGTCGGCTCAGAGGCGAGGAACAGAATAAGGAGGACAGAGAGGGAGGGAGACCCTGTCCTAAAATTATCTACTTGGATGAAAGCATCAAATATCTCCAACAGATTTCTCTTCTTCACTCTTGACAGTTTAAAACCAAAAAAAAAATCTTTGTTTGTGTTTTCTTCCATGTTTCCCCCCCTCTCTCCTCGCCTCTCTCCTGTACCGACTCTGCCTGCTCAACACATTAGCCTGATATTTTGTTCTGACAGCAGCTTTACTTCAAATCCAGCCATCATGAAGAGTTATGCCATCGCAACGAGCTGTAGCTTCGAGAGATTTAATACAAATCAAACCTAGCGGGACTCGGGGAGAAGGAGACAAGGGGGGAAAAAAATGAGTCTTGTAAAATAAAGAGAGAATTGTAAGGGCTACAAATTTCAGACGCTGTCCTCGATGGGTTGACTGCGTTTGCATGCATTCAAATCACTTGATCTTTTTCTGATTAAAATTGAGCAAACATTTTTTTCCTAAATAATGCAAAGGGTTGTAGAGAATATGTGACATGCACATATAATCAGTCTCTTTATATGGATTGTTCAGCAGATCTCCACTGTTCCGTAAAAGAAAACGTTGAATATGTTTGTCTCTCAGCATGCTCCTATCTGTTCTTAAGAACAGACAGTCTGCTTCTTTTCCTCTGTCTTGTTTATTTTCCTCTTGCATCTGTCCATCAGTCTGCATTCCCTGCCTGGCTGTGGAGCTCAGCCATCTTAAAAGCAATCTGACCAAATTAAGATACAGCAGCAGCATGTTGCCAGACATTTTAGATAAGGTCATGTGATGTTGCCTGAGGCTGAGCACAAGCAGGGTGTTTTTTTTTTAAGTTTATTTTTCATGTTGACCATAACTTGTGTTACATCAGCTTCAGCCAACTGAAATAAATGACGCAAAACTTTTAACTTAAACTCATGTTCCAGCCAGAAAAAACTTTTTTATAAAGTTGCGTGATGTTTTAAACATGTAAGTTTGTAAAGATAAATAAATACAATCCTTTAAGAAAAGTATATTTTAGACCAAGGTCATCTCCTGTTGTAGCTATTTAAGTCAACCCTTAGAGGTAAGGTTATGAGTGTGCGTTAAGGATGACTCAGCTATTACCACATACAGTTTTCTGACATGTGCAGTGTTGTTAACTTTCCCTAAAAAAAGGAGAAAGTCCACTTCCATGATGAACATAAACAAACGTCTTCTGAGCGCCTAGAATGGACCCGAGGGTTTTAATAACGGTGGAGGCATTACAGCACTCCCTGTTTGAGCTACAGGTGATATTTGTGCATTTTGTTTTTTTGGGGGGAGCAAAGCAACTCATGCTGTTTGCCTTCCTCCTTTAATGAATGAGAAAATGGGAGGAAAAGTTTTGTGCTGCTGGAAACTATAGCATCGCTGACCCTCCCTCTATAAAAGAGCAGAAACCAATAAAAGGAAAGTCAGAAGACGTGCAGTCAGGTCAGTTTTCTACAATCAGAATAAGATGATCAGATTAAGTGTTCACATGCACACCGTTCAGATTATCAATCCGCATAAACCACCCCTCTCATTCTGATTACAAAATCATTCGGATTGAGCTGAATCGGATCAGAATGATCCAAATGGGGTGTTTACATGATGCAACACAACACACACACACACGTAAAAACATTGTCTGCATTCACCTTTTGACAGTTGGCGATAACCAACTCCTGGCCCAGGCCTCCCTTAAAAAAAGAGATCTGAGATCTCAACGAGACTCACCTGGTTAAATAACGGTAAATAAATAAACAACTCAGTTTTCAGCCTGGAAAACTGTTTCACAAAGTTGTTTACCACTGTGTGATGTTTTCTACATCGCATTTGTTAAAGAAAAAAAAAAAGGAAAAAATAGTGACGTTTTTTCATCTTCAAAGCAATTACACTGATTGTCACGCTGGTGCTTTAATCTCAGTCATTATCGATGTAAACACAAACTGATTTAAAAAAGCCTCTTGCTTTCAGGAGCACCCTCGCTGAGTAAATACTTCAGATTTATGGAGCTTCCGACATATTTTTTGATAAAATAACAAGTAGTGACAACAAACATCTTCACTTAGATAAACTGTTGTTGTTAAAGCTAATGAAAAAAAAGGGGCTCAATTACAATTTAAGACTTTCCAAAATGATGAACAGCAGCTTTTGGTAGCAACTTAAAAAAAACAAAACAAGTTAAAGTGAAATTATATGCTGTCTTAATCTAATCAGTCACAGTAATAACAGCGCTGTGGCCATGCAGTTTTAATCAGTTAATCAGTTATTTTCCCGCAGCTTGGTGGCAGAAGATGAGGTAAAAAGCTCTCAGACACAGGAAAAAAAAGTTTGTTTACTGGAGGAGTCTTTACTGTTTGACTCAAGGCTTTTGGCTGGTTAATGCAGATGTCACTCAGATTAATCCTAACTGACTCGTCATCATTTTATCATTATTCAGGTCTGGAACGGAGAGAAATTGGGTTCTCAACAGAAGCATTTTTCTGACGTCTCTCCTGAAGCAGCTGACGCAGCTCCAGAGCCGTCACACAACGAGGGCTCTGTTGTGCGCTTGGCGAGCCTCTGGTCACCACCGGGCCTCACTGGATGAATGTGGACCTTTAAGGGTAAACCACACACACACACCATCACACACACACACACTACAGAAAGGATGAATGAAGGGGGAGAGAGACGTAACTGTAAAAGAGCATCTACATGTAAAAGACAGCTACGACTTTTCATAATTAAACATCCGTGTCACAGGGAGGATGTCTGGATGCGAGCGGCACGCCACTCCTGAGGATCACATCAACAAACAACACAAAGTAGGAGATGAGGCAAGGTGGGGGGCTGAAGCCAAACCCCCGTTTGTTACTCATTTTAGTAATCTGGAGGTGAAAACTTTAGACAGAGCCCTCTATAATTTGAGTTGCTCCTAAAAGCAGACCTTGAACGTATGAGGATACACATGACCTTATCCAGGATAAACATAGCAGGGTGGTAGAGGAGGAGGTTTATACGTCTACAGGGTGAATAGCGTGCCAGTGTTTAAAGAGAGAAGCAAGACAAAAATCTCTTCTGGTTTCTTCTTGTGCAAATAGAATACAAACATCTGAAAGCGCCGACCATTAATAAAAACCTGTTTATGATCCACCTCGCTGTCGCTTGGATATATGTGTTTTATGCTCTCAGCACCGGTTTATGCCTGTGGTTATCAGTTAAAATCCACACGAAGGCATGTACAGGCGGGAGATGAAGTTACACTGCTGTATGATCATCAGAGCTATTAGTTTCCAACAACACTGATTGCTTTGACACTTTGTGCCGTCCAAGCATGGCGATAAAACAGATCACTTTCTCTCACGCCAAATTAAAAGCTGATATACAACTCGCCTTTCGCGGAGAGTTTTTCGATGCCAGACTCCCAGCGTGCGAACCAACCCAACCGCAGACGACCCGTTTCTGATCCAAAGGTGATGACTGAGCTTTGAACATGACCAAAAAAAAACAAACAAAAAAAAACTTCCAGGATGGAGGGTTTTGCTGCAACATGCAAGGTATACAAAGATAGTAAAATGTATGTGTGTGTGTCCACAAGCATGACTCCTATGGAGGACTGAAACTGATAATCAAAACTGAATGCAGAAATATATAAATGGCCCAATAAATCAAATAAATACACTTAAAATGCACCAATTAATTAAAAAAAAACTTTACCTCATATTTTATTATTTAATTGACCTTCATATTTATTTTTCTATCTTAGTTCCAACTAATTATATATTTTAGCACATAATTCAACTTTACTGTTTTTAATTTATTTTTTGTTTTTTCCATTTATGTGTACATGCATGTGTCTCATAAAATTTTAAATAAATAAGGTGGGTGG
>JARVJO010000365.1:9368260-9396626 GCA_031762555.1 Cynodonichthys magdalenae
ATCTTATATTTTTTTTTTTTTTATATATGCTTTTGTTCCTTTCCCCCCCTTCTGTTTTTCAGCGGCAAGCTACATTTACACCCTGGAATTGACACTCTTACTCAAAGAGGCAGGAGGACCAAAAAATATTTTTATGATTTGCTCACAGCAGAAAAGAAAAATCTATCTAAGACAGCCAAAAACTGCGCAGTGTGAATCTGGCTTAACAAAACCTGTTGGGTCTGGGCCCATAAGAGCAAAAAGGTAATGGAATGATGATTGAACTCTTCTGCACATCAGTCACTCTTCATCTGTAGCTCCAAACTCCAGCCCACACCTTAAGCTAAGCAGGCAGCATGTGTGGGTAATTTGCAACCAGTCGATGTTGATTAGCTGGGTTATGACACCCTGCGACCTTGGCAGCAGTTAAACACACAGACACATTCTTTAATTAGCCTTGTGGCGTAAGGCTATCAGGCTTTACGGCACTATGAGAGAGAGAGTTATGTGAAAAGTCCACAGGGCTTTACTCACACCATCACACACTTGATGTTGTCTATTCCATCGTATATTAAAGAAAATCTTTATAAAAGACTTCACGGTAAAAAAACTCAAACTTTACCAAAAACTCTACAACCAGCTAATGACGTGAAAACCTCACAGAGTTCACAATGTTCTTTTATTACGAGTTTCACAGCTCCCCGCTGACCTGCTCTTATCCCCCATGTGAATGAAATATGAACTCATAACAGCAAAATTGTTCTTTGGGAACTTTGTTTTTTCAGGCATACTGTTGCTGGGAGGGTGAAGTAATTCAATCTGCCAGTCAGAGCAGCAGTATGAAACAACAAGAACACATAGCTAAGCACAACCTGATACCACAGCTTCATTTCATTACAGCCCTTTGTTAATAATGGCAGCTACACTCTATCACATACAAGCTTTTTCAGTAAAGCTTTTGGACATTATTAATCACAGATGATTTAATTTAATCAAAAACAAACAATACAATTATCAATTTCCTTTATTTCATTTCTTAGTTGTAGCTAAAATACTGAAGGTTTTATGCTACTTGCAGCCTCACTGTGGTACATCTATATTAATCATTTAACTAAAATAACTTGTTTTCATTTAAAATTCCCTGTAATTACTCTACAGTCACACTGGTGGGCTGTATTTAGGCCCAGCAGTGCTTTGACCAAATTTTATTGATATTGTGAGCATGCTAACATGTTCCCAATATACAGATTAGCCTGTCATTAGTGACAGAGCCTCAGGCATCATCTCTACTGAAAAATGATTCAGATTAAGTGCATTTGAAAACAGATGTTCTTTCAAGCTGACTGAAGTTGTATTGGAGGGTTGGCTATTTGACAGGGCTATCACAGAGGAAACAACTTAATCTATTTAGAATACTGTTGGAAGTCCATAATAAAATAATTTATATTCATCAAAACCTACTTAATTTTTCATAGAGTACTTTTATTTAAATTCTTAAAATATAATAAGATGTTGATAGTTCACAGTTTAACATTTTCACAAGTGTACAGAGACCCACCCTCCAAAAGAATAAAGATGTTTACTTTCACAAAACCTATTTCATTCTAAGTAAAGCTGATATATAAAACCCAGGTGCCTATATGGATATTGTATTAAGGTAAAATTATCTTTGCACATTTGTACAAATCTTAAAATTGCTTAAAAAATCTCTTTAAAAGTCAAAGTTGTCTGATCATAACTGTGATATCCTGAACTTCTATATAACAGAATGACAAATGACTGAACACTGGTTTTTAAAGTCTGTAGATATGTACAATACATCAAACATTGTCCAAGGGCAATATTGCTTAAAAGTTACAAAAACATATTTAGTACATAGATAACCTGCCACATCCACAGTATCAAGTGCATCAAGATGACCTGAGGTAATTAAAAGTGCATGAATTACAAAACTGAATTGTTCAAAAGTCACCAGGTGCCTCATATACCAAAGTGTGCAGTTTTCATATTAAATGTTGGCATATGGACCAACATGGAAATGTGCGTACGCACAAAAATAATACATTTATCAAACTGTGTGCATGCATGATTCTGTTCCCCCTCCCTTCATGCATCCCAATGAATGACCTCTTCCATGTGATGCCACCATTTTCATATGTAAATAGGTCCTTTGTGTGATTCTCCTTTCTGTAGGAGCAAAATGGATCTCTAGATGCAGAAACAAATGGGAATTTGTCATTAAGAGCGTTCAATTTGTTATGACACAACACTGAGTTCTGAAGTTTGACCGGAATATTTGCTGCAACCCAAACCTTACCCTGCCCTCAAAGCAGGATAGGAGACCTGGTGGTACATTTAGTGGATGACTGGGCCCAGACCAGCCCGTGATTCAGGCAGGAGAACCTGCATCAAAAGGGCACTCCATCATTGACGACAGCTTAGTGGTTACTACTACTGCCTCACAGCAGGAAGGTCATGGGTTCATGCCCTAGTTTGGACCAGGGGTCTTTCTGTGTGGAGTTTGATTGTTATCCTCTGCTCTTCTGGGTTTCCTTCAGGTACTCAGGTTTCTTTTCACAGTCCAAAATCATGCATGTTAAGGCTGCCTTCAGGCTCAGGCCTCCCTTGCAAATAAGATCTGTGATCTCAGTGGGTTTTACCCATTTAAATAAAGGTAAATAAATAAACAAATTGTTAGAGACTGAGGCAAGAGTTCCCCAGGTTAGTGGAAGGCACATCTTGCATCAGACTCCAGGAGAGCAATAGATAAATATGGGATTCGTAGTAGTATAGAAATGTTGCCACTTATGCTTCCATTTGGTAGGTTTGATGGTGGTGCCACCAGGACTGTAGCTAACCCTGGCTGAGTTGATCAGAAGGAAGTTTTAGTTGAGTAGACATTTGATTTTGATCCACGTTTTAAATAAAACTGACTTAGAAAAGCAAACGTCTTCTTGCCAAACCCAATATTAAAATACCTTCTTTAACAAGTGTTTCAATATTTACAATTGTTTTAACAATCCTGATAGTATTGTATTACTTGCCAAAGAAACATTCCACAACCTCCAATATTGGCAGACTTATTTTTAATATCTGCAGACTTATTCAGTAAATTAGGCTTGGGCAGGTATTTGTTTGAAAAATCCAAATTACATAGTGATTCAATATTTTGTCCTTCTACTTGGCCTGGAAACTAGAGTACCATGAAGGAAAAGAAGATATTTTGTGTCAGTATATAAATAAATGAAACATTTGCATAACTGTGATATGATTTTACAAAACAGCTTAAGATTAATATTCTTTAAATTCTTAATACCTCTCTAAATACTCCACAAAGTGAAGGCATACATTCACAAAAACTGTGAAACAGCTCCAAGACCAGCCTGGCTTAATAAAACTCATGACATCTAGCCAGCAGCACCTTCCTTACCTTGATTCACATCCTCAAAATGACTCTGTTACTATGACAAAACAGCAATATTTCAGCCCACAGAGCTCATTGCTTTTTGGCATGCTTTGCAGGCAAGTGGCAGATTTAGAGCCGATCTTATGAGGCTGAAATAACAAGGAGCAAAGCTGACATTTTAAGTGTAAGAGTGGAAACCTGAAGTTGAGAGGTTGAAGCAGGGATGCAGTAACTGTCAGAACCTGTATTCTACTGCAAGGGTACTGAGCTTCATACGATCCAATGATGGAAGCAACCACGACGGCATGCTAAGTAAGAATTCCTGTGTGGGAAGTTTGACACGATCAGAGAAAACCCAAGTGAAAGTCGAGACACGTTTCCACAAGAGCCACATTAACCACTCCGTGAGTATCTAAAGATGACATCATGATGTTGCTTGTCTGAGTTGACATTAGGCATCATGAGAAGTTTTCTTTGAAAATAATAATAGTAATTGTAATATTTTTGATGAAAATAATAATAGTAATTGTAATATTTTTGATTTTATGGTAAACCTCAATGGACATTGGACTCTACCTCGACTGCTGAGTCCACTAGAACAAAAATTACCTCATTTTATAAAACTTCGAATGTTTAAGGCTCACACTGCCTCTCACAGATATGGAAATACAAGAACACACATGGACATAAACCACATGTGAAGATAGTCTAATTATTTACACTTAGAGACTCAAACATACCAAGGTCCAATGAAACAGTGAGCCAGTCCTGCGAGTTTTCTTTGCTCACCAACAAGTCAGACTAGTTCTTTAAGTGTGTGAGAGATATCGCTCACCCTCACCCCTGACCCCCCTTGTCCCAGCACTATGTCTTGCTCAGTGACATGCTCTGATGGAGAGATAAGTTGAAGGTCATACTGAGAGAACAGAGGCTCTGCTCAGGAATGTTTGGAATGACACTCTCTTGTGCTGTGGACAAAAAGTATATCAGAGGCCAGTATGGTGTCATCACCAGGCTCAAAACGAGCCTTGGACTGATGACTTGATTTGAGAGAGCATAGAGGGTGACATGTACAGTCAGCACATAGTCAAGACCCCAATTTTCTTTGATTAGCCTATTTTGTGATCTTTTACCATGAGCGAAATGCCAAGAAAAACAAAGTAAAATAGGTCTAGATTTGAAGGTAATGCATTGACCTGGCAAAGCTTCAATCAAAATGCTGAATAACTCCAAAAGCATCTCATGTGCAGCTGTTAATATAACCACAGCATTTGTTCTGGTTCAAAAAAGTTCTGAAACCAGTAAAAAAAATGGAAACTAGTAAATAAAACTGGAGAGAAAATAGGACCCACTTCTGAAAACAGATTTCTTTGAAGACTTCAGTAAAAAAGGTAAACTCTTTTGCTTCGTGCCAAGCTATTTGTTTGCAAAAATTTCCATTCGAGTTCCAGATATCTCATGAACTTATCAAGAAAGGCTGACATCAAACAGATGAAATATGAGCAGCTTATCTAGTCGAGAACCGGTGTTTGGATAGGCAACAGAACACATTTCCCTCCACTACATCCATTAGTCCCAAGCTCATTACTCAAAACTATAAAGAGATCCAGCTGATACATCAAGGATATGGACGCAGTGATAACTGAGCTCTCTATTGGCAAAGAGAGTCTCGTTCTGCTCACACACATTAATAATGTGTTTGGGACATACGAGCCTCCCAGCTGCTCCTTTACAGTTCCGTGGAGGCTGGGTGAGTCAGCATGTAAGCTGAAGGGAAAAATGAATATAGCTACAGATTTGCTACGGAGCATGAAAGTAATCTTGCCAAATTTACTGCTGACTTATTAAGATCCAATAAGCACCAAAATGCACATGGAGTTTCACACGTTAATAAATTTTATTATTATGAAAACCAAGTTTGCATGGCTCAAGGCTTAAACACGTAAAACATGATGCATCACAGATAATCTACAATGTTTCCATTAGCAGGGATGAGATCCTTTTTTGTGGAAAGTTTGATTTATGACGAAAAGTGGTTTAGTTTAATGACTTGTTAATAGTCTCTAGTGTGCCTTAAAGAAACCTTGAGGAATTTTTGCAGTCCTGTTTAGCGCATGTATCCTATTGAACACAGGAAACAATAAAACTAAATTAACTTTTACTCAACTAAGGTTTAGGACAACTTCCTCTGTCAGTTTAACAACATCAGTTGCGTATGGAGCCAAACAACCCTGCAAATTTGGGGCATAACATTGAAGTAAATAAAAGCATGAAGTAGCTCGTTATATGGTGAAGTTAGCAAGTGCAACATGTGGCATGCATCACATCGTCTACACTCAGACGGAAGACAAATCCCAACGATTTTTCTTCCTACAGCTGCTTAGTTTGACGACTTTTATATAGTGTTGTCTGTTAACAGCATACACTGAAGACATTTTGAAAGGGGTCAAAAATGCAGCTTCAGTCCAAGATCCTAACTAATTTGAAACAATTTAAACTAACAAAATAATGCCTATGTTTTGATGTATGAACCGTATAAAAAGTGTAAAGACAAGCAAGATCAAAGTAAATGTTTTAGTTGCTAACAGTGGATAATTATGGTCACCACAGTAAAAACACACCTGTGTCTGTCACTCATACCACTAACTAGCCTATTTAATGAGGCAGACAAACACTGAAAAAATAAGCTTCAAAGAAACCGTTGCTGTATGAAAATTTTAAAACAGATCTTAATTTTTGAAGCATGAGAAGCAGAAGACAATGATAGTTATTTGTGACTTGTTATGTTTCTACAATGTTTTATTAAAAAAATATTACAAGTTTAAAGGACTTTCACTTTCAGTTTTGAGGATTAAAGTTAGAGCTAAGAGTTAAGTAAACTGTACATATGACAGAAAAAACAAGCCTTCAGAAAAGTGTGGGAACTCTTCACATATCACAAAACTAACAAATACAAATCATGCAAGCTTAGTAAGAGTAATTTGACATGGTATGGCACCACAGTGATGATACAGCACCTGAAACGAAAACATAGAGCTCAACAGCAGGGTAAGTCACTACGGTTATTCTGTTTTGAAGTGAGGAAACTTAACTTTAGCTCCGGTGGCTGTCCCGATGATAGCGTTAGCTTGTTAGTTAGTTAATGACAGAGATAGAGTCTGTGATTGTTACTTTTTATTTCAGTTTAAGCAGCTTAAGCTAACTTTATTTAAATCAATAGTTTAAATGTCCTTTCTTCCTTTCATAAATGTCCTTTGTAACATCATTAATCCCCTTGGCAAAAGCCCTGTGATGTCCTGTCATGTCTCCATCAACAAGTCACAGCTGCGGATTTTCAGATTTCATCCATTGGTCAGAGATTTCCATCCTCAACATCCACAAACACTAAGATCAGAATTCCCTGAGCTGCAGTGCACATCAAATCATCCATGAAGAAAGTATTGACTTCAAACATCAGCTCCGTGTATCACCTGACACCCCCAACAACCATGCATGATAAAAAAAAAGCTTTATGGGATCTGTCAGTCTCATCTTTTGACAGGTTGCAACTCAAACCCAAATAACATAGTAAAGCACCAAAACCAGCAGGGCAGCACAGAGATGAGTGTGTACTCCCGACAGTTTAAGGCAGAGGTGTCTAATCCTTGTCCTCGGGGGCCACTACCCTGCATGTTTTACTTGTTTCCCTGCTTCAACACACTTGACTCAATGACTGAATTACCTCTTCAAGTTCTTCAGAAGCCTATTATTTACCCATTCATCCAAATCAGGTGTGTTGGGGCAGAGAACTCTGAAACATTCAAGAGAGTGGACCTCATGGACCAGGATTGGACACCCCTCAATGCACCAGGATGTGCTTGTTTTATTCAACTTTTTCCATTTATTCTACTAGTTTGACTACATGACTCATGAGCCCTGTCCACAAGAGAAGAGCATTTTGTGCATATAAAACTATTTTACCGTTTCAGCTTTGTGTCCACAAAGGAAAGGTGTTTGAAACGGGTTGTAAAGTGGAAAAAAAATAAATCACCTTACTTTTGCGCTAAAGGAAACCTTTTAAAAACAATTATGCCAAAGCTCCATCTGAATAACCTATGACTGTGGACAAGGCCTCTTCTTTTTTTTAATTTAATATCACCGGTATAACTTCATGACTCTTGGTTTTCTCTGGAACACAAGTTAAAGAGAGAATGCCCCTGTGTGAAAAAATAAATATCTTCAGTTTTTTGGCCTCATGTATGCTTGATATCAGACTCTTCAGTTCTGTCTGACGTATGGGGTGTATGTAAAGGTAAATGTTTTCTCCAGAGAAAAGCTGAGTAAAGAGGAAAACTCCACTGTGAGCTCTTAAATATATAATGTGCTAACAGAAACCCATTTCTCCAACTAGACTGATGGAGGATGGTGTTAAATATTATGGTTGCTGGTACAGTCCTTCAGCACTTTGGTGGTCTCTGTGCTGTCAGTTTCTTACCACGCTCACAATGGACCACACATCCAGCTCAAAGGAGGAAGTGTCAGGGCTGAAAGTCAGCACTGGGTGAAAAAGTTGACCAGACCGGATGTGCTCAGATTAGGGGAACATGGAAGGATCTGCCTCTCAGAGTAACACAGCAGACAGCCCCCAGGCACAGCAGCTTTTCAACAAACCAGCAGGAATGGAGAGAGTTTTAATTCAACTCCCTTCCTTGTTTCCTTTATAATTCTTTTGCCTGTGTGGCTCTGCAGCCCTTTTTTCCAGATGGAAATAAGAAAACAACTGTTTTCTCAAGCCCTCTGCCCGGTGATCAGACCTACACAGTCTTCTTCTTTGTTCCTTCTTGTTTTACAGGAAATAAAAGTCCTTTCAGAGACGCAACAAACTCTTTGTGGAAACTTGACAAGCTGGTGATGTCACACTTGCTAATAAGCATACAACTAGCACAGTTAACACAATTATTCACAGCAGAGATGTTGCACCTAAAAAAAAACAAAAAAAACCTGTTCCTGTGCTTCCTGAAAAACAACCATCATCTTGAGCCAGCAGCCTTCAGCCCACAGGAGTTGTAAAGTTCTCACTTTTCATTGTTCTTTTTTATTTTTATCACTTCAGCTTCCCTTTAGATTTTAACACAAACAGGCATCTGAACATATTGACTCTTTGAAAACTGCAAAAAAAAGGTTCTTAATTTTTTCTCTATGTAGAATTATACACATATCTCAAATGAAAATGATGCAGCAGGGCAGAGCCTGTTAACAGGTCAGTGATATTTTCTACTGTGTTTGTTTTAAACCCAGAGATCCTGCAAACCTGAGACACATACACTCATGGCTCCTTTATTGCTTTCTTTGGAAACCAAATATCTGTTTGCTTTCATCCTGCAGTGATGTTTTGTCAAATGATTATCAATAGCATCGGCCTTGACATCAGCCATAGAGCACAGAGTATGGAGCAGAAAAAGGCATAAGTCTTCATCCAGGCCTGGCTAACAGTTAGCCAAACAGCGGCCTAAAATTGTATTCTGCATAGAACAGATTTCTGAAATTTTGTTGATTTCAACAATTTACTGAATATAAAGACAGACGGTAAGGGAAGACAATGGGAATCTTCACTCAGGCTATATTTAGAACACTTGATTACATCCGCTCAATACACATGTGCGTACAAACTCTGGTAGTGGCTCCATTAGTTTCAATAATAGAGGCAAAGTTTAACTGTGTTTAAACTCAAAGAAATTCTTGAAAATGGTATCAAACTCCACCGAGATGATCGAAAGAAAACATGGTGCTACGGTACTTGTAACAGTGACCCAGGATCCAACCCTAATTCCCACATGGACAGAGTATTATGCATCCTCTTTCCCAGGCTAACATGCTAGCTAGACTCGAGCGATGTGATGAGCCGAGTCCAAAAATTTTATCAGAGGTAAAAGACAATAATAAGACCACCCTGATCCTACTCCTGCACTTTCTGTCTATAAACAGTAACTTTATATTGTTTTTACTGTAGCCTACTGCTAGCTTCACTTTCGTAGCTTCAACGCTAGCTTCATACTGCACTCAGTTACACATACAGTGATTATATTACCACTTACATACCTTTTAAACATCAGGTTTCTGATGCAGAGGAAGTGGCTTCAGTGATAAAAATACACTCACACTAGATGTGGCAAGTTAGGCTAATAGACATCAATAAAAACACCAACTTTTTAAAGAATTCCTTTTGCTTTTTAAGTCTGTCAAAAACCTCGATCCTCCAGCTGCATTTCAACTCATCTATTAGAAGAGAAATGCAGACATGATCAGAGTTTTGTCAGGCTTTTCTAAGAGATACTTATCAGTTCATCTCAAGCTATTTGATCACCTTTTCCTGACATCATTCTTTAGTTTGGGCCTCGTGCATCTCCTCAAACAACAGGCTTGTTTACACAGTTCTCTGGAATGAGCAGCACAATGGTATGATGTTTTTGAGGAGTTATAAAAAGCTTTGTCAAATGAACAGGATAATTGACTAAAGTGAATCATGTGTTTGCGGGCAAGCGTTCCTCCTCTGGTTCCAGCTGAATGATTCTTGTTCTTGTGGGGAGAGCAGATTGGCTTTGCATGCTGGTTTTTCCTCTCTAATGCGTAGAATCGGGACAAACAGCTCAGTCAGCTGTGAATGGAACGGTTTCCTCGGGAGACACCACAACAACAAGGGAGGTGAGGGGGGGACACTACAACCAGGTGATGAAGGTGGAGGATTACAATAATCAGTGTTGGAACAATGTAAATGATATGTAGCACGAGCAGCTTCCCTGTACAAAGAAGCATTTTTCCCCACAGTGTGTGAAATAGAGAAGTGTGTAGAGAGTTGTGAGGCGTCAGCCCACAGACACACACTGAAAATCACACTGTGTTGCACCTCATTAGTTAAGTGTATTTTTAACTTGCACACCATGTGTTTGTAAAATTACAAACTTCAGGTCTTGCTTTGGTTTTACGGTGTAATTCCAAGTGACTAATAAGATCCAGAGCTTCAATATAAGATTCGAACAAATCCATCCACGGTTAAAGACCTAGAATTCTTTGAAGAAATGCATATTGCTGCCACCTGGGATCATCTTATGTTGAGAAAGGATGGCGGTATATCCATCTTGAAAATAGAACTCACAACTTAAGTGACATTTCTATAACTCATATGATGCTTTACAGCACACCAAATTCTAACTGCATATCAGTAAAAATCACTGAGGTATTGCCATTTTGGTGGAGGCACAGTTCAGTTAGCTGTGACTGCCATCCTGAATTGGGTTGACTTCAGAAGGTAGTCAGTTGTAGATGTACCACCAACAATTACTTTGAGTGTTTCACTGAAATAAGTGGTTTATAAGATTTTCTGCTAACAAACAGGTTTACTAAATGGTTGCCATTTTTAAACAACAAATATTGCAAAAAAAAAACCACTTAGCTGAAATCACACCAAAATTTTAGCATAAAATATGTAAAATTGAAAAAGTTAGACTTTTTGTGTTGTTTAGCTGGGGTGGCCATCTTAAATTAAGCAGGCTCCAAAAAGTAATTACTTGTACATTTAATGGTTATATTCTAAAAGTTATAATAATCTGTCTAGCGGGACATGAAATATTTTACTTTTAACAAACAGAGTTGACCCAAAATAGTTAATGGCAAAATTTAAAACAAATATGTTGTACATATTTTATTTTAGCCAAGTACCTATAGAACTTACTGAGTTACAGCTATTTCTGTGATTTTTGATGTCAACAGGTCTCAACAACCACAGTGAATCAGGTGGACTCCAAAAGTTCTTTACATGTAGATCTCATCTTACCTTTAAGTGTTTCATTGAAATCTATTCATTAAATACTTTGCTAACAGACATGCACATAAACACACACACACACACACAGGCAAAACCATCACTGCCAATTCACCTTTGGAGGGGGGTAATAATGATTGCACCAGAGGGATGACACATGCTTCACCCCCTATGAAGTCCACACTTAATATTTATCTGCAAGCATACCATGTTTGGACACACTGACGAGAAACGAAGCATCAAAACCACCAAGACGCATTTTTTCCTCACAGAGTCATACTTGATTAATCAGCGGTTGGGAGAGGAAGAGAGAATAAATGTGTAGTCAAGATGAGAGGAGAAACATCTGAGAAAACAGTAGAAGAGACACAGACGGCTGGGAGTGGGAGCTTTTAGAGTCAAAAGCAGCATTTTGTCATTTCAACATGATGGCACTGAATCCTAATGGAAGACGCAAATGGAAGAGTTATTTCATTGCTTCTCACCGCTGTGTGAGCGGAGCCTCCAGTCTGGCCCCCTAGAGTTTCAGCGTAGTGTAATTTAATTCGCGGGGCTGCAAAACAGTGCTGAGAGAGGCTCGAGTAGGATAGATACACACAACCACAACAGCCACTCATGGATGACAGGCCTTTTTTTTTTTTTTTACTGCCAGACAAATGAGTGCAAAAACACTTGAGAAAACATTCTAATGGTGGAGTTAATCCTTTTTTTTCTTCAGTAAACAAGTGAGTTATGGAATAAAACTTGCTGTGAGCACTTATATTTAGTCTTTGCCATACCTCTGCCAGCAGTAGCCGGTTTATGGCCCTTTTCTTCACAGCACTGGTATGCACTTTTCAACACAAAAGGTAAAGTTTGACTAATTGTGTACAAAAACATCTTGGATTTTCTTAGAAAGGTTCTGGTTGAATATGGAAAAGATTCAGACACAAAAAGGAACAACTTGTACAACTTTCACATATTGTATTTTGTCACCAGAAGTTCCTTATCTAGTTGACTAATTTATTTTAAAAAATTGTAACACAATTTAGAGTAAGAATAACCATAATCATAAGGCAGTGTATTGAGTATTTACTGTAAAATATGATTATACTGCAGCTGTTAAGTATTAATTTTAAGTAAGTTTTTAGCCATCTGCATCTATTACACTATGAGTTCAGTTTTTTCCCCCATGCACTACTAATGCATCAATGCTTGCTCCAGTCTAGAAAACTTCCTTTTCCTTTTTCCTTTTCAGTTGGTTTTGTGTTCAGTTGTTATTTTTGTGCTCTGGTTCATCATCACTAATGGCATCCGAGTGCAATGATGTGATTACTGGTCAGAAAACTTTCTATGACACATATGAATATTGCTCGTCTACAACCAAACAGTGGTTAGAGCTGTCACCTCACAGCAAAAAGGTTGCAGGTTCAACACCCAGCTGAGGCTTTTCTGTGTGGAGTTTTCAGTTTTCCCTGTGAATGCGTGAGTTTTCTCCAAGTTCTCCAGCTTCCCCTCATAAAATAAAAACAGCCATGTTGGGTTATTTTGTTTTTTTCCAACATACATTTTTTTCCCCCATTTTTATTTGATGTCACCACATGTTTCTTAACCAATGTCTTAATTGTGGTATTTATAATAATCAGGTAAATAGCAAAATATTCACAATTTCAATATTGTTAAATTCTAACAAAATTACCACAAAAGTGTTGGGATTTAACAAAACGTATGTGCCTGTATAGTTTTTTTACATATATATTTAAAACACATTTGACTGTTTTTCACATAGCTTATCCCATGTTTAATGTGGGCATAAACTAAACATGTTATGCAAAATATATGTTTGACTGTAAAGAAAGAATAAAATATAAAATTTACACTATGTTTTATAGCTAGTGCATGAAATATATTGCAAAACTATTGTATTATAAAAGTGGTTCAAGGAAATGGATGAATCAGAGCTAGCCTTTTGTTTGACAGACTGCATCTTATTTTTATTTTACAGTTAGATTTGTAACTTCTGCTGTTGGACTGTGTGAGTGAATACTTGTACATTTTGTTGTTTGTTGAAGGAAACACAGTTTCCACCAAGATTTCTAAAGCACTAGCCTATGGCTTTAATTTAAACATTAATACAGGGACTAAAGGATAATGTAAAATGCTGTAATATACATTATGTATTGCAATAAATCCCTGAAATTTTCTCAATGTTAGTTTTTGCTCACATTTTTGCTCACGTCGTCCAGTCCGTTTTAAGAATCATGAGTTCCCTGTAGATTTCACAGATTTAAAGCTTCCATTTTCAGATTCTTTGGGAGGAATCCAAATTCTCCCACTGGCATGTAACCCGGTGAGGTGACAGTTAGATTAAAGGAGTGAGACATGCAGCCCCTCCCTGGTGTATGAAGCTGTGCTCAAATTAGTGGCAAACACCCAGCTTAAAGTCTGATTACCCCCAGCCCGCTCAAAAGCTTCAGTTAGTCGAGTCAGAGGAAGGTCACAGATAAAAGAGCTGTTTGATCAGAGCTCAGTTTGCCTGCTCTGAATGTATGTGCTTACATAAATATTGACTGGATATTCGAGGGCACTGTAAAATGTTCTGCAGAGAGAGAGCAAGAGAGAGATGGCCAAGGCTCGTCCTCCAGGCTTTCAACATGTTTGATGTGTTGACTTTTGCCACTTGACGAATTAAACGTTCCTCAGATAAATCTTGTAATAATGAACTACATTTGCCCACTTGGATGCTACATCCACTCAACTGCAGGGCGGGAAACAAAGTTCTCATTGAATGCTTGCAATCAGATAGTGATCTATGAGAAAACCATTTGTCTAGACACATTTTGAACAAGCCTTCAAACGGTTGGGATTTGTATATTTGTTTAAAAACTTTCCTGATGACTCCTTGATGAATGAAGTTGTGTAAATAAATACAAGCGTGGACGAAGGCAAGCTTGTGAGCCGTTTCTGATGCTGGAATTTTATGAAAGGACAAGAACTCAGGAGGAGAGAAGAATAAAAATGTATATTGTTGCCCACGCTCAGCCACTCTGCAGGGTAAATCTTTCAGCGAAGGTCAAAATGTGCAGCGCATTTGGTTTAGATCAATGAGGTCATGACCCACACCAGGTTTATTTGGACCTTTGCACTAAAATAATCACAGGGCTCTGACTTCTGCTGTGACAGACATTAGCAGTCTGGAACCACTTCGGTTTCCGAGCCCTTTACCTGAAAAATAGATTGCAGGGGGCTTGCCACTGCCACGAATATTTCCTAATTATAGTTTGAATTATGAGAGTTATGGGACGTGCTTCTTACCGGAGGTAAAGTGCTTTTCTGTTGGAAACAGAGTATGAAGGTTTGTCTTTGTGGTTTGTCTGCAGGAGTGAGTTGGCTCTTTGCAAGTAAAGGGACTGGGAGGAGGTCAAGATAGGACAGAGAAGCTTTCATTTTCTTTTTTCTCTTACCCTCACACAGGCACGCAGTTCTTATTTTCTTAGCAATTTTAGCACACAGTGATAATGTTTTAAGAGACCACAAGCATCAAGTCAAGTTAATTAAAGAAAATACAGTGACCAGCTAAATCTTGACAGAGGAAACTAAACGTTCAGGAGCTTGCTTTGGGTGGCTCATATTGCGCAAGACTTGTGTCTTTCTTAAGATGCAGATGTGTGGTTAAAACAGCACCAAGTCAAACTCCAGAAATCAGATAAAGGCCTTCTCTTGATGAACCAAAGGACAGCTGCGAGTGGGTTCACAGTTCTTTGGCTCCAGTTCAAGGAATTTGAGCTGCTGAGCACAACACACCCGGTTTACCTGAGATACCCTATTTAAAACCCTAGGACAGCCCCTATGTAGCAAAGAAAACACAAATGCCTCTTAAGATAAAGTTTAAAATGATTTAATATTTAGTTTTTTTTAATCCACCTTTACAAATTTCTTTTCTTCCCTTTATGCCAGCTCAAAAATAAAGGGTCTTGTGTAAGATCCGGTAAGCGTTGGAAGCTGAGCCTCAGCAGTCAGCATACCTCTGCTGAGAGACAGCAGCTGTTGGCCTGATATGGCATGGCTACACAGCAAAAGGGGCCGCAGTGGTAAAACGGGATCTTATTCGCCCCAATAATCACCCAAAGAATTTTTCAGATGATCCTCGATGAAAATCAGGTGAAATGCCTGTTCTCACGTTTGCTTATTTGACTAATATTAAAAGGCCACATATAACCATAAGGGCATTTAGATGCCCAACTGAGAGGTGCCTTTCTCCTTCACTGTGGTCCAATTTTGCTTTTATCTACATCAGTCCTGCTTCAGCTGGCTGAACTCCTGAGCTCTCATATTTTCCATGTTGTGTTTTGCTCTGTTATCACCAAAAGTACATGTCCTGGCAAAAGAAGGCCTTATGAGGCCATGCGATATGCAAGCAAAAGATAAACAGAAATTTGCTGTAAATCTGGGTTGTGTCTGAGCCTGGTGCTCAGCAGATTATCACAAACTGACAAAAGAAGCTCCGCTGCAGGGTATATGATATCACAGATCATCAATGAAGTTGCATCAAA
Source organism: Cynodonichthys magdalenae (assembly GCA_031762555.1). Lineage (NCBI taxonomy): Eukaryota > Metazoa > Chordata > Actinopteri > Cyprinodontiformes > Rivulidae > Cynodonichthys > Cynodonichthys magdalenae. Next base: position 9,383,976 of record JARVJO010000365.1, read on the forward strand.
GAATGAAACCTTACATTCTTTAAAGGAATGCATATTACCAGCCATCTTTATAGTTACAGCCATTTTAGACAGCTCTTGTAAATGAAGTGCAATTTCATGCAATGTTGAGAGATCTTGTGTGTTTATGTAGAGAATGTGAAGATGATTCTTGGCTGCTACCACAACTAATTTGAGCTCAAAATCTGTACAATTAAATGAGTTATAGCCATTTTTGTGGTGGCCAAGTTTGATCAGTTGTGGTAAAAATCTTGAGTTGGGTTGACTCCAAACGGTAATGTACTGTAGATGCTAAAACAATGATTAGAGTGACAGTTTAATTAAAATCTGTCAAGTAGTTTGTGAGATCATTTTCTAACAAACAAACAAAAAGGGTCAACTTCAACAGTTAACATCAATGTTTTGAGCTGTTGCACATTTTGTAGAGCTTCAAGTAAGTTCTGAATGAATCTCAATGATAACCAGTCAAACCTTTAGCTCAATATCTGTAATTTTGGCTGAGTTAAAGCTATTTTTTGTGTTTTCCAAGGTCAGTTGGCTATGGTGGCTATCTTGAATCAGGTGGACTCTGAAACTGGACCAGTTATAGATTTACACCAAAGGAATAATGTCTAAAAGTTTCCTTAAAATCTGTCCTGTAGTTCAAGATCAATTTTGCCACAAAACAGACACAGACAATTATATGAATGCCAATCTTTTAAGTTGGTGAGTAATAATGATCTTTGCCTTTCTATCATGTTTAAAGAAATAAGAGTTTCTACTTTCCTCTTACACAGTACGACCCTTAAATGGGTTCATTTCTGGTTAGAATCAGCAACTTAGAAAACAACAAAAGAAATAACCCCTGTCTTTGTTCCTTTACAATAAGTTTCTTTATTTCCTTTTAGGACTTGCAGCCAGCAGGCACTGTTGTAGGTAAACTGTTGCAGCAGAAGAGAATATGAAAACAGCTGTGACAAAAGACTTAATTTCCTTGTACTTGTAAGCCAAAGTCAGCAGGGCTTATGGTGTTATGTGCATTATATAAAACAGGGCCCATGGTGGACTTACAAAGGTCCATTGTCCAGCTGGGACAGGGATGACGTTGGAGACATCAGACATTATATTGAGCTTCTTTATTTTCTTCTGGCTTGCTTTAACTCTCTGCTTTGAGACTATGGTTTTCACAAGTTGGCAAGGAGAAAGGCATATTCTCTTTTAAGTTAGCTGGGAACCCCGTACTCGGGGGGGATATCCTTTCCCACCTGCACATATCAATCACACCGCTGCTATGCTTGAGTACTGATGGGAAAAATGTGTTTGGTTCTCGGTCCAAAATGCAGACAAAATGGCTGAAACTGCTTCTCTCCTGGAATTTTAAGAAATGCTTCATGTTTTTGCCGAGGCTCTAATCAAAGCAGCCCTCTGTTAGAGAGATGTAAAGGTATCCTTATTGACACCTTGGTGTTGGCCTTGGCACCGGGCTCTATCCACTCAGCTGGTGGTCCTGGAGTTCTACTGAATTTGCCAGTTATTTTCTCTGCCTAAGCACTACCATTCTGTGAACGTAGCTTCATTAACCCCAGGTTCAAGGTGTTCTAGCTGATGATAAATTACATGGAATTTTGACTGAACAACCATTCAGAAGACTAAATATTAAAAATTGTAGACGCTCCTATTAAATAACGCTTCTCAAATATTTATGAAACAGGAAAAAGAGTTTCTTTTATATGCTGGTGGTCCAGTACATGTTGCATTTATTACTGTAAATGCACAGGTGGAATGAGAGTTCAGAGGAGTGCACTTGCAGACAAGCACACCAGTATTTTCCCAGAGAAAGAAGAAACTGAGAAACAGTGCAATGTACGTCCAACACAAAATAAGTCATTTACTGAAGGGAAGAAAAAGAAAAAAGAAAAGCAGGAATGTCTGAGGGTGCCACCTGCAGAACATCTTTCTTTTTTTTACTCTCAATCCCCAAAAAGCTTGCTTAATGAGCCAGCTCCGACCATTCCTCCAGGCGGTTTGTCAAAAGTAGAGAGAAAATCTTGAATGATACAGAGGCATCACTTGAAAAGGAACATCTCTCTCAAGGCAACAAAAGGGAGGACACAAAAAAGTGGTGAAACAGACGCATTCAGAGAAGCATGCTGATGAACTGTGTTTCCTATTTGCACATATTTGCATGAGAAAAGGCAGCAAAGCAGCCACCAGTTCAACAAATTGGCTGTTGAATGGACAGGATTTTTTGAGCCTCTCACGAGAGGCCAAGGGGAGAGAGGGAGCACTGAAGCCTCTGAAGTGGAGTATGTCGTCAGGATTAGTTGATAGAGAGGAAAACATTTTGATAGGGGATGCCAGGCATGCACCGCTTGAAGCCGTGTCCCGATCTTGACTGTCGCGCTGCACCAAACTGGTAAAGACTAGCTGTGAACACCTTTCCCCATTCAGAGACAGATGAGGTTGAAAGAGAGCAGGTGTGCTGTTCATATTGCACCACAGGAATACTGTATATCAATATGTTGAGTCATGGGATGAGTGCAAATGATTTTTCAAGTCTGTGTGAGTGGATGGCTTCCAATTAGCCCAGATATTACTGAACATCTGTCATTTACAGAAGGGACAATTATGTCTAGTAAAGTCAAGCCAGTGTGCTGTGCATCTGTTAGGTCCTAATGAAGCCTCAGTAAATGAAACCTAACATCTGCTGGCAGCAGAATCAGTCGAGGCCACAGTGCTGCAGTCTGCGTTCCCTGATTAGGAAGTCTTAGACTTGCTCTGAGGCTCAGTAGTGACTCATTAACAGTGCTGCGCCATGACATACCTTCTTCAATATTACTGCTATAGAATTCTGCTTATTAAGGACTGAATACTACATTGCAAAGCTATTGTCATCACAATATTAGTCAGTGCCATTTGAATATAGCAATGGACTTCTTGAACTGCAATAACTCTCGGGTCTTTATATTTCAAGTACCAAGTATTCCTGTTCTGCATACTAATAATATTTTTAGTGAATCCAACTAATCAAATTGGCAGGATTTGCAATAGGTGTTGTCACTTCCATGTATTGGTGTATAAAAAACAACACTTACACAAAAGCAGTTGTAAAAGGCATATATATATATTTTTTCCAAGTTCCTTTATATTATTTGAATATTCTAAAAGTATAGATAGATAGGTAGGTAGACAGACAGACATACATTTATCTCTTAATATAAAAATAGATTTAAAATTTATGATTCAGTTCAACAAAATACCAAATTTAAAAGTTATATGATAATACTTGTTCTGTTACATGTTGCAGTGTTTCTACTTCCATTATTGGGCAATGCCCCCCACCCGCCGGGATGTCTGACTCCCAAGCTGTTAGTGTTGAGCGGCCCAATAAACAATTCAGTTGAAAACCCTTCCATTAGATTTTATTGACAATTTGGTAGCTCAAATCAGAAGCTTCCTCAAACAGTTGAAAGAGGTTTGGCTGCGAGAGAACGGACCAACAAAACACAGCGTGTCATAAAATGAGCAGGAGTCGGATTTATAAAGCACAAAAACGAGCCCAGAAACCTTCGTACGCCACTTTTCACGCAAAGGTTGTGATTTATAAAATCCAAACTTGGCGTGTGGTCCCTCCCCCAGCTCTGACCTATGCTACGCTCATTTTGGAGACGGGAAGCTGCGACACAGATGTTGGAGAGGAGAATTATAGCCACATGCCTCATGATCGCTGTCAGATATTTAATTTCACTTCATAATCAGACTTTTAGATCATCTTTATCATAAGCTTTGTTAACAGTATTATTTATGCTTCTGCTGCTGAGCCATGAGGACTTTTGAAATAAAAAACTCAAATCTTAAATAAAAGTTCACGCATCTCCATCCATCTCCTTCCTCCTCAGACGACCCTGACCCACAGTCTCCCCAACAAGAGACATTTCAACAGCCTGACAGCAAAAGGCTCGGTTCACAGTTTAGGTACCTCCGCAGGGCGCACCCACCCTCGCCAGTGGTAGCTGTGTTAGAGCCAAAAGGTTTCCTTTTTACAATCCGTATTTCTCACGCACGTGGGTGTGGAGATGTGTGAGGGGCTGAGGAGCGCAGGCAGGAGGGGGAATAGAGTGGTGAACTTATATCTAACTTTATCTGACTTATTTAATTGTATTTATTGTTTTTATCGTTCCGCAGGCTCTGAGAGAAAATAAATTTGAAGCTGAGTTTAAAAAAAATTGTGAGATTGTTTTAAACGTCTGTAAACCTGCAGAATGTGGGAAAATCAGTTTCAATTACACACAATTTGTTCACGTAAGCAGTTGTCAGCACCTGTCATCCTCCAGACGCAGGACCGTGCGTGTCTGAACCGACCAATCTCTTTAGTTAACATTGATCAGCTGACTCATTTAAATACACCTTAACATTCATGAGGTACTTTGCATTGACTTATGGTTGAGTGTGGGTGTGTAGAGGGCAGAACCTGAGGCTGGATCTTGTGCGCAAAGTCTGCCGACCAGCTGTGATCTATAAAAAGAAATTGCTTGAAGGTGTGCATGCGCACGGTTTCATAAATCTGATTTTCTTTTGGCGTACACCATTTTCGCCTTTTGGCCATACATTCACTTTTAGTATGGTTTCCATGCAATCCTTTATAAATGAGGCCCCAGAACTGTTACTCTAAGAGGTGGAAACAATAGTTGGTAATCTAAAGATGAACAAATGACTCAAAGCCTTGCTGCAATAATCAAATCAAATAGAAAATAAAGGTTTATGAACATTACTGATTCTGCTACACATTGGTTGGATGATATTTTCATGCCTAAAAAGGTGTTTTAATGTACTGATGTTGTCACTTAGCAAAAGAAATGGTCTTTCCAAATTTCCATGATTAACAGTTCATTGATATATTAAAGTCATGCTGAGCTGTGGAAACAGAAAAAAAGACCACTTTGTCATGCCTCTGAAGCAGCACTGTAGTGGTTCCATATGAAAGGAAGAGACGTACTCCAGCACTTTGATTGATGAGTAAAAGACGTAGTCTATAATCTGCTGTAAGACCAATGTTGGATCACACAGTGCCACACAAACCATGTTGAAATTACTGTCAGCATATGGCAATTTCCATAGAAACAGACACACGTGTCACGGTGTCTGCTGCAAATGAGCAAGACGTGGATTTGGCGTAGTGAAACAGGAAAGTCCCTCCGTGTGTCATCATACTGTTGGAAACGCTCATAAAACACTCTCACGAGGATTTAATTGTTGTGTCAGCCGAGCTACGACTGCAGGCATTGTTCAGCAGAGTTTGTATTTGAACAAATGATAAAAAGAAAATTTTAACTTCAACAAAACCGCATGCACGTCAACATCTTGTGATTTATATTTAGGTTGGCAGCCAGCTTCGCTACTTAAGTGATTTCCCCGCATGGAGTATTCCCTAACTCAACACTCCCATTTTAGGTTTATGTTTGCCTAAATGCCCCCATTTTTCAGCTCCAAGTAGAATATACTACCTCCATGAAGGCCTTGCATTACAGCCTCTCAGACAGCTGGTGGTGTGTGTCACTGTTAGAGGGTATTTCTTTTTTTAGTCTCTAAACAAATGAAATAAATTTTTGGCTCTTCTGCAACAATGAGTACTTCAAAAAAAAATGACAACTTCTTAAATTTAGTAACACTTTTTATCTGTGGTGAAAAGTTTATACAATCAGTCATGAATGTGGTGAGAACTTTCATTACTTTAATAAAACTGATTCTTTCATGCCTTTGCCACTCATTTCTAATGTGGTTGTGTTTGCAAGTAGGATTTATTCTCTAATCATCTCAAGTATTCACATTGTTAAATCACCCAATGTTGAAAGGCAAAGGCAGACAAGTTTTTTGCCAGTCTGTCTGTTACTGAGATATCTCATGAACCATTGGATCATTTTTAATGAAACCTTCAGGAAATAACCATTGAATACACATTTATGACTAATTACCTTTTAAAGTCATTTCAATTTAAAAAGGCTGGCACAGCCTAATGAGCTTAAAAAAATACTAAAATTGTTTTAACTCAGCTTACATGAAAATGAATCTATGATTTGGTGTGAACTCTTCGAGCTCAGCGACAACTACACCAAATATTACTACTGCCCCACTGCAACACATAATCTGAGTGCAAAGAAATTGCGGAAAATCTTTTTGTTAGTCGTTTGTTAGTCAATTTGATCTGTTTGCAAAATATATTCAGCCATTGGACAGATTTCAGTGGAACTTTCATAAAATGGTCATTGTATATACATCTGTAACCTATAACCATTTAGAGCAAACCTATTTCAAGATAGCTATCACAGCCAACTGATCTTAGAAAGAAAATGATGCTTCTGATTTCATAATCTTTACTAGGAGTGTCCCAATTCAATATTGATATCGGATATCGGTCCGATATCAGCCAAAAAAAACATTATTGTATTTTATCTCTGATAAATAAGCACTCTGATAGAAGCAGTTCATTCCAGTTGTTCGCTCCAGCATTTCTATCCAGCAGCGCTTAGATCCAGCTTGCAGAGCCCACATGATCACAACAACATGTGCTAACAAAGTAGCAAGGAGTTGGAGTGATGTTGGCAGTACTTTTCATTTTCATCAAAAGCAACGTTGCAGCTAACTGCAAACTTGTCATGCACAAGTTTTCTGTGCGGACACAGAACCGTGTATGTTTAAAACCGAAGAGACATCCAGGCTCTACTCCCCCCCTGGCAGCAGCTAAAGCCCCACACGCTTGTATACTAACCGGCTCAGTTCGGCCTCGGTCGGTCCAATGTGTATCCGTGGATCCAACCATGCGCAGCCGCACAGAGACATGGAGAAAGCAGTGATAAAAACTGTTCTCCCTGTAAGAGTGTGGATAGTGAGAGACTAATCTCCACATGATGCTCAGACTGTAGAAAGTGGAAATGCAGCACAGTCAGTAAAATTGGAGCTGTCGACTCTTAACTTTGAACAGTTGGACAATATTGTGGAGTTTTGTTTTGCCCCCACCTTCAGTTTTTCCCACCATCAAGCAGCACCAGGCTGACACAGATAGTAAAGAATAACTAGAGTGACTTTGACTTATTTTACACTTTAAAAGTACAATTTGTTTTTTTCATTATCTTCTAATTTATATTTTATGTATTTTATTGAATTGTAGAATGTTCTTCAGTTTAAAATTTATGTGACCCTTTGGTTAAAAATAAATGGGTCAGTTTTTTCTCATACCTACTCTTGTTCACTGTTTGACTTGATCAAGACTTTACTAAGACTCCACACTACAAAATAGGCAAAAGTGTGTGATTCGTAGTGATATGGTATCGAGTCAATATCGGTATCGACCAATTCTCAAAGCTGCAAAATTGATATCGTATCGGAAGTGAAAAAGTTGTATCGGGACACCCCTCATTTTTACAGATATTGGGCTACAGTTTGGTGTGGTTGTAGCCGAGAGTCATCTGAAACAGGACATTGTGCATACAGTTTTCTTAAAACTTTAGCATTAAATAATCACTGGATATATATATATTTTTTTTTTATCAATTTAACTCAATCCAGGATGGGCTTAACAGATAATCTACCTTAGCCAACGTATCTAACTGTCAACTTTACATTTGCTGAGCAACAATTTACTTTGGTAGTAGCTGAGTCATTCACAACACATACACTGAGAGACATCTCATGACATTGCATGAGACTGTGCATAAAGATGTAAGATTTGACCAAAACAGCTACAGTGCTCTCATTTCTCAATAAAATTTAAATTTAGTTTAAAACTCGAACATGAAAGACAGCAGACGATATGCATTATTTCATGAGATGGTATGCACTTCACTTGTGCCATTTTAGTACAGTTACAGGAGAAAATGCAGGATAAAACTGTGGTAGCTATGCATAAATTGTATAGTTTTATTGTGCAAAATTTGGAATGAAAAAAAAAATTTAAATATATATATTTTTCATTTTCGAAGATGTGGAATTAATCTAACCATGCTCAAATTCTTGAGAAAAATAGTTTATTCTGAACTCATTTCAAGTAAATGTAATAAGAACTTTAAGTAGAGTTAACATTTCCAGGTTTTTGAAAAAGCAACATAATCGGATGTTTTTTTTTTCCTGCTGTAATTATTGTGACTTTGTGCCTATTTGCACAGAGTCACAATAATTACAGCTTGCTCAATCAGCTTTGCCTAACTTCTGCGGCACTTCTGATGTTGTGAAAATGTTGTGCAAATACTTAAACTGATTATACATGAGACTGTTACATGCCTGCTAAGATAATCCGTGTCCTGCTAGTCCAAGAGGGACTGAGGGAGAATTGGTGGTGATTACCATGCTAGAGCTAAGATGCATTTCTGAGGGGCACTGGGAGGAAACGACAGGCCATTACAGTACAACTAAGGGTCTGTTAATCAGCCTATTAGGGTTTAATTGAGGGTAGTTAATTAGGAGACAGTGGGCAGTATGTGCTTGGGGGTCAGGGGTTGACATGAGAAACAACAATCTGAGCAGACTGTTGCTGATCCACTGGCCAGTGATTGATTGGCAGGAAAATTGGTCTTAATTATACCTGTCTATTTCTGCCTGTTTTAAACCTTTTAAGAGCCATAAATCAATCCCACCCCGAGGTCCAATGAACAAGAAGCCAACTGGGACTGCGCTGGAGCAGAGCAAACACATTTACAGTACGCCCAGACTGTACGTCTCCACAAAAATCATCAAGAGCCGGCTCGCCTTTGAGGACGCAGGCTATTTAAACTGGGTGGAAAACACAATAAAGAAATAGAAAAACACAGACAAAAGCAGCTTTCTGACTGAGGTAATGCACAGGCTCACCTCACACCATCTCCACTCTGAAACACCACATCTTAACCCCCACCCTCACCCTCACATATGGAGCAGTGGAAAACAAAGATGTGCTTGTCCTCACTTCTTAAAGCCAGCTCTGCATAGGGCAGTGGCAACCACCAGAAGCTGATTATGGACTCTTTAAAGTTAGATTTGATTTAATGTACGGCTCCTGCCTCAGCTGGACCACGGGGTACAGGAATGTGGCTCTCTGCTAGGATTGGCTCAGTTAGCCTGGGGTGGATTCATCCTTTCTAGGGGCCAGTCATGAGCAACAGAGCAGGGCCACATTCAGCTCTCCCATTTGGGGAATAAACACACTGCATGCACAGGGGCCAAAAACCAATAAAGAGACGGACAAAGGCGTGTTTCTTCACTCAGAATGCCAAACAACATGTGATCCCCCTTAGGGAAATAACTCCTATGTCTGTTCCCCAAAGCTCCCTGCAGCAGAAATAACGCCTGGGGAACTTTTGGCACATGTCTTGCTGAGAATGCCATGTGCTCTGACAACATATTGGTGTCAATTTGATCAGGCAAATCTGTTTTATAGCACAGCTGAGATTTGTTTTCCCAGACTGATAGCATTCTAAACAATACTTCAGGCAAAATAGAACTGGTTAAATTAATTCTAAAACAAAATAATTTAGACATGTTTCAAACGCTATTAAATAAATTTACAACAGGATTGTACAGTAATTTGGCTTAAGTAAATAATAAAGTAACAGTTAAACGTTTGGCTCATAACTTTACTGTATTTATTTTGACAAAGTGAACAAACCAAGTTTTCTCAGAGAATATTTTCGTAAAACTTTAAAGCCATCTTTGTTGCTTGCCAAGACACCAAAGCGGATAGAAGTTCAAAGACTTTAGACACAGCTCTGATGCTTTTTCTTTCTTTTTGTCACTAAGTGCTATAAAGACGGCTACTGTGCTGTCTTTGACCCGGTAACTTGATCATGGATAAACTGTAGGGAGGTGTCAGGTGTTTAGTGTTTCTCTGTGTGGAACTTTGAGTCTCAAACAGCAAGTGTCAGAAGAAATGGTGGCTGTGGTGCTTGACAAGAAGTGCTTTGGGAGATAACCAGTTCACAGTCTTTAGAACCATGAGTTGTTTGGCCTTTTTATGTTTTCACACTGGTGATGCTGCCCTCATTCATCATCCATATAACTGTTTATTGAGTGTTTTTAGTTTCTGCTTCAGAGTAGGGACTTTCTCAGCTAAATAAGGACTACCTTGTGAAATAAAAGGATGTGCAGTACCTACACAATCAAAATCACATTTACACAGCCAAAACAGAAGCTACCTAACAGTCACAGCTTCAACTGTGTCGTCCTTCATTGTAGTTCACGGGGAATTTTCCATGCATGAATGGCTGGTCTGACTGTAGGCGAAGCATTGCATAATGTTAGTGTTTCCCTGGTGATGCAAAGGAAACACAGAGATTCTTATAACTGCTCTATAGTGTACTAATATCTTTTATAACCATCAATTATTCATCATTATTGTTTGGTCATGAAATGGCAGTTTACCATGTCTGCTAGAGTCCTTTTAGCTATTAACTATTGTTAACTGTTAACTATTGAAATATTTAAGACATAAAGTTAACTTCAGATCAAATAAAGTTGATGCGAGCATTAGGATTGGTGTCCCATTACAATTTTTATTACTCACTAGGACACGGTTTTTAGAACATACCATTTTGCATTTTAATTATGAATTCTGGTTATTTCTCACTACATTTCTCCTGATCTGCTGTCAACTAATTCTCTATGTTAGAAGCAAGTGATTGCTCACCCATTTTGTTTCATCTGTAACAACAGTACTGCACAAGCAAAAAGAACTGCCATCTATTCATCGACAATAACCACACCTTGTTGTATAGCCAAGATGACACAGAAGGAGAAGTCTGTGTTGTTGGAACCTCCATATTCTCAATTTATCTGACATTTGGTTTATGGGTTTACATAAACACTGTCGAAGTTGGGACATTTTCCTGCTGGCTGTCTCTAAATGCTCATACAGAACTGGCACTTCCCACTGTACATTTATTTTAAAGTAGAGGTTATGGTTTAACCTTTGTCACTTGTTTAACCTCTGTGAATGTTTGCTGAGGATTTACAAGGTGACATTTATAACAGCAGCCCAGGCGTCCTTGTTTTTTTCCCATATTCACACTTAGAAGACCTCACAGAGACAGCCCCTTTCATTCTGAGAACTCAGGCAAAGATATTCTGGTCAGTGATACTGACCAAGTGTGATGGACTGGTGACCTGTCCAGATAGTACCCCACCTCTCACCCAGTGATTGCTGGACATACACCAGATCCCCACAACTCTGTGGAGGATCAAGCGTGTATAGAAAATGGATGGACGAATGGGTGGAAAACTACATCATAATTCTGAGTTCCCTGATCGCTCAGTGTGAAGATGGATTGAAAAAAAAAAATGGTGAAATTTCATTTACATTGCAAACAGATAAGGAAATAAAACCAAGTCTATCTACAAAGCAGTGCTGAATCACAATCTATTTATGAAATTGTGGAGTAAACATTGGCAAATCCTGACCAGAGTGCTAAGATGTTCTTTTCATAAGAATGTCGAGTGGAAAGGGAAAACAAACACAGCTCAAGGTTTTATGAGGAAAAATGTCCGTCTGAACAATGAGGTATTCATGTCCTGATTCATACCAGCCTGTAGATCAGTAAGAGAACAACCATCTGCTATCATACTCCCCCACTAAGAGCCTGTTATAGAAGGACACACCATGGATCATCACGTCCATGTTAGATCCATATAGACTTACTGGAACTAACACCTCTATTACAAAAAGAGAAAACAGCTCTGAGACTGTTGACAGAGCTGCGGTTGTCTGCCTCCTCAGGTGAATGAACATCCCACTGATCTATCTACTGGTGTTGTCCTTTCACACAACAGTTGATCCCTATAACAGGGTTTTTCCAAGCCTTGGATTGGTGTCAAAGGTGTTAACTTTTGTATGCATAAAACAGATTTTATTGGAAAAAGCTGGTGGTGAAGCTGAACTGAAAAATCTTGCATGCTTCTTTATTTTTAAGCCTAATAATCAATATTTCTGTTTGTAAGAATGAACCAAATCTATGTGCATAATGAAAGGGATCATAGGTTACATTTACAACTAAAACATCACCAAGGGGCCTTTTAACCTCTTTTAGCACCATTTTAGTTCTTCAGCTGGCAACTGGCTTTTAGCAATCTTGCTTGTAGTTGTAGACAGTAAAGTTTACCACCAGAGAAAAACTGTGAAATGTTATTGAACATAGACCGTTTTAGAACCAGATGGGAGAGCTAAAATAAAATGAAACCTGGACTTACACTCTTGAATCGTTATAAATAAAGACCCCAAATGAAAGATAACACTTCACAGTGTCTAGCACATATAGGAACATTATGAGGTGACAAAACATTACAATGTCCTTAGGTCTGTTGCGATAGGCAATAAATCAAATAATCACATGATAAATTAAAGGAAGGAATGAACACTTGCATTAGGTAGAATACTACCTCTGTAGCCTGACAGCCCTATAAACAAGTATTTAAAATGTGGGGCGTCTTTGGTTTTCCAACGCTTGCTTTCAGCTGACGACTCCTCAGGAAACTGTGCCGAACCTTGGATTCACTGAAAGTTGTTTTTTTTTAACACTACGTAAATATAGTAGACTTGCAGAGATGGTACAGCTTCAGTAGCTACTGTTGTGTTGTTTTTTGATTCTTTATTATCTGGGCTCCAAAAAACTCTTTAACTCGTCTTCAGTTGATCCAAAATGCTGCTGCTAGAGTTCT
>JARVJO010000365.1:9401570-9414269 GCA_031762555.1 Cynodonichthys magdalenae
TGAGGTATATCTATGATGAAAATTACAGGCCTCTCTCATCTTTTTAAGTGGGAGAACTTGCACAATCGGTGGCTGACAATACTTTTTTGCCCCACTGTATCATCACCGATCTTAAAAAACCTGACCTGCCTATTCCGACCAATACAGTTTTTTTTTTAAACCGATTCTCTCAGATGTTATAAAAGTCCTGATACACCTTCAATGTTCCAATGTTATTTTATTGAAAAACCATGAACAATACCCTTGAAACATTACAAACTTGTTTTAACTGGACAACAGCCCTCTTTCACAACAGAGCTAAAGGGATGATTTTCAGACCTTTGAAGAGGTAGATAAGATTTGCGGATAGGATTGGTTTCTCACATAACTATAAGCCGATCGCTCATCATCCGAAATGAATGAAATCGGGGCCAATAAATCATTGGCTCCTAAGGGTTACTACAGTTCCTTCTATACCAGTCCCAAAAGCTGCAGCCCAAGTTCTCAGCCCACAGATCAAAGTTCATTCATTCATTTGCACTTACAAAGTAGTACTAGTTCAAAAACAAGGGCAAACAGACATAACTGGGATTTACCTAGCTTCATACAAAAGAATACTAGGGCTGTAAGAATATATTGATACACTGAAATATTGTGATATTACATTTCCCAATACTGTATGGATTCTCTAAAGCCCTATATCGATTTTTAATTAAGGTTTAAAACGTCAACTTTCCTGCCTGTGGTTCATTTTTATGTTGTAGTTCAGTCTCTGTCTGCTAGTTGGCAGCAGTGAACCAGCCATTTGGCTCCTCCACTACTGAGAAGCCAGAGAGTAATGCTAGCTTTAGCATTGTGAGTAAACATTAGCATCATGCACGATAGCTGAATCTGAGCAGAAAAGACCAACACCCGCCGCCTTCTAGGCTGAGGTAAGGTTACCAACAATCCCTTATTAGTCAGAATGTCTGTATTTTAAGCCAATTTGAAGTGTCTCGTTCAGAGCGCTCTTTTTCCAACTGTAATCAGTCATCACATTATGAAAGGCAGGCAGGCAGAAAGGCATGCATCTAGCGCCTCGAGCTTAGGGAGTCCCAAAGAGACGGTACTGATGTAGCCAAATGTAATGACCATATGAAACACAGTGCATTGAAATGACTGGTGTTCTTGCGCTCCCCCCCCCCCAAGATGCCCCGTGACAGCAATACTACTACTACTACAAGTAGGCAAATCACGTTCTGGACACAGGCCAGCTGCTCCCAGAAACTCTGTGTACAGCAGCTTCATATCATCCGCTTACTGAACTTTATGACAGCATAAAGGCTATTGTTAAGTGTCTCAGGCGACAATATTGTTATAGAAAATTAATATAAAAATCTAAAAGCTGCCACAAACATATTTTCAAACTATTTTTTGGCAAATTTAGTCTAAAAAGAAAAAATATGGATGAAATAAGAAATATGAAACAAATAAAATACAAATAAAACATACTAAGTTTTTTTTTTTTTTTTACTAGAAGTGTTGGACAAAAAAAAAAAATCACAATATATCGCCTTGCTTACAGTATCGCAATATATCGCGATATATATTTTATTGTGACCCCTCTGTCATGATATGTATCGTATCGCCAAATTCTTGCCAATACACAGCCCTAAAGAATACTATATGACATTAGACTATTAATATGAAGAGAGGTGGGGCATCTTTGACTCATGTAGTTCTTACCATATTACCTTATGGTCACCTAGTCACTTTACCAAAAATGTTGATGTAGTTAGTTAGATCTCAAGAAACATTTTATCTTTCTTATAACAAAAAACATTAAAAAATTATAGCGCTGTTTACCAGTTGTCTACGTTCCTAACATCCTATGGTCACGAAGTTTGGGTAGTGACCGAAAGAACAAGATTGCAGATACAGGAGGTGGAGCAGAAAACAGCTGGGCTGAAGTGGAGCGCAACGTATTAATTGTGGGACAGACGTCTGCTGCCTCTTATCAAACAAAACAAACTGAATTAACTTACTTTAGTGATTCTGTATGGTTTAATATTTTTAAACTAACTAAAACGTTGCTGTTTTGAGTAATTTTTAATATTCTCTTGGTAAAATCTGTAGATTAATCCTCCACTGCTCAATGGCTCTGCGTCGTATCAAAAAAAAAAAAAAACGAAATCAGCTCATTATAGCTAATCTGTGGCTCAATATTTTTTTAACTAAGTACAAAGTTGCTGTCCTGTGTCATTTCTCCAGCCGCACTTACATCTTCCTTGTATAAAGCACGCACACACAGAACACATACAGCGCGCACACACACACACACACAAACTGAATCATCTCATTTTACCCATTTTGTGGTTAAATGTTTTTTTAATCTAGCCACACAGTTGCTGTGTTGTCATTTTTAATATTCCCTCTGTAATAAATATGTTTGTTAGATCCTGTGGTCACTCACTGATGTCATCAGCTCATTATCATATTCTGAGCGCGGATCCATGAGTTGCTTTTTCACAAGTGGGTGAGCCGCGCTCGAACCTGCCTCTGCTCGTGGATCAGGGGCGCATCAGAGGTGGGCTAATTTTACTCGCCTCTCCACCTTCGTGTTTTTTCTGAATGCCTGGGGGAGGACAGAACACGCATCAGACCTGGACTGAGCTGTCTTATGAAAGGGGCTTATGTCTCTTGTCTGGCCTGGGCTGTGGAATAAGAGGTCTGGGCCTCCCTACTCAAGCTGCTTCCCCTGTGACCCAACTCTGGAACAGGCGGGAGATAATGGCTGGATGGAGTTAGTTATTTTGTGCTTAAAAGCATAATCATGCAATATAATTGTTTGCAGTAAAATAGGTAAAACTTAAAAATCCACATCCCTAGTGAACAGATGCTGGTCCCAAAAATACATCATGACACTTCCTACAGAACGAGTCCCACTTGCTTCATTTCACATTTGTTCTAGTGCTATAATATGTGTCAATGACACAAGCTAGTGTAAAAATGGAGCCTTTTGAGAGCAAATCTTAGTTTTTAGCGATGAAATTTTAATTTACTTCAGTAGTCTATTAACAGAAAAGTGTGGTACTTTGGTTTTGGAAAATCACATTTTGTAACAGAGTCCTGGTGTAACTCATACAAGGAGCATCTTTTTATAAGATGATAGCTGTAATAAAAGAGATCCATGTATCAAAGACAGAACTGTAAGGGTGGTGAGATATTTTAAAACCTTCAGTCTGTGGAGAACGTGGCATCGTTAACAGCTTTTACCCCAAAGGCTAAAGGTAGGAAATGCGGTGGCTGTGAAAAGTTCAGGCGAGGATAAAAGACCCTTTCCTCTGCATTTACCACACCACCAAAATCACCTCAATTAAAAGACAGAACAACTGCGGTCATAGCCATAATTCCAGATTTAACTCTCATAAATGTAATTATAGATGGGAGGGGGTTTAAATCTAGAATACAGAATCCGCAAAACCAGACCAATATATAAACATAATAAAAGCTGATAGAGCGGTTCATTTATCCAACAACTTAAAAAAAAAAACATGCTGGGTTTTCTGTCTGAACTGTGTCAGTCTCTAAACAGATGTCTTGGGGTGATTTCAGTTTGCTGTTCATGTCTTGGTTGTCATTTGACACTTGGCTGATCAGTGGAGAAAATAAAGCATCCAAAACTCTCAGCTGTCAACCTACCGCGCATGGCCTTCCTCCTACGATGTTAAAACCCAGAGATCCACCCTCACGAAGAAGGACAACTGTCACATTTTTAGTCTGGTCTTCCTACAGACAAACAAAACAAAAACAAACAACAAAAAAAATAATTTTCTTTGAAACATAAAACTTCATAATGAGATGTAAAATATAGCTCTGTGAGAAGTTAAACTAATACAATAAATAAAACCATGATGGCTTTTTAATTTTATTTATTTATTTACACAAATAACTAATAATATGACATAGAAAAACCAAATGTACTAATATGTAAGAATGTCTTAAAAGATGAAGCTTGTATGATTTCAGGAAGTTAATAGAATTGGCAAACAAAATCGAACAAATTAAAAAATAATTTGTAGGTTTGCTTTAAAAAGTTCTTGTTTTGAATAGTTTGATCTTTCAAAATAAAATCTGTCAGTCATCAAACAGCTTAGATAATCCCATGTCTAGCATCGATCAGCAGCAAATTGTTAGCTTTAGAACTGTCCACTTTAATCCTGACAGAACACTTCAGGCAGAAACTAATATGTAAAACTATGACAGTACCATCTAAACTACACAGACAGATCTTCAAGTTCTGAAGAAAAATTTGGACACAAACTGTGTAAAACAAATGCTTCTGTCAGCTAAAGCAACTGCTGCAGCATCAAGTATATCACTAATCCTTAAAACAGTGGTGCCTCCACTACTACTTAAGTCAAACAGAAAACTTTTTGCACATTATAACTGAACCTGAATGAGTTGTGGATTATTACATATTTTTAAATTTAGCTGGACTTTTGGGTGTGGGTTGTGCAGATAAAATGCTAATTTGGAAATATTTGTTGTTAAAGTTAACATTAATGAACTATTATTATTCCTATTATTATTTTACCACAGTCTACAAAAGGGATTAAATCAGTAGGGTTATTCCAGCTGACAGCATGCTTCATTATAAACTCAACCTTTTTTATGAGTTTGCAGAAAAATAGCATTGAATAAGCAATTTTGTTCAGGACAAGAGAATGTGTATCCCTGAAAGCCCTTACAGTCAAGGACCTTTTAACAAGCTCATCAATATGTAACCCAGTCTTTTCCAATGTCATGAGTTGCTCCTGTAGTTTCCTGCTATAACAAGCTAAAATGTCTGTTGGATAAGATATTTGTTGAAACTGGAAAAAAATTGTGTGCTTGTGTAGACATATTTATATTTTCTAATGGGGATGAAAATTGACAATTTTCCTGGTATGAGGACCCACTGTACCTTAGGGGGAAAAAGCCTGGTCCCCATTGGGGGAAATACCATTGGTGGGTCAGGGGTTAGGGTTAGGACTAAGGTGTGAAATGAGTTGAGGCTAGGTTTAGTGTTAGACATGTATTTAGTTAGTTAGGGGGGTCAGGGTCAGGATTAGAAGTGAATTTAAAGTTTTTCCTGACAAGGAAAACTCTAAGCACATTGGTTGGAGTCCTAACTGGAAACAATCTGCTCAATCACCACAAAATAGTGTTAGGGCTCCATGACAATAGTCTGTGTGATGCCTGTGGCATTGAATTAGAGACCTCTTTGCACTACTAATGCTACGTTCACACCAAACACATTTTGAGCATCTAAAAAGCGTTGGATGTGCTACGTTCAAACCAGAACGAGACTAGACACATCTAAATGGGAGGAGCGTCTTGGTTGTTTTCCGGTCCTTTCTTAATATCGGATGAAATAAAGAAAATGGCTTTGCTTTATTTAGTGAGAGCAAGCAAATTTTGTGCTAAGTAGATAATTAATTCACCTGGTAATTTAGAAGAGGTCTGTTCGTTGAGTTTCACCACTCCAGGAGCTGTAAGCTGACAAACTATTTTTGTCCCGAGCTCCGTTAACACCGTGGTCAGTTTAACGAGCTGCTGACCCTCATTGGTGTGGAGATCTCCAGCCAGAACACCAACTACAGACGGTCGATTTCAGCTAAAGAGCTCCGGTCCGTCTGTTTCAGGTTAGTGGGCAACATTCAGAAAACCTTCAAGTGGAGAAATGAGTCTCTGATTGGGTGATGCCACACCCACGGCATACGCTCAAACCACACCTACCACTTTAATTGCGCGCCGCACTAAACGCTCTAGACACATCGCGAGAACCCTAGACGTGCGTCCACCATAGACTTTGCATGTCAACTGGTTGCTCCTGCTGCTCAAAATGCTTCCGTTGTGAACCCAGCATAAGACCACTGCCTGGCTCGGAGCAGTCAAAGGAAAGGAATTCTTGGGGACCCCTTTAAGGATCCTGAGAAGCTCACAACATGGAGTGTTTCTAAGCTTGTGTTCTTCATCCGAGGGATGCAAAGTTTTGATTAAAGCTCAGTGTCTTTTTGGGGCTATAGAGATGATGGTAAATGAATGGAAGAATGAAATCCTCATGAGGATAGGAGAACAAACGTGCATTTGTGTATAGTCAGTTTATGAGTCTGTAGTAGATTGTACAGCTATATTTGGTAGTAATATCTTAATGTAATTTACTTTCAACATGACTGACAAGCTAATGGCTGGTCTGAACACAGCTAAGTTTAAAGCAGGTTCTGCAATTTAAAAAATTTCACAGATCAAGCAAGTGCTATTTTATAAACATTTTCACCATTGTCAATTTCACATTACACGCCTATTTACATTAAACTGAGAGCTTATTTGTAAGACTGAGTAGCGGCAGCAATACTTCCAGCCTAAAGTTACATCCAGCAGGAGTTTCATAATATTTCTGCCAAAATAGCCATATAATGCAAAACTTTGATGACACCGATGCAAAGGTTTAAATAAAAGTCTTTGCTTGAACTACCCTAAAACTTTAAAGATTATAGTTGTTTTGAGAATGCAAAATCCACTTTGGTACTAGCTTCATTTGGACTAGCCATCGGTTTGTCAGTCCTGTCTGACAAAATCTATTTCTCTTGACTGAGGCTGTTCAAAAAAGCTCGAGCAGGTGACCTATGTTTGGCTCACAGCATTTACACAAAACTGCATGGTACAGCAGTGGTTTGAGCTTTTGCCTCACAGTGAGATGGTAACAAGTTTGCTTTCCAGCCATTTTGTGTGGAGTTTGCATGTCACTCCCCCCAAGTACTCTGGTTTCCTCCCACTGACCAAAAACATGCATGTTTGGTTCATTTGTAGCTCTAAACTGCCTCTTGGTGTTGGTGGTTGTTTGCCTCACTTGACTCTCTGTGTCCCTGAGATGGACCTCTAACTATAGCACTGTTTGACAGAATATTGCTTCAAAAATGACCAAACTGTCCCTTTAATCTGCCCTAATTCAGGCCATATAGCCTGCTCAGTATCTACAACAGCAAGAAAAAAAGTATCTGATTTCAATCAGTATCCAGACAAACAAAAAGACTTATTGACAAATTAAATCTTTCTCTTAATATTGATCAAAGTGTTAGTTAAAAAGCTTTTAAAAGCATTTAGCTCTTACTGACCCCTCGCCTGAGCCAAGCCAGCTCAAAACCCAGACATGCCTCTGTCAAAGTAGAGCCAGCCGATCCTTTGCGCTCGCAATTTGTTGTCCTATGTAAATTAATACACCAGCGAACCTCTTACTTAGAGGCAACATGACATGCAAACCTCTTGAAACTTGCAGACTCAGCCCTTAATCTGTTTTTTAAGCAGGATTTAGAGGGGAGTTATGAGGCCACATAATTTCAGCTGCCACTCCACTACGCTGCGACACAGAGGGGCTAAATATAAAAGCAGATATTATTGGCATTAACAGTGCCCTAACAGACCAGCATGCGCATGTCAAGCCATGGTGGAATGTGCACTCCTGCACAATGTCATGGCACCATTAGAAACACATGCTTCCAGATTATGTTGATAACAGATATTACTGTCAACAAGATGACAGTTGGGCTTCGCATGATGCTGAATGAGACAAATAAAGGCAACACAGGCTGGACTTTTCCACCGAGTTTTACCACATCGTCAACTAACCTCAAAATAAATTATATAAATGGTGCTTTTATGACACTAATAAAACAACATTGACTCACTATCCAGCTTTGTTTTCTCCACATCTGCTAACACTCTTCTGAAGTTCTAACCTCTCAGAAATGAGAAGAATCTTCTCGAGACCTGCACAGACTTAAGCATAAGGTGAGACGACGTGATAAAATAAAACACATCTTACCACCAAAAATGTAAAACATGATAATGCAGACATCATGTCAGGATAAAAACAAGGCAAACAAAAATGTCTAGGTAAAAAGAACAAAGCGCTCTGTAGCTGACAAAAGAAAGTAATGAAACTTTAGTCTGCTGCTTGCCGGCCATTCGGCACGCTGAGCTTTCACCTCAGCATGTGTCACACTTTCCGAGTCTGTCCTCCATCAAGCTGCTTTTCCTTTGTACAGCTGGTAGCATAGTGGGTCTAAATATAGGGTTGGTACTGTCATGCAGAACAGAAAAGGAACATATTGATTTACAAAGTTCTGGCATGTGAGCAAGCGGCAGAAACTCGGTAACCTTATATACAGAAAATATATGGGAGCTTTAAAGCCTGCATGAAATATTCCAGTTTAAAGATTATTAAACAAAGAGGTTAAAATCTATAGAAAACCCTGCAGTGAGGTATTCGATTAATTAAAGTCCTAGCAGTCATTGAAGGAATGTATATCACCAGGTGCCTTTCATGTCAGAGCTTTAAACCATTAAGTTATGAAATGATAGTTATAGTCATTTAGTTCAAACCTCTTCAAAGACATTATTCCAACCAAGATCGTGTGCAATATCATGAGATCTTAAAAGATGTGATCGCACTGGGAGAGCTCGATTTATTAGCAATTAGTATGTATAAAACGAAGCGCAAAGTTGACAGTGCACGCAAAACTGATTTGTTAATGGTGAGCAGCGAGGACAGCATCTGTCAGATGAGCCACAAACCATTCAGTGTGTCCGAGTTCATAAATATACAGAATATATGGAGGATTACCAGATCACACAAAACACTGGGTGGAGGATCTGTAGATATAAACAATGCGCATCCGCAGTGTGATTTATCAAACCTTGAAACTGGTTGTGCTGCTGTTTTAGTGTCTAAATTTAGCATGTTTGAAAGGTAGGTGCAAACAGACTGCGCTACTTCAGGTGCATTATCCACTCTGGTCTGCAGTGTGACAGTAAATGTCCTACTTAATATAAATACAAACATATAGTACTGCATTATAGCAGACTAAAAATGTTTAATATAATCTGTATCTCAGCTGTGATTAATTTTTTTTTTTTTGCTTTATGCAGAACTGTGACAGCTACATTTTTCTCCAAATATAGTCTGCATTACAATATTTGCACACTGGCAATATTTACAATTAATGTGACTGTGTCCTTTGAAATCTTTAAAATGGTAAAATTGACCTCTGTGTCACTGCATGATGGACAGATGCAACGCGATGTGCGGCAGGATATACGTCAGTTGTGATGTATGATTTGGTTGAAAAATATTTAAAATCTTTTTTTAAGCTGATAATAAAGCATCACATTGACATTCAAGATAACTGTGTAATGAAAAAGTTAACAAAACAAATAAAAATTAAACTAATAAAACCAATTTTATTCATCAAGGCTAAAAAGAGTCATGCGGCTCTGGAGCCCTGGGTTGCCGACTTCTGTTCTATTAAATAAAAGTCTCCTTACAACAGTAGCCATGTTTCCATCCAATTTAATGCAAAGTTTGAGCAAACTAAATAAAAATTATGAAAAGAAAAGATGGAAAAGGGCGGGGGGGGGGGGGGATTAGGCATATTTCCATCAACTGGCTTGTAGTAAATCCACCAGGCTATGCAAAGTGTAATTACGTCAGACGTTGACGTTACGCATGGCTGTGGTAAGAAGTTTTTTGAAATTATACCATTTCCATCCACCTTTTCTAATGAGATACTTCAAAATGCACATAAAAATATAATTGATGGAAACATGGCTTGTGACACGTGCTAAATCCTCATTTCAATAAGGTGGTCAGTTTTTTGTAAACAAAGGTCAATTAACTGTGCAGACAACTTGAATCAAGTTGACTTTAAAAAGGTAATCAGTTGCAGATGGACATCCAATGATTACTTTAAGAGTTTCATTAACATCTGTCTAGTGGTTCATGAGATATTTTGTTAACTGACAGTCTGGTTGACACTACCAAATTATGCCAAAGTTTTAAATAAGTTCTTGTGCAACGTGTACTGCTCAAAGTGTGTGTTCGTGGGGATGAAAATCAGCCACTACCACCCACACTCAATTTTTGTTCAATATCTGTAAAACTGGCTTAGATGTAGCCATTTTTTTAAGTTGGCGAAAGTCAGCAGACTGTGGTGGCCATCTTGAATCAAGCTGTTGTAGATGTACACCAAATTATTACTTTCTAAAGTTTCAATAAAATGTGCTCCTTTGCTCGTGAAATCTTCCTAACTGATATGAACACAGACAAATGTAAAAATTATTTTAATTGCTTGTCTCTTTCTTTTTGGTGGTCCCAGAAACAATTAAATTTAGCAAAAACAAAGTATGATGGAAGTTTTTCTTTTTAAAGATTCTTTCACAGCTCACACCAAGCCCGGCTCAGAGCAGATCTGAGTGGAAAGTGTGACAGCACTTCTGGAAGCACTGAAAGAAGTGGTTTTCTTTTTTTATTATTATCATTATTGTTTTTGCTTTGTTTTATTGCCCTTCCTGGCTCACTGAAAACATTTAGTATTAAGTTCTATTCTAGGAAACTCCAGTCAGTCATTCCACACACTCGGGTCATCCTGGTCTTCCTCATAGAGTCTTGCTGGCTGGGTATTAAAAAGAGACATTCAAATCTTCCATCAGATGCAGAAAGCCTAAGCTGAGGAGCAACGGAGTCTCACAAACAGATTTAAATAGGACACCCATAAGACTTTGAATGCAGTATTAGGTCTGGACTCACTCTTTGGTGGAGATTTGAAACAGTGATGTGTCACCAAATCTCCACTTTTATTGTATTTTTATACTGACGTTTATTCAGAGAGGTTAAAACAGTAGACAATGCCACCCAGTGTCTGACACGACCCAATGAAGGGTTTTAGAGGTGGGAAAAAGCTTTTTAACCGTCATCCATGAGTGGTGTCCTTCTCATTATGCCTGCACTCTCTCCTCTGTTAATGACTTTCCAAATAACTCCTGGTTTTATTTACGAATGCTTGCAGTTTGGTTGAAATGTGCTTCTGCGTCAATAAGTACACAGCCCTGCATTATACAGCAGCTAAAGCTAGAAAACGTGTTTAGAAAATGCTTTTGTTTTGGGTCAGCATCTGAGTTTGGATTGAATAATTATATAAGCAAACCTGTTGATAAGTCAAATTTATCAATTGACCAATTCAAACAAATGAACCAGAGGTTTGGCAGGACCGGAGCACAGCTGATGCTGAAATTATGGATTTTAACGTGAATTGTTTTTTTAGAACAATGTTATCTCAAGATAAGAAAGATAGCTTTGTTCTGTAACAAGAAATTTGAGGTTTTATCAATTTTTTTTCATATTCATGACAATATACAAGAGCTTTAAAGATGTATTAATGTCTTAATAATAAGCAAATTATGATTTAACAATGCATAATAATAATGCATGTTGATTATTTTACCTATTAAATGATGGCATCCCACCACTAGGCAAAGATGTACAGGGTTCAAAAGTAGCCATGAACCAATTTAGCTGCATTTTCGCCTTCTTCTTTTGCTGTGGCCCAGTTGTGTTGAGAAGTGCGAATTTCTCACTTGCAAGTTGTAAATTCAAACTGGAATGGCCCTTCAGTAAGAATTCCCTGTCAAAAAGTGCAGGAATTCAGATGGCAGCAAACATATCAGTGAGTAAAACTTTCAAACTTTTACTTTTATTAGTTTTTCTGCATTATTTATTTCACATTTATTCAATCATACACTGAGCTTTTCAGTGTTTATAAGAGGACACATTAAAACACTGTTGTTATGCATGAAATACCAGGTAGAGCTCAGTTATTGTTGGTTAGAGGTGCTCAGCCGTAGCAATAAGAAATGTAGCGTTCCATGTTTAGTTAAAGTTAAACACAGAACATGGAAGTTTATTACATATACATAATACTCATGTGACCCTCGGTGAAAATGAGTTTGACAACCCTGACAAAAACTATTGCATATACTGATAGACTTCTGACCTGAACCCGAAAGTTGTACTAGCATTGGGACCAACCTTCCCTGGCTGGTTCCAGTATAAGTTTTATGTTCTGCTCCTTGTATTATAATGAACAGGACAATATTGATTCATGTAATTCTTACCTTGCTGCTGTATGTTCAGCTTTTCAATACATTTAACTGTAATTTGATATTTTCCAGCTTTTAAAAGAAAAGGCCAGGTGGCACCACGATAGAGTGCTGCTGGTTGGGCTTAAATCCTCACATCACTAGTGTGCAGAAGCAGGTTCCAAAACTACAACATAGCAGCTTCTGTGGCTTAAATTCCCAACAAGAGGAGGTACTGGGTGTATCTTTACACATGTCTATGGTCCACACCTTAATTATTTCCTCATGTCTGATATGCTGTTTCTTTACTGAAGCAGAGAAAAACAAATTTATATATGATAACGTCACACCATAAAAACGTCTAAAGAACTAAAAATGTCATAACAATTGGGCTGTAGACCCTGGTCTGACTCATTGTTTTGTTCCGTGAAACACACCCAGTAACTGATTCACTCCATTTAGCTGTTACAGGTCCTTGGTACTGTGAATGCTGGCTAACTAGCATGCCTTCAAAGGAACACAAAGCTACCACACATGCCAGAACCTGGGTTTGTCCTACCATGATGAGTACCCCAAACGGATGATTAATAAGACACATTATAGGTGATAACAGATTTCTGACAACTCAAAGGGGACATCTGATTGGCAAACTGAAAATTGTTTTCCTCATTGAGCAACACAGAATCAGCCACCAAACCATCCATTAAACTACTTGACTTGATTCAATGACAGCCTTTCTAAATGAAAAAAAAATCACCTTTTATATAATCCCATCATCATTCT
>JARVJO010000365.1:9445981-9458288 GCA_031762555.1 Cynodonichthys magdalenae
AATGGGCGGGACAGAAGCGGAAGGAGGTTCTTAAAGAGACAGAGGCCAATTTCAAGGTGTTTAGAAATGGATATGATAAGAAGTCATTTTTATTTTCTATTTAAACAGCCTTTTAAAAACAACTAAAGGTGACATAGTTACTTTATTATGGTATAGAATTTAAATATA
Organism: Cynodonichthys magdalenae; assembly: GCA_031762555.1. Classification (NCBI taxonomy): domain Eukaryota; kingdom Metazoa; phylum Chordata; class Actinopteri; order Cyprinodontiformes; family Rivulidae; genus Cynodonichthys; species Cynodonichthys magdalenae. Next base: position 9,446,150 of record JARVJO010000365.1, read on the forward strand.
TGCCTGAGAAACACGTAATATTACCCCTTTAAGTAACTGGTTGGATTCATCTCTATCATTGTGCACATCCACCACTTTAGGCCTCATCCTCCATCTACCTGGACAACTGGAACTCGGCTCCTTCGTAAACCTGCAAACAAGGAGAAATCAGCAAGAAACAATTTGCTTTGGAATGATTATAAATATGCAACCATTTTACTTTCCTTTGCAGACCACTCCATCCGGAAGACCTGAAACTATGTAATAGTTTATTCTTCATAATAAAACTTAAACCTTCCTATTGGTATTGTCTCTGTAAACTTGGATTTTGTTATTTACCATTCAGTAATTATAATGAATAGGTGCTTTCATTTTATTTCCACCACTCTGGGAGCTTAACCTTGTTGTCAGTGAGAGTATTTTACAAACTTTTTGTCAATACCCTTTGTGGCAGGGTTGTGACCCTCAGAAAGCCTGGAGAACCATTGATCAAGACCACTTAAAAAGATTACCAGAGTTCTGGCTGCTTGGAAACAAAACATGAGCATTCTCAGTACTGCCTATATTGTCTCTGTTGAGTTCACCCTTTTTAAATCTTGGTTTAGATTCATGTAAATGTTTTCTCCAAAGCTAAGCAATAAGAAGCTAGTTCTAACGCACAATATCAGAGCTCATTTACTCGAACATAGATCATTCTCAGCCATTACATTCTTTACTTTTCTGCACAAAGTACTCTGCTTTAAATCTCAAACATAGCCTTCAGCTTTTTTTAGGTAGGCTACAGTGTAATGTATTAGCCACAGAGGTTTCCAAGGCACAAGCGTGCGATATCAGGAACAGATGAGTTGCACTGCAGGGAGGTGAGGAGGGGAAGAAAGCGCATTGGAATCTCCAATCAAAAGTTCCTTTCTGAAGCCTGTGAAACACTGCTGATTTTCTGGAAGCTCTGTTCCCACTGAGTCCATAAATAACACTCAAAGTATACTTGGCACATCTTATCTCTGTGGCTTATTAAAGAGGAAAAAGCTGGGAGAAAGAAGATCAAATAACCAATACATGCTTTAAAAGCTCTGATTTCACACTCATATTGAGCACATTTACCACTCACCAACATTTAGTTTGGACTACACAGGGACAGAAGGTGAAATTAGTTGACAGCTCAGCCACAGATGTACTTACATGGTTTAAGAAAGTTAGTAGAGACTTCAGTACCAATTATTACATTCTTAATTGACTGAATGAAAAACAAAATAACAAAAGAATCTTTGAAATACCTGATAGTTTTATCACCTAACTTGAAACAATTTTTGATGACATTCTTTTGAAGAAACCCACCTCATCTTCTCTTGTAAAAGCATTTTTTTATAAACATAGAGTGTTGCTTTGACTTATTCATGCAAAATCTTTGAATCTCCTGTGTAGCCATGTGGAGCTGACTAAACACTTGCTGGTACAAAGCACAGCCTATTGTACATAGCTCCTCCCTGGAACTCAGTGTGCAGCTGAGCTCCCACCCCAGAAAGCACCCCTCCCCTGAAGCATTGTTGTAAAGACTTGTTGAAGTGGGAGTGACTGAAACAGTAGGAGGTCCTTAAAGAGACAGAGACCGATATCAAGGATTTTAGATAGGCTATGATGCAAAGTCAAATTTTTTTTTTGATACATGCATCATTTTCATAACTAAAGGTAACAGTTAGTTGACTGTGGTATAGAACTAAATGATATGCCTGGAAAATACACAGTATCTACTTTATTAATATTATTGATGCCACCATTATGACTTACAGTATTTGCCTGTTTGTGGGTATGTTTATTCAGTGTGTTTATTAGCAAAAAATCTTTTAAACCACTGGACAGATTAAAATGAAACATTTTAAAAGTAATCACTGTGTCTACTTCTATGACTACTTAACTTTTGAAATCAACTCAATTCAAAATGGCCACTACAGCTAATCTACTCTAGCACACATAAACAGCTTTAACTTGATGCTTGTCTTCTTCTTCTTCTTCTACTAAGCTAAAATCTGGTGTGTTAGTAGCTGAGAGTGATCCCCATCAAATGATTGCACAATAACTTTCTATAAAACTTTGGAGTGCTAAATAGCTAGCAGTATACAACTTCATTATAAAAGAAAGGAAAGTCTAATACTACATGTATAAACAGTTAGCTATTTGCAAATATGTGTGTTCTGATGCTGCATCACAGCTGCCGGACCTTAAAGTACTTCACTACAGTGAGCAATCTGTAATGTAGGAGAAGCTGTTTTTGCTCTTGTCTAACACTTGAAGCAGAGCGACACCAGAACTGGAGCTGCTGATAAAAGCCACAGTGCTGAAAGCTTGTTGATAATGAGAGCAGTGACCATGAACCAGCGAGCTGGAGCTGTAGTGATGACAGGCCAACAGGCACAGTTCACACTTGTGCACCAACCAACCGTTATGTTTTTTTTTTTCACGGACCGTCAGCATTTAATGAAGACAAAATGTTTGTAATACCCAGCAGAAATGGCTGCTTTATGCTTTAGTTATGAGTTTGAATAAAACTATTCACCAGATAATTGTGGCACACACAGAAAACCCTTTTATTAAACTGCATCATACTTTGAAAATGTGCTGAACTGTGATCAAAGACTTCCAAATCGATCAGTGGCTTTAGCTGACCTCGAAATGGCTTTATGAGTTCCTGCAGAAAGTGAAGCCAGATCTGACAGCCTAAGAGGACATGAGGAAGTTATTCACCAAAACGTCTCTGGACTCGCTGCTCTGTGGCCTCTCTGCCTCCTTTTCTGTCCCTCTATACAGCCTATAAAGTGCATCTGCTCAGCAGAGCAAGTAAGCAGAATCCTGTACTTGCAGAAAAAGTTTAGTGTAAACTTTGCAATTGTTATGCATCTTATGTAAACATGGAAAATTCTGAATATAGTTAGGGAACACATACAACAGTCTTCTGCGTTCATTATGCATAGTTTAAAAAAACTCACAAGGTTTGTTGTATTTAAAGATGGCAGCAAAAAGACAAAAAAGAAAAGACAAAAAAAAATCTGAATGCTAAAACTAACTCCGAGTCTGTGCTAATAAATGTTCCAGAAATGAATCCCAGGTGGCACACTGATGCACTGTTTAGCATCGTTGTCTCAGCAGGAAGAATCTGGGTTTCATCTTGTTGTTTAGGTCAATCTTCTCTGCAGAGTGTTTGCATTCTCTTCTCATGTTTTGGAGTTGCTCAGTTGACTCTGACTCTACAAGCGTGTGATGGAGCTGGCACCAGGCGTTCATGACCTGACCTGGGACGTACTCAACTGCTGACAAAAAAGAGCTCCAGCCTCATGTGACTGTCTACAAGGGTGTTAAAAAACCCATTTATTTTTGCCTGTGCATTAAAAACATACTTTGGCTTGAGGTAACTTCACATTTTTCTTATCTCCCTGGTGCAAAAAACAATAATGTTTAAAATAGGTCAGCTGGAGATTAATATTCAGATACCCACACTGAGCGTCTCTCACAAAGCTGGAAAGGCAAATAAGAATATGTTAATCCTGTTGGGATCTTTTGCATAATGTGTCTCAAAGATATATAATATAAAACATTATACCACAAGAGATACAAAGTGTGACCTTTTGAATCATATGAATAATTTACTCTACAATATGGCTTAGGTGAAGCCTGCACTTGCCAGAAATAATGAAAACATTTGTTGTTTATTCACTCAGACTTCTCAAACAGCTCATATTTACATCTCCAGAGATGAATAATGACAGCTGTTTCTGGAGAAAATGTGGAAACAGCATGATGTTAAAGAGCACAGAGGATCTTAGAGGTAAAATGATGACAAACACAAGGATACTAAACAAAAGAAATGCAAACTCATCCAAAGGATGCATAAATTGTTTTGGTGCTGAGAGATTTTGTTTTTTGGGTAAATACCTTGAGCCAAACTTCAACTGTTTTGATTCTTTACATCATCCTCTTAAGCATGCAGCTGTATCAATACAAATGGTTGATGCTAAACAGCAATCTATTTTGATAAAATTATACTTTATAAGGAAAAATTATACTTTATAAGGACTTACAAAGTTTTGTGTAATTGTACACATCATGATTGGACAAACAGCAAATAAACTGGGGACTGTGTCCTTTGGTAAAATGAATAGTGAATAAAAGCCCCCGTTTTTGGGGCTCATGACAACTAAATTCACTGATGTCCATCCATCCATCCATCCATCCATCCATCCATCCATCTATCCATCCATTTTCTTCCTCTTATCCGGTCGCGGGGGCAGCAGCCTAAGCAGAGAGACCCAGACTTCCCTCTCCCCAGCCACTTGGGCTGAAAATAGTCAAGAAATAATTTGTGTTTCAGAAAGAGAGTAACTTCAGCTGACTGTGGTTTGCTAATCTATAGGCAATGTTTGGAGATTTTTTATCAGCTGAGCTGTGATGAAAAGAAAAATTCCATCAAATACCGTGATGCCGGTATAATTGTTAAAAATGCTGAAGAAATTTTGTAATTGATCAACTGAATGTTTGATACAGTTTAATATTTTACACTTTTTGTTCATTGCAGCAGTAAGTTTAAAACAGACATAGTTGGTGTATGTGTTATCAATGTGTGCTTTCTGCCTGTATAAACAGCCTCAAGTTAGCTACGTTCTACTTCTGACGTAAAAGGTACCACCTTCAGGGTTGTAACCAGGAAGAAACAGAAGAGTTTTTAAGGTTGATGCTTTTGGAGGAGAGAGGAGTGCTTGTAGTGCAAATCAGTCTGGACGGACTGATCTGATGTTTTGTTTTGGCTGAAGGTCACTGAGGCCTGGGGCCTGTGTGGGTGCTGTGAAAAATTGATTGGAGTCAGAAACAAGAATAAAGCCTTTGAGAGAAATCCAGTGGATTCCTGCAATTATTCAGACATTCCATTTTGAATTATCGCAATTTTTCAACAAGACCATGATATAAAATTTGAGTCATACTGCCCAGCACTACTCTGACCTTTGTTAAACTAACAGATAACTGGAAGTTTTAGCTGCTTTCTGTGGCAAACAGTGTTTCCACCTGCTCCCTTCTGATTGGCTGGCAGCTGTATTGAGCTCACCTGCAGCAGGCATCATTGATGAGCCCTTGGGTTTATAAGGCAGCACTGAAGATCTGGTCTTTGCTGCAGCAACACATACCTTATGGTATTTCTCCTGGCTGTCTGATACTTTTTGTATAACCCTGAGTTACTTACCTGTTGATCCTGTGCTGCCTGTGGATACCTACCTGAGGCCTCCTGTTCACCTGCCTGTCTGTGAAGAAAACTTACCAGCTCAGTCCTCCTGTCTGCCAGCCTCCTCTAGTTGGAAGCTCACTCACCTTGTGGATCCAAGCCTTCTCCTCCAAGCTGCACCCCCCCACCCCCCCTAGACTCTGTAAGAATATTTACTCACCTGAACCATTATGAATTTACAGTATCCTCGCCTACAAATACTTACCAGTCTCCTTCCTTTTCCAGTCCTGGAACCCTGGACTTCCATCACTGTAGATAAATATCACTTTTGTATTTTCCTCCTCCTGTGTCTGTTTACTTTCACTCGCTCACCTTTGATTCACCTGCAAACCTGATGCTTTCATCCACTGTGTTTTCTAAACAACCAATCTAAAGCCCCATTCTGGATGACAACTCAAGATGAGAGAAATGGCTCTTTAAATGGATCTGGATCTTGAGGCACCGTTTTTATAGAGCCGTTCAAAAGAATGAGTTATGTCAACATGTAGGGAGATACGTGATCACTTCACTTGTGCAGAACTGTTTAGTAGAACACCCCCCCCCCCCCTTCCCCCTTTACGCCATGAGTTGCTGCACTCAGCCTGTTGAGAACCAGCCCCTAGTTCTTCACTTTGCTTCGCACAGAGGGTCTGGATTCTCGGTTATTGAGAACCGATTTTCTGGAGGCGTGGACTCTGAAGTATAAAAAGATTGGATCTAATTTACCCAGTCGCTAACGTTTGGCCGTAATGTATGTAGTGCTCCAGCTCAACCGTGAAGGAAGCTAAAAAGCTAACAGGAAATTGCATGCTCTGTAAACAACCGTCCCCTAGTGGGAAGAGAGAAGTACTGAGCTGAAAAAGATGGCTGTAAATGATGCTGCAGGCTTTGAGACAAATTTAAGTGAATTTGGAAACCTTGTCAACACAGACTGGCTTCATTCACTTCCTCTGCCATAACTAAACTACAGGCAGAATAAAACGGTGCAGAAAATCTTTGTCATTGTTCACAACTCCTTCTGTTTTGCTGATTGGCCCAGTTGAAATTCTACTGAGAAATTCTTGTCTATGGGAGAAATCCCAGGTACAGCAATGAAGGGAAATTAGAATTGAGTGGAACTGTGTAGGATGGCAAGGGCCAGGCAACTGCACTCCACACCCCTGCCTGTTTTCCATGAAAAAGTGAAGGAGCAATTGGGTCTGTGGTTGAGAAGTTAAAGAAATAAAACTACAGACGGTTCTTTACTTTCTGCAACTCAGTTCGTTGTAAGAAGCCGTTAAAACGATTCAGATCATTCGCAAACGTCACGTCTCTGATGTAAAAAAACATAGACCAGAACAGGAATGGTCTTTAGGTCTTGGCAGGATTTAGTTTAGAGTATTTTAGTTTAGAGTAGTTTAGTAATTAGAATGTTGTAGTGCTATGAAACATAAGGCTTTTAATACAGGAAGCCAGAAGAGGAAAAGCACTGCATGGAACATTCCCTCTGTGTAAATGAAATCAACTTTTAAAAGAAAGAAAAATGAAAAGTGAGTAGAAAGGGATGATAGATAGATGGGTGGATGAGTTCTCCACTATTAAAAGAAAAGTCATGTGACACCATGTGTAATAGGGAGTAGGTGGTAAAGTCATACATCAGTTCACAAAACATAGCACCCATAAACTAGGTCTTGCTGGCTTCAGTTTCTAACAAGTGAAAGTGAGGACATTTGGTCTAGCATTGTTATATGTCAATGGTTTAATGAGTTTTATTTTTAGTAATACATGTTTTTTCCATGGACTGCACAAATTCAGTTGATTCTTCAAGAAATATTGAAGGCATTCATCTGTCTGGAAAGGTTTTTTGCAATCATTGCAAAGAAACCAAAAGTTAATTGAGAAATATACATCAAGTGATCTCACAGATAAATGAAAAGTGTATTACTTGACTGTTTCCATCATCATTGTGTACATTATCAAAGACAAAAACAAACAGGCTGATTGGAAGAGTGGTATCAGCGATTTCTGAGGTGCTCCACTGAGAGGGGTTCACAGAGGGATAACTCAATATACATGGAAACAAGGCAATGGTCTGTGTAAGTGACATTAGTAGCTAATCGGAAACAAGCCCCCTCTAATTAGCCATTACCAAAATAACAGACTGAGGTCACAGTTATTGCTTTTCCTTATGGAGAACTTTGGTCTGGATTTGCCTTGATTTGGATGGCTGCTGTAATGAGGTAGTTTTAGACTTTAACTTTTAAACATTGCCAAATAATCAAGCAACTGCTGTCATTTTTACCAGTGTTTGAGTTGCTGGCATGCAGGTTTCATAAACTCTGATTAATGCAAGTTGTTTTTTTTATTCTTTTTATTCCCCTCATCCCTCCCCTGTAATTTAATAAAATGTTAGGGAAGCAATTTCCTTTCATAATCTTGTATGAACGCAATATTAAGTTTTAGTTTAAATATGGAATATACTTGGTACAAAGTAGGTAAGAAAAGCCAATAACTTGTATGATGATGGATGTGGATGTTATCAGGGTTTTTTTTTTCTTTCATAACATCCAATCAAGTCTCTGAATCTTCAATTTAATCATTAACATTTGATATATATAAATTAAAAAAGTTACATTGTTCTGTGAAGTTTTACATATCCTCCAATAGATAAAATGCCTCAGAAAAGAGGAAGCAGTCAGTTGTAACACGTGTAAATGTTTTATGATTGCATTTAATTGCTACTTCAGGTTTCCTCTGATAGGCAACTACCTGCCAAAGAGAAAGTTGTGAGAGCAGGAGCTAAGTGTTCAGCTCTCTCTCACCGCCCTACTTCACATGCCTGAGAGGCAAATACCTCAACTCGATTTGGTCCAAAGGAGTCTTTGCCTGCCAACAGTGCTGTTCTACCTGGCCAGATCAGATGGGGAATGAAGATAGCGTCTCTGGTTGTATTCTTTGGAACGGTGTGAAAACAAACACACCTCCACCCTACAGCTGAAGACAGACTTCTTGTAAACATTGTTAAAGAGAATGAGAGAGAGCAAGAGAGAGGATAAAGAAGACATTTTTTCTTTCTTGCATTTTAGATGCCAGTTGCTCCTTTGTGGATCACAGAATACAACATCACAAAAAAAACATTGTGGGTCATTCCCAAAAATAGCTTCCCATGGAGTTCTTTGGTTTAAAAAAAACATTATGTAAGAGAACATGTAAATGCTTTATACGGAACAGAAGTGCCTATTTATTATTCCAGTTTCTGACCTGATTTTTATGTACATATTAGAGAGGCCAGAGTGACTTCTGTATTTAGAGAAATGCAAAAGTATTAACCTTGGGGTCATCCTTCTTTGTTTCTGAACACGATATTTCTCTTTTTTTGCTTTTATGGCTCAATAAAAAGTAAATGTGTCAGGATGGAGACACAGTATAAAGATAAGCAGGTGTGTGTGAACATGTTTTTGCTACATCATGGGGACCATTTCCCAGAAAAAAACAGCCTTGTGGGGACCCAATGTTCCTCAAGGAGACCAAAGCCTGGTTGCCATGGATACATATGATGATTTTGGATAGAGGGTTACATTGTAGGACTAAGATGTAAATTGAGTTTAGGTTAGATTTAGGGTAAAGGGTGAGTGTTGTGATGAGGAAGCTCAGCGTAGTTTACTTGGCATCTGAAAATACATTTCCTCAAAGGTATTTTTAATCTGAAGAGGGCAGCTCTGAGAAGTAGTACAAGGAGCTCAGCAGACACGGTTTTCACCAGGATTTCTCAAACATGCATGAATGAGTCAAAGCAAGACTCTGGACATGTTTCTGATGAGAGGATAACATAACATGATATAAAACTCAAAAAGGTTGATTTTACATGATATTGCCCCTTGTGAATGTGAAAATCCTTTTCACATTTTTTATTTTATGTAATGTGTCATACTAAAGGTAAGAACTAGAGGAAGTCGTCTGATACCCTGGTTTTTAAAAAACAGCCCCCGGTAGCATTTGGAAATGTCTGAAATGATTTAAATAGTAAATGGTCTGAAATTATATAGAGCTTTATCAAGTCCAGTCGGACTCCAAAGCATTTCATAGTAACAGTCATTCATCCATTCACACACACACACACACACACTTTCAAACTGAAGGTGGCAAGCTACATTGTAGCCACAGCTGCCCTGGGGCACACTGATGACTGGAACGGAGGATCAAACTGTCAACCCTCCGGTTGCAGAACGACTCCCCTAACCACTCAACTCAGCCACAGAAATCAAACTGTTTTTGCCCACTGGTGGAACAAAGACTGTTAAAGGGTTAAACTAGTTTTGTTGACCAATTAAACTGTTACAAATTTTGCTAAAATCAATTTATCAATAGTAAAGTCACCCTCCCTTTTCATGGTGGAGGGGTTTGAGTGTCCCAATGACTCTAGGAGTTATGTTGTCAGGGGCATCATGCCCCACGTAGGGTCACCCAAAGCAAACAGGTCCTAGGCAGAGGTGGGTAGAGGATATATAAACTACTCAAGTACTGTGAGTATTGATAAACTGCCGAGTACCATCTCGTGTTTTTAAATTATAACGTGCAAAATGATTTACAAGGAAACAATATAACTTAATGATGTTACAAATAAAAGCACAAAGGCAATATGAGCCAAAAGGATTTAGAAATAAACCACTTATCTTTTACATTGTTATAAAAAAAACACAAAGGCAATTATAGCCAAAATAAATCAGCAATAAACAACTTGACTTTTTTCAAAACTTTGTTTCTTCTATGGTCCTCACTCTGTAGTAGAAACAAGTACACACACACACACACACACTACAATACAAAAAGGGTGTTCAAAATATGCAGATTATTGTGCCTGATATTTGTTAACTGTTTTCTCAGTTTTGTTGTAATTAAACTGCTGACTTATGTAAACTATTCTGATCCTGGCTCTTACTATAATCAGTCTACCACCAGTGATTCTAGAACTGGTCTAGTATCTTCTATTCCTCTGCCTAATAGCATAAGTGCTACAATGGCAATTTTATGCCGAAATAAAACAATGGACTCAAAGAAACAGCATGGGCAGGATTTTTATTAAAAAGTTTCTATTTGACAGGTAGGAAAGATAAAGGTCCAAGTCCTGATCAGACTCGAGTTATAAGATGAGACAGCCTCAGTGCTGAGCTCAGCTCAAGCAGAACTAACAGTGCACACAGAATCACGAGCCCATCGGGACATCATTAGTGACTTTGACAAAGGCAGCTTCAGTAACTGTGATGTTTATTAGAACCAGACTTTGTTTTTTGAACAGTGTGCTCAGCACTAAATCAGAAACACATTTTTCACAACACTTTCACATATATGACACCTTTTCGGACACACTACAGTGGTATTGTTTTCAAAAGAAAATGACCAGAATGGTAGGATTTTAGAGATGATAGTTGAAAAAAAATTATTGTGTGCTTGAAACTGTAATCCTATCTGAGAGGTTATTGACGCAATTATATCGGTTGACTTCTTTATGGTAAATCTTCACACAATAGGATTTTTACAGCTCTGAAATGTGATGACTGAAATCTTTGATGCTTGCACTTGATTTTTTTACAGACTCATGATTACAAGTGGGAATATTTAGGCGTCATGATTCCAATATGATTCAGAGAGCTGTGATATGATGAAAACCGAATTGGAAAAAGAGATTACTCTACACTGCAGAACCTATCTTTAATACTGCCCTATTGTAGAATAATGTGATGTTCAAAAAAGTATGTCCGAATAACTGCAGGAATCCACGGGATTTACTCTAAAAAACTTTATTCTCGTCTCTGACTCCAGTTTCAGCAGTACACACCACAGGCCTTGGTGACCTTGGGAGAAACCCCAAACAAACACCCCAGTCCGTCCAGACTGGATCTGAACAGAGTGACACAATCAGGAGGCAAGGATTGGACCCAAAAGCAGGAGAGCAGGCAGGCAGGTCCAAAGTAAAAGTATTTATTAAACAAAAATGCTGACGTGGCAGTGAACTCCAGGAACAAGTACATAACAACACGAGCAGACTAACAGGCAGCAGCAAGCAATGATCGGACATGGAATGGCGAGTGAAGGCAGACTAAATACAAATCTGGGATGAGTGGAGGTGGAAACAGCTGGGTGATTACAATTTCATACAGGTGCGAAGAATGGTTCTAGAATGAGCTGAATAATTCTGAGGGCTGGGATGACATGACACAGAAAAAAAATGTCCTGCCTCTGAAAAAAGTCTCTGAAAAAATAAAAAAAAATTAAAAATTTCAAGAGATGGCCCCAGGCACATCTACAGGGGCAGAAAAGTTCAGAGGGGCGACCCGGGGCCCGGTCGCAGAAGTGCAGGATCTCGGAAGAACGACCTGGCCGCAGAAGAGCAGGACGTCAGGAGGAAGGCCCGGGACCCAGCCACAGAGGAGCTGGACGTCAGGAGGAGAGGCCGGCGTAGACCCAGGAACCTCGGAGGCCAGCTTGGAACCAGGAGGCTCGGCAGTACACGGGGACTTAATCCCTCCCGGGGACTCAGGCAGACCCGGGGACTTCACAATCCCACCCGGGGACTCAGGAAACTTGGCTAGATCCAGGGGCTTCACAATCCCACCCGGGGGCTCAGGAGGCTTGGTCCGACCTGGGGACTCTACAACCAGACCCAGGATTTTTAGATGAGGCTGGCCCGGGGACTTCACAATACAACCTGGGACCAAGAAAGAGGAAGCTGGTGATGGTGTGGCTGAAACTGGTGATTCGTAGACAGGGACTGATGATGGGTCTGGAGCAGGGACTGATGATGGGTCTGGAGCAGGGACTGATGATGGGTCTGGAGCAGAGACTGATGAGACTGGAACAGGTGGGACGGGAACTGTGGACTCTGGGATCAGGACGGGAACTGTGGACTCTGGGATCAGGACGGGAACTGTGGACTCTGGG
>JARVJO010000365.1:9537735-9549581 GCA_031762555.1 Cynodonichthys magdalenae
CCACTGCTCCACATGTGGATGGGTTAAATGCAGAGAATTAATTTCCCTCAGGGGATCAATATAGTATATTAAAAAAAAAAAAAGGCTGTTCCAATTGGTGGGCTCCTTCTCACGTAGCCGATGAATGCAGTCCACAAAAGCCCCAAAAATGAAGGCTGCATCTGAGTATTCTTCCCAGCCAAGGATACCCTATTCATTGCACCGTCAGCAAACTTAAAAGAAAGACAAAGACGGGTATTTTTTTATTTTTTACCAAATCAGGGTAGTTTGGAAATTCATCACAGAACAAAGAATTTGGTTTTAAATGCATGTTTAGCATTTTAGCTGATTAAATTTATACTGCAATATTAAATAAAATGCCATTATAAGTACTGGTACTGGAGCTAAACCCAAATTATTAATGTCTTTTTTTTATTTACGTGTAATGTTTTTAATTGTGAAGGTATTCCTCCAGTGAAAAGATGTGAATGTCCCAACACATTTTAAGTCTTAAGGCACGTGATATAAAACATATCACTATGATAATTGATATGATAGTGCATGTTCACGCAACCATATGTCATCCAAAGACTATTTCACAACTGTTTGATGCAGCCTACCCATACTGCGTAGGGTGTGACCTACATGAGTTGCAGCCTATGTATGCTGGTCCCTGAATTCCCTCTTGCTTCAACCGGAACTGTTGCCCTCACTTCTGTGTTAATGAAATTATTGAACTGACTGGTGTTGAAACATCTGAAGGACATCTCAGGCCCCCTGCTGGACCCCCTGCAGTTTGCTGACCAAGCAAACAGCTTAGGAGATGATGCAGTCAGTTTGGGACCCAGACAATCTCCATCAGAAGCTCTTCCCAGCTCACAGTTCCAGCCTCTACCTGTCAGTGTATCACCATCTTTCTGACCAACTAACAGCAGCAGGTGAGGTTGGCGAGGATCTTCTCCTGCACAAAAATTATCAGCACGAGTGCCTCCCAGGGGTGTGTTCTCTCCTTTCTCCTCCTCTCTATACACAAATGATTGTACCTCAGCAGAAATATCTGTGAAACTCGTAAAGTTTGCAGATGACACCACTTTTATTGGTCTGACCAGAGAAAATAATGAGTCTGCATAAAGACAAGAGGTGGATCAACTGGTTCATTGGTGCAGTCAGAACCACCAGGAATTTAAAATTGAAGTGATGACGGTGGATTCCAGTAGGAGACCCTCACTGCCTCCCCTCACCATCCTCGACAACACTATGTCTACTGTGGATCACTTGTGGTTCCTAGGAACCACCCTCTCTCTGGACCTGAGATGGTCCTCACAGATACTGTAGATATAGGCCCTGCAGATACTGTTTTTCGTGCAGCAAATCAAAAAGTATAACTTATCACAGGCGCTGCTGGTCGTCTTCTACACAGCCATTACTCAGTCTGTTCAGTGCAGACATCGCTGTGTGTTTTGGTTCATCTACAAAATAACAGGACAGGTCAAAATTACAATGATCATTTAGGTTTACAGAGAGGATCATATGGGCTGACCTTCCCTCAATCCAGGACTTGTACAGGTCAGAATAAGGGCTAGTAACATCTCTGGATACTTCACACATCCTAGTCCCAAACTGCTTAGAATATTACCTTTTAGCATTACTTGCAAAAACCCACCACAGAACCAGTTTCTTCCCACAGGATTTCTCTCTGATGAACACAAAACGCCTTCCAAGCTGAGTAGTCAGCTGCTCTGCTGTGAAACTATTAGGCATATTTGCACTAATACAACCTCTCTTTCTTTTTTCTTTTGTATATATAAGGAAAACAAACTGCTGTTCATACTGTTATTTTCTCCATTTTTTCCTAATCCTATTTTTTACAAGTTTTAGTTTTTTACAGATGTCTTTATGCTGTGAGCACTTAAAACAAAGTCAAATTCCATGTTTGTGGACACAAACTTGGTCAATAAAGCAGAATCTGATTCTGAAAAGACAGGACATCATTATTTCACAAAGAAAAGGGAAAAATATATATCTGAATTCCCCAGTAAGTAACGAGTGAGATGGCCTACTTTTAGGCCATGTCCAGAACATTGCAGCCTGAAGTGTTTTGGCCAAGGACACAACAACTGAGAGGGATGGAACGAGGAATCGAACCAGCAACCCACCAGTTACAGGATGACTCCTAAAACCATTCTGCCACAGCCACCCATATATCATTCTAGTTCACTTTAAAATATTGCAATATTATTTTTGTCATATTACCCATCTCTACTGCAAAGCAGTATTCTTTGCTCTGTAAGTCAGGATAAAGAACATACTTTCACAGTTAGGAGTGCAAGTGGTGTAGTATTTAATCAAGCACACTGATCATTCTTGGCTCACTTTGATGCATACATCTACTATAGGTTACATAAATGCTATCTTGATAAAAAAAAATAATGTTATGTTTTCCTAATAGTGCAACTGCTTTTGCTTTTCCACAGTTAATACTTCTCCCAGTTTGTAATTAGCTAACACATTATCGGTTTACAGTTATAAAATTATTTGAGATTGGTTTAGAATTTGATCAGCTTTGCAATTCTATCAACATCCAATTATGTGTAAGTGCCAAACCTATACAGCACACAGCTCGGTTTTCATATTGTTGGTGGCCTATAGAGATTCAGCAGCCCTAATCCACTTTGATACTGCAATTGAAAAATTGAGCTCTGTTCTGAAAGGACAATGAGACCAGTGCTATGGCAACTGGAGAGCTTTGTTCCAAGGGCCAAGTATCAAATATTCAAAGAGCACCGTAGAGACTAAAAACAGTTAAGCCTTCTTTACATTTTTAAAAGGGAAATTTTGTTTTAAGAGTTTTTTTTCCTTTAAAGTCTGCTGCCAAAGTGCAAAAATACTCTCAGCTTGTCATAAAGTAAATCTGGCACCAAATGAGGGGTACAAATAAAATGAAACTGCACATGTTGAAATGTCATAAAACCATATTGCAATAATAGAATATCAGATTGAATGGATAATGAAGTTGGCAGTACAGGCACTCTAATGGTCCCATGCCAGTCTGGCGACCCCTTAGACCTGAATGCAAACAGCAATTTGGTCAAGACAAACCTATAAAGTTGTACCACTTCTCCTACAGCAAGTTGACCCACTGGCCTTTAAGATCCAAAGAAAAATAATCACACAAGTTTGATTGATGAAATAGTCATGCCATAACAGGCATTTTCCTATTGGAAAATTGTGGCAGAGTGATGTCTTTGAGGACTAAAACTTGTAAGGACTGACTTACATACTAAGATTACTTTACCACCAGGTCCTCCTGATCGTTAATAGAGGTGAACTAAAGTCAAACTTAGACATCTTGGCTTCATGGTATTGTTGCCCACATACATTGTCCTTCAATGATGTGCAAAACAGAAATTCACCTCTGAAAATGATACACTACTAGACATTAGTTAATTCTTTTAGTTGTGACATCACTTCAAATGCAGCCAACACTGCTCTGGTGTTTATGGCAGCCCAAGTAAACCTGTTGTTATGTTGATTCCAATCAGTAAGACACGGGGCATTATGAGGGTTGAATACCTGTGTTTGGAAGCTAGGCACAGATGCCATGGGGTTCTGATATGCTTGCCACACTGGGATGTATATGTCTTGAGCAAATGGAATCTTTACGACATGTGGCTGTCCTCTGGTTCCCGACATGATGTTGCACAGAACAAGCACCCAGTTTCATGCAAAACTACAATCTAACTCCTAGCAAACTCCATCAAGTACTCAGTCAAGTTTATTCACGAGAAATCCTTTGTGTCTAGTGATGTTTGGTCAATGTTTTTGTGACAGCTACCTGATAACACTAATTTTCCTTATGTTATGGATTTTTGTGTTTGGTGCCTGTTCTAAACAATTCAGTTTTGAGCAAATCAAAACAGGTACAAACCAATTGCTGTTTTATCTGTGTACTAACTAATCTCCAAATCCGTCTATTTTGTCAATGAGTGCATTATCAAAGCGTAAAACAGAACTTCTGCAAGAATGTATAGGAGTATACAGGATAATTATGTAGAGTAAGATAGACACTAGGACAAAAAACTAATTAAATAAGCTAACAAACAATGCAAACACTCATTTAGGTTCTTTTAAAAATGAGAATGATTATGCAATGAGTCATACCTCATATCCTAGGACTCTTTCTGGGAGGTTGGGGAGAGCTTCCCAGATCACTTCAATTTGTGCTGCCGACAAGCTCCTAGCTCTAACCCTCTTAGGAGCCACACCGGGGACTGCAGATATAAAGCACAACTGTGGTGAAAATCCCACAGACGCTCACAACACCATCACAAACACTAATAGCGATGAGAGGTAAAGCAGAGAATAGACCTGTAGTTTCACTGAGAAGCTATTTCCCATGCTCTCTTTTAATGGGATCTGTGACTGACATAAGGGAGGACTATCTGCCCAGCAAATTCAATTAACAGGATACCTCCCTGACAGCGTGGTGTGGTAAGTGTCTGCAAGGATTTCCTGTAATCTACCAGAAAGATAACTAATATCAAGTTGACATTCACCGCTCTGAAAGGGAAGGGAAATAACAGCACTGGAAAAAAAAAATCATCATTGCAATTCAAGGTCACAGTTGTAAGGAGAAAGATTATAGCTTGTTTCAGCGTCACTTTCTGCCAGTGAACAGTAAAATTTATACTCTACCTTCTTCTGCTGAATACACAGTTGCAATAGAGCTGAATGGTCCTTCCCCTCTGTTGTTATAGGATCCAACTTTGACATCAAAAGGTGAGAAAGGTGGGATGGTGTCGTTGCGGAAGACATAACGGGATACGCCTGGAGTGGAGATGATCGCTCGTGTCCACGTGACTGTGCCTACAGACCTAAAGGCGATAATGTAGCCAAAGCCCTCCCCGTTCTGCAGTTCCTCAGGCAAAGGCTGGGAGTGAAACACAAAACTATAGTGATATTAAAACGCTTACAGACAAAAAAAACAGACAGGCCTGTCTCTGCACTTCACATTGATTGTGACTTTAGTGAACAGACAAAGCTCCTTTTCCTTTTGTTACAGACCAAAACCCTTCACAGTCACCTTTACCTTATCTTTTCCTCTTGCATGGTTTTGTAATTGTGGCTAAAGTGCCAAACCCTTGAAATAAAGTACTCTCTGTCGTTGCTTTTGGAAGAAAAAAATGGCTCTTGGTAGCTGAGCCAGATGAGGAGTGTCTCCCTCTAATGTAGGTCATAAAATTGCTTCACTCAATTCTGCACAATTAAGCAAAACCATTACTGTGCGATCGAGAGAACCGTAAAATTTGACAGATGACTTACCTCCCATGTTATCACTAATTCAGACTTTGTGCCGCCTCCACCTCCAACATCAGTGGGAGCTGTATCAGGAACTGAGAGGTAAAACCCAAAGGGGAAGCAATTAGAACGCAGTTTACAAAGCTCAACGAAAATCCTCAAATGCACTTGTAGCCTTATGTCAGCTTGAGCTTCCAGCTTGAGATACTATTCTAGGCCACACATATCCCCCAATTGCTGCAAACACACATTTCAGTGAATTCTGAATTACTGATATTGCCCAAATGTCACAGTGCAAACCGAGCAAGCCAGAATTCATAATATTTTGCAGATGACATTTGACTCAACCCACTCAGTTTCTATTCCCATTTGGCTGTTTGTGCACTGTAGCATGTTGGCAAAAATGAGCACTCAACCACAGCCTCATGGTATCTGTTAGTAGGTGGAGCCTTGCCTTACTAACAGTGTTATTATCTAATGGCCATGCCTGGTTTATCTGTCAGGGTCTTTTTTATTTTGCCCAGAAAAATTGACTTGAATTATTTTCCAAATAGCATTGCTACGATCAGCAGACATTCTCTGGTTCACATTCACAAGGCCCGTGGACCAAATCCAGCCCTTGTTAACATTTTATCCAGCCCCAAAGGTAATTTTTTTAAATGTAAGTTATCATTTTTCTTTTTGTCACTGTAATTAGTGCAGATTTTTCATGACCGTAGTCAACTTCAATCATGTGTTCTCATCTATTTTTGTTATATAAGTTGAATATTTGGATTTTTAGTGAAGGTTTTCTTTTTTAAACTGACTTGCTTGATGGTGATAAAAAGTATCTCTAAGAAATAATAAATGAAACACCTGTGGATAGAGTGTAAGGCCTAAGAAATAAATGCTAATGATGTCTTTCTAAATTTATTCTTTTGTCTTTATTTGTTATGATAGGTGCATTCTAATTTTAAATTGGAAAAATGTATTAGTATTTCTATAAGAATAATTTGTTAGATAAAATTTAAAACCAAATTATTTTTATTTTTCAATATTGACAGAGACTGGTCCTTGGCTTGGACCAAGTTTTGAATTTTGGCTCCCTTGTGTAACTGAATTTGACGGCCCTCGTTCTAGTTAATGTTTTAACAGTGTTCAATGAAATCCAGCTCAAGTTAAAAAAAATGCTAAATATTACTTAAAGGGGACATATCATGCAAAATCCATGTTTTTAGCCATTCTGTTTAAATCATATTTTTCAAATCATTTAGGTTTCTCTATAGTTTCTATGATATTTTCTGAACTATTGCAGTACAGTATTTGCGATGGAACAGACATAAAATTTCTGGACTTGCCAACCACAATTTTGTCATTTTCATTTGGCTCTCAGTCTGACTCCAACATGTAAGGCTGGATGGACAAGGCTTATGTTGTTGACATATTTTAATTAATTTGTAAATAAAGCATTTCTGCATCACTTTGTACGCATTTGTGAACCCCTCTATAAAACGAGAATGAACCACTCTGGTTCATTCAGAGGTGGTGTGAAGTGCCTCGTTAGGATTTAAAGAGACAGTGTCAAAATGAGTTGTTTTGAGACACACCTCAGAAATAGGGTCAAAGAGTGGCTTGTAAAATTACAATAAGAAGAAATTCAGACCAAAGCATTGCATTTTCACTTTATAAACAACCCAACTGAATGTGAAAGTGATCATGTCAAACTACTACACACATGTTGAGCAGGTCTCCCTTTTTGATGCACAGAAAATTTGGTTCATTTCAGATCAGATCATGTATGTGTGATTTAGAGCCAACCGTATGTCAACGGCATGATGTCTAACAAGGCCACACCCTCCAAAAATTCAACTGCATTTCAGTAGTGGGGTGGACTATGGACTGACCATAGCGAATTGCATGCTGATTGGCTGAAACATATGGAATTTAGAGCCAAACGTACGTCAACGGCCTGATGTCTGACTTCACTGCACCGCCATGATCACACCTTTCACTAAAAGGTCTTTGTGCTTGAAAGCAAGTGAGATCAAGTTCTTTTCTGTGTTCTGACACAATTTGTTGCTGATTAGGTCAAGAGGGTCAGTGATGGAGGTTTCCAAGCCAAAAACAGGTCACCTCCTGCTTTGATGATGCCATATGACCACATCGTATGGTCGGGCATGCAACATGGATGACTCATACCAAGTTTGATGTATTTTAGTATTTCTATGTGAAATGTACAGCTTTCTGAAATTGTAACAGACAGATCAACGGATGGACCAAGGACAGACGGAGAGCATTTATAAATCCCCTGTCTCGGTGACAGGGGAAAAAGGAAGGATTTTAAAGCATGATATGTCCTTTATTGATATCATACATAGGCTACATATCAGCAGCACTATCATGTTGTGTGATCTGTTATCATAGTCCCTACCAACTCAAATGCAGAACTAATACAACCCTGTCATTTAGGCCTATTAGGCAGATTTACACATTTATACTTAATAAAAATTCTCAGAGGAAGACATTAAATACATTTTACTTCCTTTCAGAAAAAATAGCTAAAATTTCTCCACCAGTTTTTGACTAAAAGATCTGATTTCTTTAGTTATAAACAGTGTTTATTGTTTAAAATTAGCCAATAATGCACAACAGTTTTAATGTAAGCCTCTAAACACACACACACAAAGAAATGAATCAACAATAAAGCCCAGAGTTCATAGCCCCAGTACGTGTAAAAAATGTGTGAACTGCAGAGGAACTGAGAGCAAAATGAGCATTTGAAATTAAAACTATTTACTACTGTAAGCAAAGTGAAAGCTGGTCTTCTGTTTGCTGCTCCTATATTGTAAAAAATTCCAGATAATAGTAAAGGTTTTTGTGTTATCATCACTTCCTCTTCTCTGTTGTGCTGGTGCAGTGAAGGATAACCTTTCCCTACTTAACCAAGGGGTTCAAATAGTCGCTTAATTTAACAATGAAATCCAGTATGTTAGCAACACAGCTTGTGGTTGTGCATTTGGTGAAATAAAATTAGCACAGTTTGTTTAAAAAATGTCTAAAATCCCTTTTTTGTAATCTATTAGAAAAAACAAGAATAGATAGTGAATAAACTTTTTATATATATTGCATGTGTAGAAATTTGTAACTTTTACATACTAGCATCCTCCGTTCTGGTTTTGGCTGAGGCTGGGCTCGGCTCTCCAAGGCCTACGACATTACGGGCCACCACCCTGAACTCATACTCCACCCAGGCATTCAGACCCACCACTGTGGCAGTCAGCATGTTACCACCAACTACCTCTGGCACTGCAAAGTAGAAATTAGACTTGAAAAAAATCATGGTGTCACACAACAAACTAATATTAAAAAAACATTAATTTCATGACATCACTTATATTGCAGTTTTTGGATACCTGTGTCAACAGCCTGCCAGCCCACAGTAAATGGTGTTCGTGCCTGAATGATGTAACCAGTAATGGGGCTGCCATTGTCCCTTCCAGGACTCCAGGATAGCTGTGCTGTGCTGTCTGTTATTTCCTCCACTGCTACTTTGTCTGGAGGGCCTGGAGGACCTGAATCAATCCGACAAAGAAGAGAATGAACTTGAGTAGATTACCCATTCCAAGAAACTTCTTGTCAAACTCACAAAGACTTCAGCACTAAGTAACACATTTAGTCCATCATAAATATATGTATAAAACAGCTGAATCTATAGTGTGCGTTAACAGTGTGTGTCTGTGTGTGTGACGTGCTGGGCAAGCTGTTGCGTCAGCATAAGGTCACTGGAAGTGGAAAGATAAACCAAATGGGATTCTTTTTTTTGTAGAGGCAACTCTGATGAGAATCAAATAATTTTATTTGATATAGTGCTCTATTTTTCAAATATGTTTTACAATTATACATACATTATATCTTTTACATTAGTATACAAAATGATCCAATTTTTGGTAATAAATGTGTTTACTTTAAAACCTGGCACAGCTAGTTTTTTGAAGGATTCAACAATGTATGTATTCATCAGAAATAAGCATGCACACTGTGCTACATAAACCAAACACACAAAAAATAAGTCTACCACAGCACATGTAAACCTGTACTTGCACAGGCCTCTGTGTCCTTTTTTTTAACATCTCAGCAGTATGGGCTGTATTTATGATATTAATCGAAGCTGACATAACGTGGACTCAGGCAATGTTCATTTTTTGCTTTCCTGCACTGTATTTCTACAAGAAGCCTGAGGGATCTTTCACACTTATCTATCAAACGTCTTTTACTTTCACCCCATCTACCTCTAGAAGTAGATATACAAGGTTATTCATAAACTGACGTGCAAAAACAAGCTGCTGAAGTCAGCCAGTTACCTTTGACAACCAGAATTGCAGAGGTGGACAGGCTCTCCACATCCGTGTCGATAACGCAGACATACTTCCCACCGTGGTTCAGCTGGATGTTACGAATCATCAGATCCCCAGCTATACTCTGGAGCAGATTGATAAATAAGGCTGAGTTAAAACTGTGGTGTTATTTTATCAGTGAGCTTTTGGCACATGGATGTATTACCATTTCAAATGCTTTTTGAGTTCTAGTGCTGCAGACTTTTGCGTCTCTCAAAACGTTATGGCAGATGTACTCTGCCCAAACAAAGCTACTGGCTGCCCTTCAGGCATTATCCAAAACAACAAGCCCCCAAATACAGTGCAAACAGCTACCAGTTACACACACTGGATACACAAAACAAACATACTCCAGCTAATTGGCAAGGCAAGTCTTATTATTGTTTAATTACATAAACTCAAGCATGGTACGGGTGTAAAAGCCAGTGCAAACAGTAAACAAGTGCTATCTGTGTGTGCTGGCTGTGGGAAAACAAGCTGACAACAAATACAGCTAACTATATTTTGTTTATTTTTTTTGGTTAGTAAGTCTCACAGAAAAAAAAACAGAAGCTACAGAAAATGCACATAAAGTAAATCTAATTATAAATTACTTTTTAAAGCATAAACCATAAAAAATGAGGGAGCTCAGTTTTAAGACCAAAACTTGCAATTAACTTTTCATTTGTAGGAATCATATCTGCCTTACATACGACGTGCAACTGTGGTATGTGGTCGATACCATACATATTTTCATACACTACCAAAAATCTAATTGATTAAAGCTACATAAGCAAAAAAGTAAGACACAATACAATACAACTGAATCCCTAATGGCACAATGTGATTTAATATGAGTTTTGACTGAACACACAGAAATTTAATGGAATACAACAAAACAAAATAATAATTTTAGAAGTCAGTTATTGAATAATAATAGGCCAGCTATTGAGACTTATATTTTACTCTCTAATAAGAAAAAGTATACAAGCAAGTCTTGTTTTTAAAATTACAATATGATCAAAGTAAAACAAATTAGACCTAGTGCAAAATGTAAAAAACTTTCAGCTGCAGATGTGTATACCGTTATTTCAGTTTCTTGGCAATGAACAGTAAAATAGATTTTTATACTAAATATATAATTTTTAATCTGGGAGATAAGATGATCCACATGGTCAGGGTGAATACATCATCTGCCCAAAGCACCTCCCTAGGGATGTGCCCAGGGAGCATCCTTACCAAATGCCCAAACCACCTCAACTGGCTCCTCTCAATGTGGAGGAGTAGAGGCTCTACTAGAAAACTGCACTTCTCCCTCTGCCCCCTGGCTACAAAAAAAAACTGTCCATTAAAGGGTATGAAGAGAACCAGTGATCACACATTACAGATACAGCCGGCAGAATGAACCAAACTCTCATACCGCTCGCATAAGAATTGAATGGCTCATAGCAATGGCCCCAAAATCCCTAACTGGTGGGGCACCCCCTATAGTCTACAAAACACAGCTGCATTTCCATTGCTTGTGCGCAAAACCCAAAAGGGGCAATATCATGTAAAATTAAAATTTTTGAGTTTTATATCATGTTATAATGTTATCCTCTCATCAAAAAACATGTCCTGAGTCTTGCTTTGACTCATTCATGCATGTTTAAAAAATCATGGGCTGTTCTGAGGCAGCCAGGCAGGAGAGCAAAAACGACCGGCAGGGTCTAGAACCGCCTTTTGGAAATATCTCCACCCCTGGGTTGGGTCTCAGAACCGAGCTTCCGCATCACAGAGTACACCTCCCCACCCCCCGGCACGCCCTGCGACTCCTGCAGGCTCTCAGCAGCAACAACTAGCAAACATCTGGTGAAAACTGTGTCTGGTGAGCACCAATAATAACCACTTCTCCCTCCAGTCATTTTTTTAGATTAAAGATACCTTTGAGGAAATGTATTTTCAGATGCCAAGTAAACTACGCCGAGCTTCCACCCCCGCACGCACACGCCCTGTCCGCCTGTGAGTCAGTCTATTGGCAGCAATTATAGTAAACAAACACTGTTTTCCTTTGCAGTTAAGCTGAAAAACATCTCACGTTGTTTTGTTCACATCCTTGTTTGGTCTATGTGTTATTTGTAGCTTATATTTCGATCAGTCTGTGTGTCTGTGAGGATGACTGAAATAATCTTACCAGCTGAAACGTCCTCTCTGTAATCACTCCGGTTCTTTAGAAAA
>JARVJO010000365.1:9613104-9632054 GCA_031762555.1 Cynodonichthys magdalenae
TGAGATTAATCTAGATTAATCTCAAAAAAATCTTGAGATTAATCGCGATTAAAAATTTTAATCTATGCCCAGCACTATTTTTTTTTATTATTATGCTTGCATTTCAAATAAAAGACTACATGACAACCCTCCCACAGAAAATATTACACTGTAGGAATTATTATTTTTTGACAATTAAGAAATATTATTACAATAATTTATGTGCATTTTATTATAAAATATTCATAGAAAAACAATTAAAACAAGATTTACTTGATCAAGTCTAAAAAAAAATTAAGATTAATTCTGACAGTATTCTTTAGAAAGCAGCTGTTCTGAAGGGGCAAATATTAAAGTAGATTGCTGCCGCTTTAAACCCATTTTTAAAGCAGACATAGAGATTCATGTTTTATATACCTTTACACCACTGTCAGGTTTGCACTACACCAGGAATATCAGGATATTCCTACATAGTTGTCAGGGGAAACGTGTCGGCTACGAGAAGAAGTGTAAGCTGTCTTCAATTCAAATGTTTCTCCTTTTCCTCATTGTATTGTCTCTATCTATGTACAATGTCATCCTTCATCTTTTATGAGAGTGAAAACAAAGAAAATGACTCTTTTGTTTAAAACCAAACGCTGAGGTACAATTCAAAAGTTCCAATCATCTAATGTGCCATTTTAAAGTTTCATATAACCTGCAGCTGTGCTGAATGGAAGTCAAATTTAGTCTACATTGAAAAAAAAATTGCAGCAGAATAGGTCTATTTAATTTAGTATTTTTAAATTTTTTTAAAAGAATTTGCATACTAAGCCGATTAAATAATAGGCATTTCCTTGGAAAGTACAAGAATGGCAATAAAATTAATATTGTGGGCTAAAAACAAACAACTGTATACATTGTTAGTTTAAATTGCATAAATTAGTTAACAGCTGCCTTGACCATTAACAATCCTTAATCAGTTGACTTCTTTCTCTAGTAAGAGATATTCTGTAAACTCATCTTCCATACCAGAAAAGAAAACAGCACCACAAAAGAAGTTCCAGGTATTATATAAAGTACAAACTGACCACTTTAAATGTAATAAATGCTAAAGTTAGTTTCACTCTTACAAACACTTCTGGAGTTTTCTGCATTTAATAAGTTTAAAACATTAAGGGCCAACTTCCTGCACAGATATTAAACTAAGAAGTTTCTTTTTTTTTTCCTTTTTTTATTCTTAATATCCAGAGTAACTGTGGCAATTAAATGTGCAGCTCTGACTGTAATATGCCTCTTGCTTGCCATAACCAATTAGAATTATACTGTTCATTTTCAGTATAGGCTTGTGCATAGTGTGCACACTCACAGCATGACCACATCCTAAAGGCATTTCTCTCGGCCTGTTTGGGACATCTTGAACTTGTAATTTCAGCGTCAGAGAAATAAATTGAAAATAATTTACGCTTTCTATTTTTTTTATAGAAACAAAAAAAAGTCCCCTCCTTGCCTGAAGGGATACAAGTCAAGGACAATCAGTGTCAGAAAAACTGATGCAATACTTATAAAATAAAGTCTTCCCTCAAACTACAACTGTGTGTGTGTGTGTGTGGGGGGGGGATCTAGTGTCTTTAAAAGCATTACAGGACATGTCAATCTGCAGTGATGGGAGTTTGCCAACTCAAACATCAATTTGTCCTGTTAAAGCTGGTCTCACCATCTATTCATATTCATAATTGAGGGCAGTGACTCTAAGCAGTAAAGCGACTGACCCAGAAGAATGCTGGCAGTCTGAGATATGTGTATTTTGGTCCAGCGGTACAAACTGAACAGAGTGCTCTGAAATAATGGGACATTAGTGACCAACAAGAGCCTTAAATGTTTCACAAGTTTATTAGACAGCTGATTTACACACTCAGCCAACGCAATAGAATCTGCACTCGTGTGACCTGACAAATATCACTCTACTGTTAACTCTCCTTTGTTTCATTCTACACCTACTCCTGACAAACTCATACATTAGTTACTAAACGCGTCACATCTCACTTATATATCTCTACAAGCTTGTGCCAGGCAAGGAAAATAAGGTTAATTTTAGAGAGATGAGGACTTTTTTTTTTGCTTTTGTTTCTACTGAGATACAATCTGCTGCTTGACACAAATTTGACAAAGGCAGTAACTGAACATAAAACCAAGACAATGAGCTGGAAAGCACCAAAGCACCCCATAAACCTAATGGGATTTGCAGCATTGATCATAAATCTCTTTGGGCAAGTCACACCAAAGTAAACAATTTTCTTATTACATGTTGTCATTTGATTCATTGTTTGTGTAAAATATTGACCGCAGCACCTTAAATGTGAGAATTTGCTCTAATCGTGATAATTTTACTCACTTGTGCTACGTCAGAGCTCATATCTCAGCTGGAGGGAAACCTACAGATCTTTCTGACACTTCCTACTGTTGACTTAATATATTGTAAAGTGCCTTTAGAACAAAACAAGGGAAACACAAGTGGACCTTAAGCTGTAGGTGAAATGATGCGGGTGTAGGTTTCTCCTTTTTCAGTGGAATGGCTCAGGTTGCACTATCAGTATAATGATATCCCCTGCTGCTGAGTCTCAGCCATGTTTTCCACACAGTCACAATATAGGAAATGTAAGCATTTAACAGAATGTCACTCACAAGGTTACTGCATCTTTACCCTGCTTGCTGTGCATCTATGTGGCACTGACCAAGTTCTGAAACCCAATCTACTCAAAAACAACAACAAAAAAGACATCTGCCACTTTCAAGTGAGCTCACTCTACTGTCAGAGAATAGCCGGAGTCATATCAAAGGATCTGTGGTGCAAATGAGTCTGAGGGATTTCCTGTTCGCTTCTAATGATTTCTTAAGCCCTGCACCAATTTATAAATCTTCAGTGGGCGCAGCAGTTTAAATCTTTTCATTATCAAAGTTAACCTCACTCATCCTTAGTTGCAGATAAATTCATCAACTACAGTTGATTCCGACTCCACATCACAGCTCAGGCTGAAAATAGATAAGCTTTTTTCAATTAGAAATGGATGCTCAATTAAGTTGTTGCTCTTTGAAGCCTGTCTGTTTTTTTTTCTTGGATGATGTCTTATCTCACTCTCTCTCAAGCATTTCTGACCAGAAACCATTAAAAAAATATTTAGAAGTAACTAGCAGTGTCCTCTTTGATTTCCACAGAAGCAGCAAGGAAGCAATCAATTAGACAGCGCTGGAGTTTCACAGTGCAATGCAGACGTGAAGTCGAGACTGTTGCTGTAGTAGTGTACCTGTATTGTGGGGAAGGGATCCCCTCTGCTTTGCACGTGATGGTCGCCTGGTGGTCTGGGGAGTTGATCGGCAAAATGAGGTCGCTGGGCTGTGTCCTCCATCTTGGCCCTTGAAATATGACATCCTCTGTACAGGCTGCAGAGAGCAGAAAATGTTGTACAAGCTAGAAAATTTGTCTCTTTGACCTTAAAAAAAATTGAAGAATACACAGTGTAAGGACAAACAGTTAATCTTCTACAAGAACACTCAGTCTTTGTTACTTTTTCGGTGTACTATATACATTGTATTGTCTCTCGCTTTCCAACAGTGTTTCTTGTTACTAAGATGTGAAGACAATAGAGAACAGAATGCTGCTCAGGTCATGTTGTGTACATTGTTTATGTTTCTACAAGTGGAAAAAACAAATCCTTCAGCTGTTTTTGGCATTAAAATTTAATGTTAATATACAGCGTATGTCATCCTCTGATTGCTACTGCATTATTTAGACAAACCCATTTTGATAGAGGGAAAACTTAGAATAACACCAGTGAGTTTAATTACCACTTACCACCGAGGGCGAAGGTGGAGTGATAATGTTTAAGCACGTGTCTATGGGTGTGTGGGTGTGTGTGTGTGTGTGTGTGTGGGGGGGGGGGGTTGTGCTCATTATTGGCTGAAAATCTTCAGCTGATTAACTTGTGAAATCAACCATATTCAAGATGGCAGCCACAGCTAATGAACTTTAGCCTACACAAGAGAAGCTACAACTCAGCACATTTGAAAGATAATGAGTCAAACCTTGATCTCGTAGCTAAAATTCCTTCTCGACACATACTGGACCTAAAACACTAACAGTTCATGCAGAAATTGCAATATTGCACGAGACTATACGGGATGTTTTTTTCAAAGTTTAACCAAATTGGCTATAATTCTCATTTCTCTGAATAAGACGATCTTAGGTATTAAAAACAGTAGGTAATATAGAATTTATTAAAGAATAGTCCTTTAGACCTAGAGTTGGCCATTAATTTAAACAATTTCAACAAAGTCCAACATCTGATACGACTTTATTTTCTTACAATATCATTTTTCAAGTGGAGCTAAATAAAAATCCAGACAAACATTTCACTCATTGCCTTGATGACAGTGTAAATATTCAGCTGGCTTAAACATATTAATAACTCCCACGTAACTGGCTGACTGACACGATGCAACAGAGGTGTTTCTGTTAATTACCTGTCTGAGACAATATAATAGTAGCAGCAGCTGCAAACTAAAGTTAAGTGCACAACAAAAATTGAGGCGGATACAGACAAACAGCTCTCACATGTTTTGTCAGTAATTAAGGACCCTTGCAAGTGTCAGAGTGGATATAAAAAGAGGAGTGATCTATTTTAAGAAAAACTATGTCATACTACACACGCAGCAGCTAATAGAGGCCATAAGGATGCACTTGTTTGCCAGCAGCCTAAAATGAAGGGATGTGGAACACAATCTGGTACTAAATCAAAGTAGAGCCAACAGACGGCCAGAGTAGGTCTAATTAATATCCTACTGCTAACAGATTGCAGCATGTGGCTAGCAGTTCTACATGTGGTTTGAACTGGTGGTGATGTGCTTGGAAACCAAAACAGGTGCAGGAATTGGCCATGGACTGCTCCTGTTATTAGTTTTATAGTTATGTTAGTAAGTACACAAACAAACATACTGGGTTGTGGAATATTTCTCTGATTTTACATTTCACATGTAATTACAGATTAGACCAAATCAGCTTGTCTTCAAGCAGGTTCTAAAGATTGCTTTGTGCAAATGTAGGCAAAAATATCACGTAAAAAAATAAGTACATTTCAAGATTTTATAGTTTTGTTGTTAACATCTTTAGCAGATATGGGGTCATATCCAAGTTTATGAGGGTAGATTTGCTGCTCATGTTCCTGTAACATGACTCAGAGTTTAGGTTGTAGAATTAATTTAATCACATTTGATTCTATAATATGTTGGTTTTACAGAGTTTATCCCAACTATAAGGTGCAGATTAAACCCAAATCATCAGCCCTCCACCACGTGCTGACTGCATGAGGGAGGTTTGCGTAATTTTTTTTTGTTTTTACAAACAGTTTTGTTTGTTATTGCTCATCATACCTTTGATGGTCTTGTTTGTTTAAAGCATTTTGTTCCACAAGTCTTGCTGATGATCAGTAATCTCCACATTTAATTAGCAGCACAGTCTGCTACTTATAACTAAATCTAATTTTTAATGTAAGCATAATTTTTCATGAAGTCTTGTTAATGTGATTTCAGATTCTAGCTAGACCAAAATTATTATTTTTTTCTATTTTTTTTTATAAATATAATAATTGTACAACTTAAGAGTATGGAATAATTGTATAAAAAATTCCAAAGTGTTGCATCAAATGTATTCAGACAGCTGGGTTTGCAAGTCTCTCTGTGTGAATTTAACTAAAATGCCCCAACCTTTATGGTGTCAGTGTGGTTTTTGAAGTTGTTCCAGAACAAAATGCCACTTTAGCTGTTGATAATGACTGTTTTTTGCTACAGCGGCATTCAAGGTGCTACCATTTTCCGATCCAAACACAAACAAAAAACTAGCACCCACAGCAGAGACCGAGGACCTGCTAAACACACTCGTCCGCTAGGAAGGTTGGATCTGTCTCCCTTGGGCGCAGCATGTGAATTACCCAGGAGCCAATTTGAATAACATTCACTGGGAGCTACAATGTCATTTGAACAAGGGTTGACATTCTGGTAGAGTGTCTGTGCCTCCCCTGCTCGAATCCCAGGTGGCTGCGCAAGGGCAGATCGAGGCTCGCTGGAAAGTAGATTGTGCTAAAATACAAAGCTGGATTCATTGCATGGATCCTGATAATGATCTGGATAGGCCATAAACAGGACCAGGATTTAAGTCCCAGTTGTCCTGGATAGTGTTCTCTAAACGTGCAGCAGAAAACCAGGGACTGGTGAAGGACATCACACTGAACTATTGTGTGTGTGTTTAGTAACTGAAGACTAATCAGCACAACCTTTAATTTATTAAGATCATTAACATTTGTTGCTGTCACATTGCTAAAACATATTATAGGGGAAAAAGCTTCTTTAGAATGAGACACACATTCAGCATGTGAGACTATATAAAAATGAATACCCAAAGTAATCATCTATAATGAATGTACTCCAGACAGAACATGTTTAGGAGAAATGTTCTGGTGACTTCAACCGTGACATCAAGATGCAGCGTAGTGAGACTGAAATACAATATGCACTAAGATGTCTTACCTGCAAGGCATCCGGTGATTGATAGCAGAACAATTTGTTTCCATGGTAACATCATCTTTAGTTGCTGAGGGCTAATGAGACTCTCATCCAATTGCTTCTGAATGGAATGTTCTCCCTTGAATAGAAGAATTTAATCTGAAGAGAAAGTAATTATGGGTGTGATTAAAATGTGACATTTTGATCCAAATACGACAAGCATTCAAAACATCAGCAAAAAACTAAAAAAAAAAACATGTAACATGATTACAGCGCTACTAAGTTACATAATTGGTTCTTATTATTTTTGAGTTACAGTGAGTGAGAAGAAAGTGAATCTCGAGGAAGTGTGAGGAGATGAGTGGAAAAACAGGCGTAGCAGCTGACAAAAACACGAGGATATGAGCCAGTGGCGCGATTTTCAGGTGGCACAGAAGAAAAAAAAACAGCTGCTAAATGGCTGTTTTTTTTTTTTTCCTTTTACTGTGTGTTTCTCACGCTGCCTAACAAGCTCATTCCTTCAGCTTTAAAGAGAAGCAAGAAAAGAAAAGATTGACTATTAATAGGAACTGACAATCTGTTTACCAGAGCTTCACAAAATGCCTCATCCTACTTTAATAATGAGTTCAGTGGCCTACAAAGAAAAAGTTACTTTTTATTTTTACATAAATAAAAAATATTTTTAATTGGATCAAAGACAAAACTAACAATAAAAGATCACAAACAAAAACAGCAAAACTTGATTAGTTGACTGTTCAAACTGTTAAAGCCTCAGAGGACTGTTTTTGTTTAGCTAAAGGTACTCTCAGACTTTGTTTACCACTTTTATTGAACAGAGACATTGAAAAATGTATGTTTTGAAGAGATGTACAATCATTGTGTTTACTGTTTTGTTTCCCAAATTGGCCCCCTGCAGTACCAGTTTTTTTGTCAACAAAATTTGTGTTAAACAGAAACAAAATACAGCAAGACAAAATGTTAAACATAATAATAGATTGGTTGAAACATTTTAGTTGGTTATTGAAGTTTTCAGAATCGTTTTTTTTCTTAATTTCGGTCCTTTCATTCAGTTGCAGCCAAATTTAGTCACAGATCTT
The DNA here is from genome assembly GCA_031762555.1 of Cynodonichthys magdalenae. Lineage (NCBI taxonomy): Eukaryota > Metazoa > Chordata > Actinopteri > Cyprinodontiformes > Rivulidae > Cynodonichthys > Cynodonichthys magdalenae. The sequence goes on from JARVJO010000365.1 coordinate 9,620,715, forward strand.
CCTCACTGTTGGTCTCTCTCTTCCAAACAGCCTAAACTAAAACAGCTGCCAATCGATCAAATGTGTCTTTTTGTCCATGCATGCACGTCAATCTGAAGCACTTTCCAGTGTTTCCCACTCACCCATTCATACACGCACACACTCCCATTCATGCACATGCATTCATAGTTTTTTTTTATCACAATTTGTACACACCATAAAAAGCACTTTTCTCATACAATAATAAGCATATCAGGGGCAGTGGGGAATTCAGTGTCTCGCCTAAGGATACTTCAGTACACATGGGGGTTAGGGATCAAACCCCCAACAACCTCCTAACCCACTGGGACAAACTCTCATGTAAGGCACAATGTAATAGGCATCCCTTCAAGTGTTGCTACTTTTTACTGTAAATGTATGAATGTATTTATTATGAACCCCCCCTCTCAGGATCATATTGTTTTCAAACTGTTTGTTAGTTGTTGTGATTTTTCTTGTCAACCAGTAGTACAGAGATGGCTGCACCAATAAAAATGAAATTTGGTAGATGTTTCAGACACACACTGCACCAGTCAAGGGTTTTACAATAGACCCCATATTTAGGGAGAAGGCTCCATCTGATAAGGGGGTGTCTGGACATATAAAAATGCTTAGAACTCAAAAACTAATCAACATAGGAGCTTTAGATTTTCTTTGCTGTTGTTTAGCTTTGATGTAAGGCTATCCATCAGACCCACCAATCCCCTACCCCCACCGGACCCCCACCCAAAACAATAAATCCATTCTGATGACTTCTGAATTCTGGTGCATTGGCGCTCTTATATATACTATATGTATGTCTATATTTATATATATGTATATACTTGTAAATATAATTGATGTAACATGGTACTTTTTCACCATGCTGTTTTTTTCAGTTTTTTTTTAATTTCTATATTTTCTATTTTGTACCTGCTGCTCTGATTTCTGTACTGTCCACGTGCTTATTTATTTACAAAGTTACAAGCTTATAATTATATTTTAGTTAGATGTTTAAAACATATTTGCAAGCTGTGGGTGATGGACTTTTGATATCATGTAGTGGCAAGTGTTTAGCTAGCTTCTGATCAATAATTGACAGGAAAAGTCAGTGGTATAATTTGACACCTACTAAACCCACTAAAGGGTTCTGTTTCTCTTTCAGAACCATCTAGAGTGCAGTTTTTCTCTAATATAAGGAATCTGGCTAGCTTTGGTGAACACAACTCTAAGCAGTTTGAGACTTAGTATAATTACTATCTAGCCTACATAATGAATAAAGCAATAAGGATTAAATAAGTTTGTTTGCCAACAGTGAAACTGCCTTAAAAAAATGTTTGATTGAACAACAGCTGCATAGTGTTAACTCAACAACATCAATGTATGTGTAATATACTGTTAATACAGTGTAGCAAAACACTGTTTTCCCCTACACTATATACAATTTTGTGTTTTTCCTCCACACAAAACACTGATGATGTATGTGGGTGCAGAACTCAGAAGAAAAATGCATCAAATTTGTGATTGAGTAACATAATAACACAATTAATATTAATATTAATAACAATACAAAAAAGCAATTGCTTTATGAGATTTGTAAGATATACTCGCCCCTTTTACTTGGTTGAAAATTTGCGATATCTCTCAGGAGCAGCAGTTATATATTATTATTATTAAACAATTATTTGTTAATCTGTTATTTCAGAGGTTTTTTATTTTACAGGTGCAATACTTAGCAGGTTAATACTATAATGAAGTCATTAAAATTTAACTCATACTATTAACATTTTTTGCTGACTAACAAAACTGACAGCTTGTTTCTGAACTGCAATCCTACAGCTCTTAAGTGGTCTTCTAATAATGCACCATTAGGTTATTTGTTGTTCAAATCAATCATTCAAAGCATAGCTTTAATTGAAGACATGCATATTGCCTGCTGTCTTTCAAGCCAGAGTTTTAAACTAAGGCATATATTATGATCAAAAGAGACAGGGTTTTGCCATTTTGGTCAATGCAGTGATATAGCTATTACTATCGATATCTCTCAAACTTATATTTATAGTTATTTTTATGTTGCTAGATGTACGTATGGGCAAAATGAGTATTGCCTCCCACCTTTTGCAGCTGGTAATAAATAATAATAATAAAAGAACAGTAGAAGTTTCCTTATGGAGAAAGGAGGGTTCTAAGAGTGCAGTTCAGAGGAACAGGACAGGAGGGGCTTTGCTTGAGCTCTGACCTACATCACAGCAAGTGGAAAATGATACGTCTCTTAGGATTAAGAATTGAACACAACCCCTTATCCTTACAACACAGCCCTGTTGTGTGGATTAACCCAGGGCTATCTTTAGAATTCTTGAATAAGACCTACATATTAACTGCTTCCTTGTGCCACTAACATGTACTGTATGATTTGTTTTTGGTTTGAGGGGAAATGTATGGCTAGAAAATCTTATAGACCTGTGTGACGCATGGTAAAATCTGCAACGAGGGGGAAACCATGCCATTTGCTGGATCATGACCTTGTTTATAAAGTGCCATTTTTAAGCGAAACCTTTACATTTCTGATGCATTTTGTCAGTTTGTGTACACAATAACAACAGCCATATTTTCTGACACTGAAACTTTTTCAATCTGGTCTTGAGAGTGGAGTTTTTAGGAAATGCCTAATGATGATGTGAAACTGCGTGTGAACACTACGGAATGCTAAAGTTAAGTTTTTTTATGTTTGCTTGAGTAGATGAACTATAACAAATGCAGATAGCAGAGTGGTTTTTCTGTTACTTATTTTTTTAATTTGTCAGATTTTCTGACACTAAACTGTGGCTGTGTCTCAATTCATGGGCTGTAGCCGACATCAGCCGCTTACATTAATAAATGGCTGTCCTTATTTGTAGGCGCCACTTATGTGGCCGACAAAACCCCAAAAACTCAGGATTTTGCAGCTTTTGTAATCGTTATACATACCAATAAAATGATCATTTGACTGTTGTATTAGTTTTTTTTATTTTGTTTTAACAACGTATGTACTAAAAGGTACACAACAACAAATGAATACCAATAACTACAACAAAAAATATCAATGTGAAATTTAGCAATACTCATTTGTTAGCTGGTGTGATAAAACAAACAGATAGAGCTATGTGGCTCTAACAAGTGTGGATGGAGCTGATTCAAAAGTCTTCATAATCAGGCTCACCTTCATCTGTATCACCAAAAAGTTTCTGGTATTCCTCCTCTGTAATAATGGCATCAGTATCCCACTTAGCAATCTCATCCTCTGCGTCTCACAAGCCCCCCCCCCCGGTGCGGAAACTTTTTTCAGAGATACAAACTTTGTCAGAACACCAGTAGTGGCAGCCATTACAGGCCCAGTCGCACATTAATGCCATTAGTTTGTTTTCATTACTACGCTGCAGGACTACTTTGTTTTTCTTTTTTTTCACATCATGTCACAGAGGCACGAAGGAGGGTCAGAGGTAAACTCGCTTCAACCGCTTTTTACGACGTGATCTCACTTCCGGACTCAGGCATTTTGTGAATGAGGCCGATATTTAAGTTAAAATACATGAGCAAAAATATTGATCCAAGTATAGTACTACCCCCCAACTTTGTGGATGATTTTATGGATAAAATTTTTCGTATTATACTTGAATAAATACGGTACTTTCTATTTTGAATGTAATTGTTTGCATACTTGAGACCAAAGTGGCCGTGCGTTTATGTGTTACTGAAGTACAAAAATCACAGCACCGAATAGTTACTTAAAAACTACAGTGGATTCAACATTTTTTTTCAGTGTTATCTAAAAAGCAATTGCGATCATAGCAACCCTATGTAAAAATGCAACTTCAGCATTAGGAAATCTGATGTTTTCAGAGATCCTTCACTTGTAAACAGGATCATAATGGCCAATGTTGGCTTTCCCAGACAGTCCTGGTGCCAGTAATTGTTCCTCATTTTGTATAATTGCAGGCACAGCTAAATTCAGAGTGGAATTCCTGGTGTCTTTTAAAATTTAGTGTGCTTTTTGCCAGTCTAAAAACCCATCACATTGGATTACACGGTTTGAGATTCTACAGGGGAGAAAAAAAAAGTGTGCTGCATGTTTTCGTTTAAGAGTAGTATTAACTGCCGTCTGCTTTCTGGATGATCCAACCTTGTCATCACAACTTTCAGTTCTACAGTTTTTAAACTCATGAAAAGAAAAATTCCTTGGAAAAACTTTTTTGAAAATTGCACAGTCCATGACGCAGTATCCCTGCTGATACAGTGGCTGTTGGTCCCTGAACACAACTTCATTATGCAGAATGTAAAAGCTGACTTGACTCTAAGCATTTTGTTTACTTGTATTTTTAAAATCAAAAAAGTGTCTAAAGTAAGGACTAATTTGCAGTGTGAACAGATCTCTTTTAAAAATATTATTTTTCTCAAAGTTCTTAAGTTCACACAAGCATATTTTCTTTTTCCTTTTTTTTTTACTGTAAAATATGACATTTCTAACCTTCAAAAACCTGAACCAGTCTGAAACCTTTCAGAGCCAAAATGCACCTAAAGCTTTTGCAAATCTGAGAGAAAAATAACATGATATTCTGGACACAGAAAACAAAAAAAATCCTGCCCTCTGGGATGTGTAGCAATGAAGATACGGTGGCATTTCTCCCCCCTCCCTTTAGCTTTCTCAGCTGAAATGATGAGCGAAAGATTGCTCTGCCAAATGTAATGAGGCATTGCACTTTCACCTCCACAGAAGCTAAACCTAATGGAAGTCATTGGCTAAATGCATTCCACAGTAAATGAGATGACTTCTTGGTTAGTAGGGCTGTTGTTTGGTGCATAATTGATAGGAGAGGTGGTTAAAGGCATCCATTTCCCCCCCTGAGGGCAGCATAATTGCAAAAGAATCTAATCAGGTAGGGAGGAAAGGAGACTTTTTATCAAAGGGTGCACATGCTCAAGGTCTGCATTCAGATCACATGCTGTACACAGGCAACACAAACTAAAGGGATCTACGCATATCAGATCATGCAAGGGGGGAAAAACCTCATTCTAGCAAAATTGAACACCAACAGCAGAATGGGTATGAATTCTCTGCAGCATATGATGCATTCATTCCCGTGTTGTTGTTGTCTTTATGGCTATCTGAGGCCATCTCCATCCAATCACTCAAGAGGAAAACCTGAGGGACAAGGAGCTGTAACGAGGACTGGGCACAATCTGAATACACAGCTGCTCTGTAAACAAGGAATCCACAATCAGCTCCTACTGAGCCAAGTGATCAACAAATAAATTCTAAATTAATGGTAAAGCTTCTGAGATTCTGCTACAGCAAAATGCTCAACATAAAATGAAGAACAAATGCAGATGTCATTTGTCCATTAAAGGTTTTGCAATCTTAGATAAGGTTATGTGGTGTAGTGGATGTCAAAACAATCCATGTAAAAGTTCCAAAAAACAAAGATTGAAATTTTCCCTCAGACCAAAGACTTTTGGCAAATGACATTCTCAAGAAAGTCTCCTGAATGTCTCAAAACTCTAGCTGAGTTGTCAATGTCTTCACTGTCCTCACTGGTGTTGTACATCTAGTTGCATACATTTTTTCCATAATCAAAGAATTTCTGACAAAGTTTCACGATATTCCACATTATCACAGGTGACTATATCCCTCCTTCCAATCTATACCCGCTTCTTCCTTTGAGGGTCACGGGGGTCACTGGTGCCCATATCCAGGAGTCACTCTGCAAGGGGCGGGGTACACCCTGGACAGGTTGCAAGTCCATCACAGGGACACATAGAGACAACCACATAGGGACAATTTAGAGTTATCAATTAACCTAACAGTCATGTTTTTGTACTGTAGGAGGAAGCCAGAGTACCCGGAGAGAACATGCAAATTCCACCCAGACAGGGCCCCGGGCTGGGATTTTTTATCTGGCGACCTTCTTGCTGAGAGGCATCAGCTCTACCAACTGAGGCACCAGGCCAGGTGAATATAGCCTATTTTATATCCTTCTCAGTTTTGTTGTGGACATCTCAAACCAGTCTGAATTGGTCTACAGTCGGACTTTGACACAAAAACTATGTCTATGTCTGAAATCCCCACTGATGATAATAATTAAACAAAGGTACACACATTATGGCACAAAGAAAAGAAAGGTTACAGATGGATGAACAGAGGCAATACCATATTACAGCTGTCTTTTCAACAGGTGTATAAAGACTGATCTAAATCTGCCTATCTTCATTATTAGAGTACGCCAGTAGATAAAGTCATAAACGTGATAGCAGCTGTCAAAGTAGAATAATGTTCAAAGCCTAGAATAGATGTGATTTTCAAACACAACTTATTGCTCACTTGATTGCCAACTCTCAGATTACATGAAACTGCAACTGAAAATCTCTCTTTTTTGTATTTTCCAACAGTCGCAGTCAAGTAAAATTTTAACCAACTGGCTTTGTTTTCGAACCATAAAGTAACAGTTCTGTAAATTGAAAGTAACCCATTTTTATGTTTAAGTGTCACCTTGACTACCATCTACTATCCATTAAAAGTCTGGTTATTTCTGTGGTCTGCAGTCATTCAGCTGCCTCAGGACGTATCATGAACATCTAAACAAAGGGTCTCCTACAAAAACATAACTTGATTTTGGTTAATGTAACATTGTACCACCTCAACAAGTCCTTTCTGAGAAACGTTGCTTTATGATCCTGGAAAACAATGTAAAACAGGCCATTGTTTGGCTAGCTATTAGCCTAGCCTGATGAAAAACTCTCGCCTTTTTGTCTATACTCTGCGTTTTATTACTGATGTCACAGCTGATATGTAGTACCTTATCAGCCATGACAGAACATCACCTAAAATGGATTCTAATAAGTGTTAGCCAGACAACCAATTACATGGTATCAATCAATATGGTGGTCATGTTATAAAAATGTATTTTAGTCTCAACAGTAATCTATTTTAAAGTTCCAACAAAGTAGCATAATTGCCTTAATCCAATTAGGAAAAGGGCATAAATAAATGTGGTGACACTTCGTGATTAAATATAACTCAGAAGAGAAAAAAAAGCTGTCACATTTTGGTGACAAACTCATGATAAAATCACATGTGGAATAACAACTTAAATTTTTCCCTTTTTTTGTTTAGAATACTTACTGGTTTATTAAAAAAGAAACTTATGAAAGATGTTTGCTCCACTTTGGAAATTCATAGTGTATGAAACTAACAAGAATTAAATAAGGTTTAATTGTGATATAGTGATCCCTTCTGTTGCCTGCGACTAGTTCTTAATAAGTCCCTATGGGTTGTAATAAACGGTAAATGACCTGTAGGGTTTCATAGATTGGAGTACTCGTTGAAAAGGAACAACAAAGGAGTAATTGTTTGATATTGATTGGACCATAACTTTAACTCAGGGTCTTGTGTGAGTCAGTATTGTATCCTATGACACAAAATGCATTAACGTTTCAAATAAAGAGTTATTTCGTGTTGTTGTCTCCAAAGCTCAGTCTCAGTAGCTGTTAGGTTAGGAGTCAATAAAGATATTAGTATGTTCTTACTTTCCTAGGATGGTTTTCGCTCATTTTATTTTAAGCATTACAGAAGTGAAAGCACTTCACATATAATACTGACACGTAAAAAAGACAATGCTGTTAAAGGTCAGGATTGAATGCATGAGAAAACATCCAGCAATAATTAAAAGGAGCTCAGCTTTCTAAATTTCACTCAAGTGAAAAGCATGACAGTACTCCTCAGAATGGGCTTTTTTACAAACAGAAAACAGTGACAGGCTCTGTTTTTTTTTTTTTGTGGTTGTTAAATCTGATTATAGCACTCTAGCTCTCAACATCTGGGCAGGATGCTATACGGATATCCAGCTGTGCACTTCCACGCAAGAAATCACTGATTCCCAGGAAGACAGCAGGACGCCCCCAGTGACTCCGCTCAGTGTTAAACACGGGCGCATCCCTCAGCTGATGCCAAACACGGGGACAGGGGAGTAAGTGCACCTTAAAGAGAGGAGAACTGCAACCCATTTTCCAGACCTTTTATCAGCCATGCATGTTCTCAGACACCCCGCATCCTAGATATAGCTGCAAAACACATGATGACTAGATGTCAGCAATGAAAAGTAAAGACACTTAGTGAGCCTTTTGTATAATTGTGTGTGTGTGTGTGTGTATAAACTCACGGACATACAGTATTTTAATGATCTTCAATTAGATCCACCCACATAAACTTAATTCAGGTTTGTTTGTTTTTTAATATGTATATTTAAATTCTCTTTTAGTGATGCCATGACAGTTTTCTTTTGACAATATTGTCATTGTAGGCCTGCGCCTTCTTTCTTTCTTGGCTGCCAGAGAGAAACCACAGGCCAGATATGGGAATTGACGTAAATACTGCTTGGTGCGCTGTGCTACTCATAACGAATTGTAGAAAAGCTTTACTGGGTGCTGCAAAAGCTAAAAAAAATATGAAACATGAAACATGTTGTGCCACTTGTAAAAATTATTGTAAATTGTAGAAAAACTGCTTCACCTAAAACAAAATACTGCAAATATGAAAAAGTATACATAAATATTTTAATCTTGAAATGTAATGTAACAATTTGGATCAGAAACCAAATCACCGTCCAGCATTTGGGAATCCCTATGGGCTACATATAATTTCCCCCCCTCTTAATCTATTCAATTCAGTTTCTGAGGAAAAGAAAAGAAACCTGCTGTAGAATGTAATTGCCTCTCTGGTTCAATCAAAAGGGCTTTTGAAAGCAAATGGTGCCACAGTCCAAACTCATCCCTGCACTGCCAGGATGGATATTGCTGCATTAGAGAATAACTCACTGCATGGCTTTAAAATCATGTTTCACCTCTCATTTGGCTGCTGCTTGTTATTCTCAAAATATGTGCAAAGGGTCTATAAATAAACATGAATAGAGGGGAGAAAGATTGCAGTCCCTGCTGAATAGGAGGATACTTTGAAGATGCAGTCGGCTGCGTTTTTTCCCCCCATTCACTGTTCCGTCCGTCTGGGTGGAAAGAAAAAAAATAGGTGGAATACTTGTGGGCAAATATTTGGTTTTCCCAGAATAAAACAAAGATGAGCTGTTAAAGTAATTACTATGCCCTGTGGATTTACATTATCGTGACTGGGACTTCAATGAAATTAATGGAGAACACGAGGTCTCCGTTTTAATGTTATTTATTTATTTCGTCTAAGGCTACATTCATTGAACCAAGTTTGAGTGTGTGAGGAAGGACGGTGCTGATGCTGAGTCTCTGTGTGACAGAGCAAAGCAGCACCATATGGACTTTGTCCTAGATGAAGGAAATGAGCCTCAACAGTGAAAAATCCCAGAAGGACCTTCCAAACCATTTGAAAAAACGCAATCATCAGCACCACGCATGTGTGACCGCGATCAGCACGCGCATTCTAACCACAAATGTAGACTACATCCAAACATCATGAAAACATTTATTAATATTATTTTTGTTAACTGATGTTATTTTGCTTCACGTTAAGTTGCAAAGCCATGAAAAGTGAATTTAACACAAATTAAACGCTGAAAGACATGCATTAAAGATCTTACTTACTGGTCCTAAGGTGCAGATATTTTTTCCTCTTCATTAACCTGCTTCATTAATAAGTCCAGTATCCGTTAGGTTGTTTAGGTTGTTTTACACACATATTTTTTATTCTTATTTTATCTAACTGCAAATGTCCTCTCCGAAGCCAAAGGAAAAACAGCAGGTGCTCTTTGCTCCAGCAGCGGCTGCGCTCTGTCCTTAATTCTCCTCCCTCGGTGTTTGATAGTTACCTCTGCCTCGCTTCCAACAATCAAAAGTGCATTTGCAGATTTGCAGTCTGGTTTGACGGGGGTGGGGTGGCTGATGCGCTAAGTGTGCACGACCCCGGGGGTGTTCCTCGAGATCTCTTCGTCGTGCTCTGGACAAACAAGATGCTGCCTGGAAGCGGAGAGGACAGCGGTGCCACTGAGCGGATAGACTCACATTGCGCGCATCCCCGGGCTCTCTGCTCTCTCTTACTATGTGCGCAGGAAGAAGCGCCCACTGGTGACGCGTGGAAACACACACACACATAGCGCGCACAGTAATGCGCCACCAGCCTACGGGCACCTGTCATTCCACAAAGTGAGAACTCATCTCATCCCGGGATAAATTTATTGAGCACAGAGTTTGAGAAAATTCCTAAAAGCAGCAGGAAAAAAAACTGAGCTGCTTGATTTAAAATACATACACCCATAGGACAGAAGGAAAAACAACTAGCGGAAAATAGAAAAAAACAATAATATTATAGTTTAAAAAAGGGTAATATACTGTAATATGTTAACTAAAATGTACAAATACAAAGTGAGACTACCTATCACATTGGGGTCATTTTGTTGTAACATAAGCAGAATTTTTCTTTAAGAGGGGGCTGTTTTACTTTCATCACTCACCTTCTAAAATTGGGTTCATAGTTTATCACTGGTTATCAAAATAATAAAATAAGCTATGTTTGTGCCTGAGTCTGTGTGTTTGACATATTATCAAAATATCTTGTAAACCAATGAAAAAATTTTAATCAAAAGTAACCATTAGAGATACTTCTACAAATGATTCTCAATTTAGCGTGATAATGGCAGTTACCTGACATTTGCACAAACAAAAATGGCAATAAATCAATTACTTTTGGAAAAAATTTAGTTTTAATACAGAAGAGTTACAATGATGATAAAAAAACATTTGTGCTTTTATTGCTGTCAGAAATCAATCATCTGCAATATAAATTGTCCTTTACAAACATTTTATATAACATAACTTTTTCAATGTGTGACTCAATGGTGGGCAGCGCTAATTTAAAATTTAGTTGAGTTAATTTCTAAAGCACTTTTTAATTTATTTAGGTTCACAAGTTCAAAAGCACATATGCTCAAATAATCTTAGCGGAAGCTAAACATAAAGCACAAGTCTATCCCCATTCTCCAGGAAAAAACCCGTTAAAATCATGAGACATGTCAACACAACACCTCCATCTAGTGTAATGATAAATTTCTTTGACACATTAGCAATTGTAGTTGCAGTTTGGTGTGGTGATTTGTTAAAACAAACTTTTGAGTCATGGTGTTAAAAATATAAATAGTTGTGGATTGCTGGTTCTGCTGCTTCTTGGTCATTTTCTTATGTTTAAGGTAGGGCTTGGTATTTATCTTTATTTTTAAAATGTCCTTCTGTTAGGAATAATAAAGTCAGGAAATAACTCAAATATGCAAAACTTCACTTCTTAGCTTCCATGGACCTAAACAAATAAACAAAATGTGACCACCGATGGAGGACCCT
>JARVJO010000365.1:9710592-9721501 GCA_031762555.1 Cynodonichthys magdalenae
CGGGAGAACTTCGAACACGTTCCGGGGGAGGTGGGGGACATTGAGTCCGAGTGGGCCATGTTCCGTGCCTCCATTGTTGAGGTGGCTAACCTGAGCTGTGGCCGTAGGGTTGTCGTGCCTGTCGTGGCGGCAACCCTCAAACCCGCTGGTGCACAAAAACATATCACTTAAAAAATAAATAAACAATAAATAGGCCTAAAAGTAAATAAATCCCTCATGATTTCAGCTGACACTAAATTTACTGTTATTTCAGTTTGTATTTTTCCAATACTTGTTTTAATTTAATTACAAATTTAGCCTTGACCTTAAACATATGTGTAAATAAAAATGTTATAAAACCAACAATCACAAAACGGTTTAAAATCTGTCCGAAGTGCAAGAAATGTTTAAATGTTCCATCTTCTCTGTTTATCTGTGTATAAAATAAAAACAACAATGCTGAACTATTTTATTTACTATACCTATAGCCTGGTGAAAAACCAGCCCCTTGTCCTTCACTTTGCTTCATAGAGAGGGTCTGGACTCTCGGCTATTGAGAAGCGATTGCTTGCTATAGGCGTGGCCTCTGTTGAAGTTTAAAATGATTGGATTGGTTGGCCGCCACGTATGTGTGCACCTGTGCCAAATACGGAGCTGAACGAGACGGTTGTAAATGATTCTGCAGGCTTTGTCAGACAAATTTAATTTGGAAGCCTTATCAACATGAACTGGTTTCATTCACTTCCTCCACTGCCACTGCTAAACTACAAGCAAACACTGAGCAGAAAATTGGCGTCAATCAAAACTCCTCCTTCTGTTTGCTGATTGGCCCAGGTAAAAATTCTATCGAAGACATTCATTGTCTATGGGAAAAATCCCAGATGGAGCAGTGAAGGGAAACTAAAATTGAGCGGAACTGCATAGGAAGGCAAGGGTCAGGCTACTATAGATACTGTATAAAACAATTATTAGTGTGCAAAATGTGATAATATTTATGCACCTAAAATGTAGCAATTACATTTTTGCTTTTGATTAAAAACAAATAAAGCATGCAATGCATTTTGCAAATTCTGTTTTAATACAGTGAAACAATTATATACTTGCTTAAGCTTCTCATACTGTCAGAATCTGAAACTGGTCCATATTTAGTGTGGAACATTTACATCTACTGATAGTGTTGTGTTTTTATCCATTCTATGAGTGGGACATTTATTTTAGTTTTTTAACATCTCTATTGTTGAATAGGCCTGTACTCCAGTTTGATTCTGTTGTCAGAGAAGCTGTCAGCAACTTGGTTGAGATCCTCAGAGCTCCAGCCAGCATCTGGAAAAGTGGTCAGTGTGTGCAGAGGCGTGAATTGCATGTTCGGTCTCACCCTGCAGAGAGATGGGTGCCAAATTGTGGGGGGCTGGCTGGCGGCAGATGGTGTGGGGTGTGAGATTAGACTAGGCATTGACACATGGCAGGAGGCTGTGCTGGTGTGAAGCTGCTGTGGGTGAGAGTGGAGTTCAGAGATCTGCTCCATGGGACTTGGCACCCGCATTGAGGAGGAGTAGATTTACATATGTGTCTGCATCACCAGCTCTGCTTCAGCCGCTGCTTCTCCAGCATCTTCTGGGAAAAAAAATATTAAATGCAACATTTCTTTTTTTCTTAAAATAATCCAAAACAGTCAGCAGAGAATACAGCTTGCTTCTTGTGCTCCATTTTTCTCACTGGACTGAGCTTTGTGCCAAAAGTTTATATATAAACTGGATGAATAACTAAGTAATCACTGGCTATTGCTGCTTTGCATATGGCTATGCTTAGAAAATAGACTTCTTTATAATAACGCTGCCAAAAAGCAGAATGATACTACTGCAGGAGTTCATTAATAACAAGCCAAGCCCATAATTCTTTAAGAAAGATAATGGGTTTTACACATATTGGGGCACACTGAAATAACGGTATTTTTACTGGTGCAATTAGGTACAAGATCCTTGCTCGAGGGCATAAATATGGTGCTTTGCACTTATCACTTAGGTTTGTTAAACGTGTTGCTGATACAGTAGAAAAGGGGTCTTGATATGATTGCCATGAGACATTTTTTAAGGATGCAGGCTGAACATTTCACTTGCAGGACAGCTTGAAGTCAAAATGAATTTAAAAATACTTTTTTTCATGGGGAATAGTCTTGAGTCTTGAACCTGTATGTTGATGTTTTCCCTGGTAAGTGAGAGGTTAAATTCCCTGCGCCTTTGGCTGGGGGTATAGGCTCTATGTGTGGTTGTTGTCTGTGCAGTGAGCCACAGTTCAGAGTACACAACCTTCTTGGGTGTTGAAAAGATGCTCCAGCTGGAGACTGCATTATTTGGTTGTCCTGCATGCCTCCAGAGGTGTTCTGGAGTCAAAGCTAGACTCATTCACCAGTGGATAACATTATAACATGATATAATGCTAAAAAAAAGGTGATTTTACATAATATTACCCCTTTAACAGAAAATGACTTTAGGGAAAAATGAATTTCATTGATAAGAAAAGTACTTCAGTTATAAAAATACTCACAATAATCAGGAAAGTAAAAATACTATTACCAACAAGTGTTAAATTCACTTAACCGATCTGTTTCCATCAAACCGAGCTGAGTAAATTTACTCAACATGGTTTAGTGCCAGTTGACATACTTCAATTCTTTTCATGAGTTTCAGTCATATTTCATTTTGTAATATGTCCAGTCCAGTCTGTTTTCCAGATGAATACTGAGGTATTTATATTCCTCAACCACCTCCACTTCTTCTCCCATGATGAAAACAGGGTTTTATCTAACACTATTTATCCTGAAATCTATAATCATCTCCTTTGTTTTGTTCACATTCAAGATGAGATGATTGTTCCCACACCATGCCACAAAGCGATCCACCAGCTCTCTGTAAAGCTGTATTTCTAAAAGTTACGATCAAAAAACTACTACATATCTTCAAAAAAAATTTTTATGTATTATAACAAAGTAAATGTATTTAATTGATACACCTCTGCTGGGAACACCATGGAATCTTCACAGAAAATCTGGAAGAGGTGGAAAGAGATTTCTGGGCCTCTGCCTGTGTGACCTGACTCTGGAACAAGAAGTGAATGGATTAACATTCTTTATTTTATTTTTTCTGATTCTTTGTTCTTTTGCAGGCTGACTTGAAAAAATTATGATTTCTCCTAATTTTAGGCTCTTGATCATGTTGACACATTTAACTAATTTTGCATTAGGAGATGAAAGTGTGGTTGTATCAGAGCCTCATGTACACCTGTAGAGGCAAATATAACCAGAAGAGGGAGACAGAGACCACACATTTAAAAGAATATCAGGCTTTCTTTAAAAGAATTGTAATTTTTACTTGTATCCTTTAGAGGGGGGCAGGGGACTGTCTGAAAAACACACTTGTCTGAGGAAAAAGAAGGAGGCTCTATTCTGCATTAGTTTAAGCCAGTTATTTCATTAGTAAAAACTTAAATATTTGCTGCCTTTTAAAATTACGGATAATGATTGAAGACTGTATTTCCAGTACATTGATTCTTACACTAAGGCAAATAACTGTAATTGTAATAGGGTTAGAAAAAAAGAGAAATCTGTTGTTCAGAACATCAAGCATTTTATACAAAAGAGCAAAAACCAAGAAAAATGTGTTTCTGTATGTTTAATAATACAAGTGATAATACACACATTACTATTTAAAGATGTAAATTACAAATTTGTAAAAATACAATCAACATGTTTAACATACAAAATTACAGAATTTTACTTATATTTATATGAAAAAAAAATTGATTTATTTTATGATTTGATTTATTTTAATTTATTCACTGCTGCTACTATGCAACAAAAAAGAAAGATTCCTTAAAGGAATGCAGATCTACCACCATCTTTCAAGGCAGATGTTTTAAACAGATGTGTGAATGGGTGAATGATTGAAGCGTAATGTGCTTAACAGTCTAATAGGAATTGATAAAGTGCTAAAGTACAGTAAGTTCAAGCACTTCACCATTTTACCATAAGATGAAAAGAGACGTAGGCTACATGTTTTGGTCAAACCTTGTAAACTGCACATGCACAATCAAATGCAAGATTTGGAGAAATATTGTAGCACTTAGAGTACGTATTGAAGATGACTCTCAACTACTACCATTCATAGTCGTAATTTGCAAGGGGTTTAGGAGGGTTAAGACCCCCCTCCCCTCCAATAATATGACCCAGTCAATATAACTCCCCCAATAAAATGACAAAATGTGCTCTAACACAATAGAATTTAACTGGTCAAGTACACGGCTGCAGCTCTCTTGTTGACTTTAGGTAACTTTGACCTGATTTTGAAATTTCTTTGTACATTTAAACATAAATGCTGAAAATGACATGAAGGGTTTTAGTCTGATTTTCACATTACAGCTGTATTTGTTGAGTCATGTTGTAATGTTTCCTTGCTCAATTGTAGTGAACATGGTAAATACCTAGTCTTAGAAAATTGAGAACCTTCGGTATGTCGTATAACCTATCCTAAAAATGTCAAATATTTGTTACTGTTGGGGAAAAGTGTTTAGTTGTTGAATTGTCTTGTAACAAAAAAGGTGCAGAGTAAATACAAAGTAAAAAAATGTAAGTAAATCACAATAAAATGATTACAATGTATTTTAACCACAAAATATCCAGAATTATTTTGATTCAATAAGTAAATAAATAGGCAGAGCCCTTACTACCACTCCAAACTTTAGCTCAATCTGCAAATATAGCTAAATATTGCTAATTTTGTGTTAGTGGTTGAAGCCATCTTTTGGAATGACTCCAAAAGTTAATTTGTCATAAATTAACATGCACCTAATACTTTCTGAAAACACTGGCTCCCAGCTTTGACCACATCAAATTGTAATCAGTATCTGTAAAACAGACTGAGTTGTAACCATTTTTACGTTGTAAAATCTCTTAGCTGTGGCAGCCATCTTGAATTGGGTCGACTCTAAAAGTGAATCAGTTTTAGATGTGCATTAGCCTAATACTATGTGAGAGTTTCTTTATTTGTTGCTTTTGTCACCGGGTGATAAAGATCAATACATCCGTATTAACCAACAAGCTACTGTAATTAGCATAGAACATCTTACTATAACGACAGTCTTCCGAGGCAGGAAATGAGTCATAGAGGCTGAGGCCTTTTAAGGGAATCAACATGAAAAGTTGTTTGTGGCATAAATGTCACATATAACCAAAATAATGAGCAGCATTGATCGTTATCTCAGGAAAGACACCTGCCTGTTAGCTCAGGGTACATAATTAAGTGTTGGCTCCTCTGATCAAACCTTTATTGAAGCCGTGGATTTTATGAAGACTGACTTTAGTTTTGCATAGAAGAAAAAAGCATTGTTTCCAGGCAGCTGAACTCTGACTTTGTGTTGTAAGAATGAATTAGTACATTTATTTTGCTACAATTTATAAACATATTTATTTGTATGTGAAGAAAATTTTGTGACCAATTAAATTTTAGATACAGTTTTATCATTTACTTTAAACAGTGATAGAATTAACATCTCTACTTAATGCGTCCTTCTGCAGGATAAACAAAGACTTTTTAAAATTTTCTGTATAGCAGTGCTGACGTAAAAGGTACCGACCCCGGGGCTGTGACCAGGGTGTTGTATTAAATATTATGATTTATGAGGAACACACAGATGTTAGTGTACGAGCAGCAAGAGAGGAGAGAAGCCATTGCTTCAGTGGCTCTGAGCATGAATCTTAAGAATAAACCTTTTCTACAGAACTTGGTTTTCTGTGCAATTCTTCGGGCATACAATTTTTGAACAGTTTCTTACACAAGAATACAGATTTGAATTTTTTATAACTACTGTTGCTGTATACGTACCCATTTATTCTGTAGTGCCCTTTCAAGAAAGTCAGCCATTTTGTAATGCTGTTTGAACATTTAACTAGAATTTTTTTTTTCACTTGTTACAGTTAACTAAAACTAACTAAATAACAAAAACTGAAATTGAAAAAAAACATTTTAGTTAACTGAAATAAATAAAAACTGTAATAAAATTTTAAAAAATGATAACTGAAACTTTATAATCTTTTTACAAAACTAACTGAAATATAAGAATATCCTTAGTTTTATTGTTTGTCAATTTATTTTGAGCCGTGTGGACTGATTAAACAATTTTTTTAGTTCAATTTAAGCAGTTTCACATTAGCTGTGACAAGCTTACAGCACCTCATGGTCCGTAATAATGCTTGTTTACAGTCTGCTGCTGCTGCTCAGCGCTCGCCTGCAAAATGACAACAAAAGTTGGGAGAAAGTGGCAAAGTCCAATTTGGGATTTTTTTTTAATATGAGTACAAGAAAATTAAAAGTGTCTTGTAGTGGAAACAGGTCATAAAATAGGTGGAATACTTCTCAAGGGACTAACTAACTGTGAGTATCTTGACAAACTAGCTTCTGTTAGTAGTTCCCATGAAAAACAAGCCCCAGCCATGTAGCACCAGTATGTAGACAACTAATGTCACCTTCATAAAACAATTGCCCAAATCCTTTGTTGGCAAAATTGAGCCACAGGATTATTTTAGGAAGGTGTTGCTATAATGGACTGCTTTGACTGGTGATCAAAAAGCTGCTGGTTAGGTAACTCATAGGAACACTTCAAGCGGGAGGTTGCATAGGCAAATATGTTTATTCAAACTACAAAAAAAAAAAAATGAAAACGAATACTAGAATTAATAAAAACTAAACTAAAAGTAACTGCATTGAAAAAGGAATGATAACTAATAAAAACTAGCAAATCCACTTTAAAAACTAATTAAAACTAACTGAATTAAAAGAAAAAATGTTACAATGAATTAAAACTAAACTATAATGAAAAATCCAAAACTATTATAACCTTGCTCATAAGTCCCTTAGAAACATGTTATGGTTTAATAAAGTAGTGAACAGAAGTTGTACACTAGGAGGAAAACACAAAAATGCAATGCAGCCTTAGCTAACACAGCAGGCTAAGGCTGATGTCCATCATCTCTTTGATTGACCTGTATAGTTAATCAGTTGTAAATGTAAACCAAATAATAAATTTTTGAGAATGCCATCAATGTGTTCAGTGTTTATGAGACCATTTGCAAGTAGAAAAATGAATTCACATACAGAAAACAGACAAAAACATTATCCCCCCACCTTTTACCTCTCAGTGGTGGGGGATGAATGTGATTATTATGGCAGAATTTTTATTTTTATTTTATTATTGTCTTAGCTGGGGCATCAATCCCAATTTTGTGACAGACTGTGATTTTATGCACCCAAACAGAGAAATACAAAGACACAAACAGTGAGAAAGGGTAGTATTCAACACAGGAAAAAAGGTGGAAGAGGTGTGTTGCGCTGGGCTGACTTCATCAGAGCTTCATCTGAACACAAAAAGGCGAGACAGAAACTCGATTACTGGGAAATGGAAGTCTACTGTCGTGTGACTGAGTGTGTTGCGGGGGGTGGGGGGGGGGGGTGGTTGCAACTCCAAGATGATACCATCAAAGTTCTGCTTTATTTTGCTTGATGAGGAAGCAATGTCGCATCCCTCGAGCTGCTCGAGGGCACGCTGATGTCATCTGCCTGTCAGACACAATGACGGGAAGCCTCCCTGCCTGCCAAGAGCCACAAGTAAATTCATGAATGGCTGAATGGTCTGTGCTGGTGGATTCATCAGGTCTCACAATGAAACCGGTCAAGGCGCTGATAATGGACAGAGGATGCATTAGCATTTTGCTTGATGAGGTAACATGATAAAAGCTCAAACATATTCTGTGCAGTTGATAAGGTACACACAGTCTTTGATTTATTCATATTCCATTGCATTGATGCCTGCACGATGCTTGGGATTTATCACAGGAATCTCTTTGGTGCATCTGGGGGGGTTGGTACAGGGTGGTGTTTACCACACATGCTCCACCCCTTGATCCTCAGAGACACAATAGAACTTCTTCAGAGTATTTTTAGGGGCTCATGCATATTGTTGAAGGCTTAACGTGTGGGTTGGGTGTGTCTTTTGAGAACTTTGTTCCACTGACAGATTTATCAACAGTATCTTTTATGAGCCTCTAGCCCTTCTACTAAAGGAAGTGGATGCAAACATATGTGGTCTTTCTAGATTAAACCTCATTTGAGATCAACAATAGCTGCATTGGAAACATTTAAATCAAGCCCTAAATCGTAAACTTTCACACTCACGACAGGCTGGAGGTACAGGAATTGTGAACAGATCAGTGCCAGTTCAAGTAAGCAGCATGATAAGAGCCTCATGAATGCTTATAGGAGTAGTCCTCTCAGATAAATAAATCCCAACCTTGACTACCCACCACTGCCAGACAGCATTTAATGAGATGCAGCCAGATTGCTAATTGACTTCCTGGATTCCTCCTTGCCTATGTCTCCATGGCAACTAAACCAGCCATCTTTTTTATACCCAAAGAGAGGAGAACTGTTTTATTTGTTTTAATTTTCACTCTCTTTCTCTCCTGAATAATACATTGATGATTGCATTTCCATTCCGAAATCACTCCAAACTGTTAGCTGCTAATGTTATTAAAGAAATAATGAAGCTTAATCAATGCAGAACATGATTAAAAAGATTACATCAGTTAAAGGCATTAATGACTCAGACGTACAAGGCAGGGTTGTGAATAAGAAGCACTGTCGGTAAGGACCATTAAAGGAGACACTGTTGGTGCGGAACAGGGGAGGGGGACTGGGCTCGTCGGAGTGTCTGGTGTCCCGCTGACACCAACATGGCCCTCTCTGTTCCCTGTCAAAGTGACACAAACCAGTCCTGAATCTCTGCTGCCGGCCTCCTGATGGACGGCCAGTCTGTGAATCTCTCCGCCTCACTGACACGCCGACTCCTCCCGCCCCCAGAGATCAGATTATGTATGTCCTCATCAGATGGGTAACAAGATCCAGGATGCCTCATCCTGGTGGTGGGACACAGGAAATAAAACACAAAGCAGCACTGCTGTAGTTTGCACTGACAAATGCAGCAGACACGAGCCATTCTAAACAAACCGTTGATTACGTTTAAGCTTTAAAATGACGGGTTGTTTATTACCTCCACCTCATTTCCTCTGTTCAGGCCAAATGTCAACATCAGTATAAACTTAGATCTCAATAAAACTATTGAGTTTCAAACAGACGTTTGATGTATAATTTAGATTTGAAGGATACTCAAAACATTTCTTTGTTGTGTTTATTTTGAAATGGTCCATGAGTTGTACCCCTAAATTGTTTTGCTTAGATTAGAAATTTCAAAACTGCACTATAGGGATCAGGTTATAGTCGCTTTTAGTGCCGAATATGAGCCAGACTCTACAAACCTCTGGAAGATAATATTCTGTTATAATACACTCCCAGGGCAAAAAAGTTTTATCCAATGCGAATTATATGACAGGAACAGATCAATGGTAATGTGGTACCGAATTTGGCTCAGGGACACGTCAGCACGTTGACTGGGAAAGCCAGGAATCAAAGCAGCTGCCTTTGGGTTTATGAACAATCACCTTAGTTGCTGTTTTTTAACTTAGTTTTTAAATTAAAGGTGCTGTTATTTTTATATAATGTCGATTTAATGAAGACGTTCTTTTTCTTAAAAGCTATGCAAAAATGGGACTAAGCAAATTGTTGTACAGCTATGTGTGAAAGTAACTCTAACTGTGTGGTCTTATTTCACCTTATATTACATTCAATTTATCACAGCTTATCTCTTTGTCATGTAATAATAATAATAATAATAATAATAATAATATTAATAATAATAATGTTTCAATAAATTGTGACGGTAAACTACAATTTAACCACAGCTGCCCTGGAGCAGACTGACAGAGGCAGGGCTGCCATACTGCACCATTAGTAGGCATGGCGAAGTGGTGAAGTGTCCAGACTGGGGATGATGTGGCCCAGCTCATGAGAATGCAGCCCGTGAATTGAGACACAGTCTATATTCTCTGAATCTGCATCATACCTTCTTGAATTAAAAAAAAAACAAGTTTTCCTAATAAGCTTTTAAATGCTTTACAATCACCAGAGTCAAACAAATCATTTGTGGATTACTTTCATTGCCCCCTCTAGTGCCAGTCCCAGGATTAGATAAATAAGTTCTTTTTCATTTTGTGTAAAACTTGTGCCAAAGAAAAAAAGTTCAGAACTATGAATGCTCTACCACTTTGAGGCAGATGATCTGTTAAAAGAACAGCTGACAAAAAAACAAAACTATATTCAATATCAAAAGTAATTTTTCATGTTTTTATTTTTTTATCTCCAAGAAACATTTTTTTAAATTCATGACTAAACGCATCCAGGCTGGAGATAAGTCGTTACCTCATGTGAAGTAGTTTAAGTACATATCTTGGAGTTTTGTCCACAGATGATGGCATGATGGAGCAGGAGATGGAACAGTGAACCAGGACCTTGTCTGCAGTAGTCAGGCAGTCTGTTAAATAAGTTGAATCAAAAGACAAGCTCTCAACCTTCTAAGTTTCAACCCGCACCTATGGCCATGATGGATGGATGGATAGACTTCAGCTCATGATAAACGAATGAAAGGTGGAGGGCAAAATGTATGCTTTTTATAAATGCTAGGCCTTCAATGCAAAATTATCCCTGCAGATAAAAACAAGTGTGTGTAAACATGTGATTTATAACTCTGGATAATCCCACAGACACTGCATTAATGAAAAACTGAAAAGACAGTGAAGCAAAAAGGAAGCATTATTTCTATTGATTTCCTCTGTTTCTTTGAAATTTGCTTCAGGGGTTAAGACTTGATTAGATGGGGTTCTGGGTCTAAACTTATTGATTGTTTGTAGGCCCCCTTTTAAGCCACTTCGCTGGTTATTACCTATCCTCCCACTCCCCTGTGGGCAGCATTTGCCCTGCTCCCCCCCCAC
>JARVJO010000365.1:9741862-9762392 GCA_031762555.1 Cynodonichthys magdalenae
GTTTTTCAGCCGTATCGAAATTGGTTTATTTCGCAAAACTGCAATGGAAACACTTTTTTTCGCATTACGGGAGTCACATGATCAACAACCGGCTGTTTCTATTGCAATATAGTTGAACATCATCAGCATAGAAATGATAAGACACATGTGAAAACTGACTTATTATTTGGCCAAGAGGGAAAATGTACAAAAGAAAGAGAATAGGTCCCAATACTGAGCCTTGTGGTACCCCACATAGCAGGCTCTTGGATTCTGACATTATCTGATTTGCATGAACACTAAAAGTTCTGTCAGAAAGATAGGAAATAAACCAGTCCAATGCCAGGCCTGATAGACTGGCTACATCTCGTAGCCTGTTAATCAGAATACTGTGCTCAACAGTTTAAAAAGTAGATGTTAGATCTAAGAGAACCATCACCGTGGATTCTCCAGAGTCGGCTGACATTAAAATATCGTTAGAAACTTTAAGTAAAGATAAGTGAGGGCACAGATTTTGTTGTAAAGTGCTTTGAGTATCTTGGTTGGATAGGAAGGTGCTATATAACTACAGTCCATTTACCATTTATTGCCAGTAGGGCTAGGTAATATAGACAAAAAAAAAAATCTCAATCATTTTTTTTCATTTCCCGATATCGATAATCTGACGATATCTATTTTATTAAAAAAAACATGCTGTCAAACCCTGTTTGCTTACTAGGACATCTATGGATATAATAAACTACAAAAACATTTTAAACAGTCTCCTAGAGAACATGGTGATGTTCTTCTGACGATGATGATGAGGGGCTAAACGTTTATGTTCATCAGTCAACAATTCTGACTCTCAGCATGCACGCGCTGCGGCACACTCCCGTGGTAGTGATCTCGGCTCGGTTCAGGCTCGGTTTGCGCTTTGGGTAGTTACTCGTGCATGGAGGTGTTTATACTTGGCACTTACATTATTGAAGTATTCTCCATGTGGCAGAACACTTTATAACTTGTGAAATGCTATAGAATAGGAGAGCAAAAGCGTGACGAGCAAACAAACTGAATGTTGCGCGTCACGTGCAGCCTTTGCATGAGGAGGTTGGTCACACGTGCAAAGTTGGACATATTGGTTTGATAATGCCACTCTGACCACAAATATTTAATATAAAGTTAGGTTTTAGAGTTCAAAGTTCCGAGAGTGGTATGGGAGGAGACGTTTACTCACTCAGGACTCCTGCTCCTGCTTTACCTGGCTTTACTGACCCGCCCTACTTTGCTCTCATTGGATAAAAGTGCTCTGGGGTTTGTTTGCACCGGCAGCCGCTGTTTAGTTCAGTTGCCACCGACCCCAATCACTTGACTAAATCATGCCTGGTGATTGGCTCAGATGCTGCCAACCCCAGTCACATGACTGAATCTTAACTGCTGATTGTTTTTTGTGGCAAATATTCCATGAATGAGGACTTATGCTACTCTCCTTCACCACTGTATTTGTTGTGGTTTCGAGACAGTATGAATACTCGATAATGTAAAAATGCATATCTTTAAAACAACATGGACAATATAATCGTCTGCGATATATATCTCCCACCTCTAATTGCCAGTCTGTCTAGGTACCAACCCTCACTTTTTGTTAGGAGGTTTGAACCACCACCGAAGGATCCTGGATAGAACAGCTACAATTAGCTACGTAGGAGGCCAGGTTCATGCTTAGAAATTAAGCTGCCATCTGGGAAGAGTTCAGAGTAGTATTGCTCTTTCAAAGGAGTCACATAAAGTACACCCAAAACTCACTGGAAGTATTATGTATCCTCTCTGACGTAGGAATGCCTTGGCATCCCCCAAGAGGAAAAAGATTGTTTCACTGGGGAGAAGGACATGTTTTGCCTCCATAACCTGACTATGTATAAATTAGCATTAGAAGATGATTGGATGGATGGATGGATGGATGGATGGATGTACTCTCACTGTTATTAAGTGGACAGAAGAAGGCAACAAAACAAGGTGTAATCATGCACATAAAAATAAGTTGTGATTTTCATAAATTGGTCATGCAATATTTGCTTACACAACTTGTTAATTATTTAGTAGGAAACACTGTTTTTATTTACTACTGCAATGAAAAATTCACCAAATATCTTGCAAATTTGAGTCACAGCCCAGTAAGATACTACCTTCTCTGGCTCTGTTAAGATACATTTTTCTTGGATATCTACAAGACTTTACCTTTTTAAAATTTTGGCTGAAGCATCTCAAACTGCTTGTACTTCCAGAGGCAGAATACACTGCAAGATGAGCATCATAGTGCTTTTGCCCTTCAGCAGCAGTGCTGGGTCTGGTGGTAACTATATTGTTCTGGGTGCAACAAAGGGCTCAAGAGTTGGATAAAGAAAGAAACACTTCTTGTTGTTCATTTGATTTTTTTAGTTTTTTGCCATGAGCAGAAAGAATAGACCTGTTTGGGACAGAGCGGACTGAAGATAGATTTGGCTGAAGCACAAAGCTTCAGCGAAATGTTGGCTTAAATTGAACAGGAAAAAATAAAACCTATAATTTCAACTTCACATGAAACTTTTGCTGGTTGCTATGTACAGTCTGTAATGGATAGGGTTTTTATCAGCATTAGAAATGTAATTTCAGGTTGTAATCCAGCTTACTGGATAAGATCTGGAGTATCAGATGGCTTTCAGCGATTACAGAACTCAGTTTGACAACAGTCAATCACACTATCACTAATTGTCTGTTTAAGGTGCCCTCTTATCTGAGCAGTGTTGCTGATGGTTTTGCCAAAAAGCCAACATCGCTGCGGTATCTGTCAGTGCTGAGGTGTTCAAGCATGTTCTCCATGGTGGCTGCACAGATGTGTGGGGAAGGTGTGGTGCCTAGCAAGTGCGCGGATCTTAATTTATGTTCAACTCAGGCTCCAGCACTGGAAGCAATTACAGAGAGGGCTCGTGCTCCATGTGCTGCAGGCAGACAAGTGAGAGTGCTACACCTCAGCCCTGCCCGAGCCCTCCTCTTTCATGTCTGTCACCAGTGACAGCAGCAAGGGGCACATTTCCTGACAGAATGTTCTGGAAATGTGTTTGGTTACATGAAATATTCATTTCCTTTCCTGTTTTCTGGCAATATGCACCCTCTCTCACACGCACACATATACAGTATATTTAAGATACCAGTGATTGGTTTAGAAAGTGGATTAGGAGACGGATGTGATGTTTCCACAGATAAGGGTTTGACAAGGGACGGGTGGAGGGTGTGGACAATAAGAAGTGCTGATCATCAGAATTGAAGTTTATTTCTTATTTAACAGGCCACTGCATCATCAGTGCAATGAGGTTGACATGATCAATGGCCTCGTGGAGTTCCCAGACAATTAATCTGTAAAGTTAATCGTGAAGGACAAACCCAGAGCATGGCCAATGTTATCTCATGTGTTCAGACCTTTGTTTCCCAGCAGGAGGGAATAAGAGGTCAGGAGGCAAAGCTGTGTGTTATGCATACATCCCTGCCTGAGGCTGCGGTTTTACACATTGCACATTTTTTGTAGCTGTTTTCATCTGATGCAGAACATACCATTTGACTTTTATTTATTTTCATTGAAACTCCAACTTTCATGTTTTTTTGTCCTTTTTTTTTAAGGAGGTGTACATGCCACCAGTCAACAAAAAATAAATAAATAAGAAATGAAAATGCTTTGTTATTGTTAGACGTCTTAGTGAACCTGTCGTGTTGATATTCCAGCCTCTGGGCTGGTTCACAGGTTTTTTATGAGCATTTTCCTCCTTGGCATCCAGTACAAAGATTGTGATTTGTGGTGTTATTCAGCCTCATCTGCTTTACAAATTGGAGTTTTTATGTTTAATTATTCAACTGAGATAAGGCTCACGTGAAAACCATAAGCAATAATGAAAGCCAATAAGAGGAAGTTTTATGGGAGGAATTCTAATCCCATGGTACATTGCTGTCAGCTTTAAACTCGTTTTCCAATCATTCCGTCCTAGTTTTTGCTTGTCAGCTCAGATTTATTAGGCGTCTGTTGAATCAGAGTGCATTTTCTCTAACTTCTGTGTTTATATTGAAAACCTTGGCAACAAGGGCAATACAACCATAAGATTGTCAGAGAAACAACAAACATGACAGAAATGCCCTAAAAAGCATGAAGTTATTGGCCTTAAGTCACTGAGAAACTTGGGTGATTTCCATTTTAATTGTGGGCTCAATTTGGAATAACTCATGCATTCGTAGGTAAGATGAACAAAGAGCACAGGAATAAAAGTGATAAATGTAGAAACGGTAACAGAGGAGCCCGGTATCATCCGCTTTGTGCCCATTGAAGGGTATTGTGCATGTCTGCATGGATAAGGTTACAAGGGGACCCTTGGGACAGGAAAGTGAAGGGCACCAAAGATGAGAAAGGACATTTTTGACAGGCAGAGGACACAGAGGACATCATGTAGCTGCAAAGAAAAGACACACACCCTGCTTTGTATATTTGTGTTTTCAGTAAATTTGTCAGAACTGCATTGTACAGTAAAAAAAAGAAAACACCAGGTTAGCTGTTTAGTTAAATAAATGGTAAAAACATTAGGTTTATACTGAAATTAGGCTTATCAGCTATTACAACAAAGAGGCTTGAGCTAACAGGACAAGTTGTGTTTTGACTAATATTTCTGATTAAACTACCTTTTAATGACTTTTTATCATATTCTTGAAACTACAGGTTTACCTACTCTTATTAGATTTTTTTAGTTTATCTATGGTCATGATGTAGAGGAAAAACTAGTATCTGGGTGCCACAGTGCCACCAAACCTGCTGTAACAAGCCACATAGACCTCGCCTTATTTACAGAAGAATTTAACATCTGTAGTAATTTTACCGAAAATAATCAACCAAATACCTCTAGCTTCAATTTTAATTTTAACAATCAAATCAATTGCTCATCTCTGTGTTTTGTGAGCCTTCTGTCAGAAAAAACGGTTGAGCAAATAGAGTATTTTAAATACTTAGGGACACAGCTGGACACCCTCTGAGCAGCTCTTTCAGAGACTGAAACATCCTTGCTGCAGAAAGGGGCGCTTTCGCAGGTCATTCATCCCAACCACAGTTAAACGCATCATGATGTTATGGGTCACTTGGACAATTCACCTCCACTGCCATCACTTATGCACACCTTTACATATACATTTGAGTTATTTATTATATAGTATATGTGTATATGTACATTGGTATATATTTTATGTATATAGTGTTTTCTTTTTATTCTACTTTCATTTTAATTTCAACTTCTCCTGTACTGAGCTGCCATAATGTGCAAATTTCTTCATTGTGGGATCAATAAAGTTTTATCAATGTTGGTAATTAGTCCTTTATCGAAGATGGGTTGTGATTTTATAATTTTTAAAGTCTAAATGTTTAAATTCAAAGAAATAATTTGACTGCCACAACCATGTCATTTTTTGACACGCCAGCTTGTTTCCCAGTGTTTTTGCATCAAATGACCGTAAATTTCCATTTTTTCTTTGTCAATCATTCATTCATTTAAATCAGGTGTGCCAAGTCTGGGGAACAGCTAAAACATGCAGGATAGTGGGTCATGAGGACTGGATATGAGAACCAAGTGAATTAACTCCTCTTGAATTTCAAATGTACTGTGATGTAATGTAACTGCAGTATGACCATGCTAAATTGCACAAAGTCTTCTAATGTGTTCCAATTTCAAGTATAACATTTGTCTTCCTAGTGAGAAAAAAACTCAACTGGAACACTCTCAGCCACAAATGCTTAAAGCCTGAGGAGCCTGAAGTTCAACCTTCAGTTTGATAGCTGCAGTAGAAAAACTGTTCAGTAGCACTTCTGTCACTTTTTGCCTCATTACATCAGCTTCACACACAGCCTGCTGTCCTACTTCTATTATTGAACCTGTTGTTGTGCCGTTTGTATTAACAAAATACAATGTAGTGCATTGTTATCAGCTTTACTGCTGATAAAAGAGTTGTTTCAGCTTTTCCAGCTTATAATTAGGACCAACTCAGGTGTGACAGTATCCCCCGTTAAAGTGCAGACCTCTGAGGCAAATGAAGCTCAGCAGCATTCCTTCTCTTTCTCTGATATTGCAAAAGAGTGGAACAATTTTTACATTTAGTTGAAAGTAGCTTATTTTCAATTGTTTTGAGTAGCTCAAAGGGTGTAAAAAAAGTAAAAAGTCACTTCATCTAGTTTGTGAAAGTGTGTCTGAATGTGCACGGCTGTGTATTGATTCTTGTGTTTTCAACTAGAGGGGAGGGCTGATTCGATGGACTGTGTGCAGTTTTACTGTTGTAAATGTTACTCTAATGTTTAGGAAAGTATAAATTTAAAGTGGTTGTTCATTTGTCTGGTTGGCTCAAGTATTAGCACTGTTTTGGAAACCTCGTAGCAGGTCCTTTTTTGTACCAAACATCCCCACTTCACTAATATGCAGACTCAGGTTCCAGAAAGGTACAACATGGCAACCTCTGTCCTGCTGGCTTTAATGCCCACCAACAAGAGAAGTCACAAACACTTGACTTATTAATACATACTTTGTTATTATAAGTAAGTTGAGAATGGTTCCTTTCAAAATTAAACTGGTGATCCTAAATAGAATTTGGTGAGGAACATTATCATCTCTATTCATTAAGTCACACTTCTTATGGGAGATGTATATAAAGAATTAGAAACTATACATGTTTAAGTATGTATTTATACATATAGTGAAGGCTGATTAGACATGCAGTTTTCCTCTCTCTGCTGAATAAAGTCCAATTGTTCGTATCAAATGGTTCCATTTGTTTACAGATCAGCTCTAGTTGTATTTTAGGAAAGAACAATGTCTTTAAAATGTCTTTTGGCATTGTAGAGGTCTGTGATTGATGGTGCATAGGAGATAATAGTTCCCTTATGTGCTGTAGGAGTCTGTCTGGCAGTAGGTGAGTAAAATGTGCCTGTGTAACAGGGTATACCATGAATGCAATGGTGCTTTACATCTAAAGACTTCCCCTGGGACCTCCTGACATTGTGTTGGGCCCTGTTGGGTTCTGGAAATGGACTGTTGGAAACCAGCGCACCTCATGTATGTTGATTTGGTGTGAACATTTGAGCCCGGTCCGTTCTGCATATTAAGAGCCTGTTTACTGGCCCATTGAGGCCTGCAGTTAAGCACAGCGGCATCACTCGAAAGAAAGATTAGAGGGCAGATCAAGCCTGATTAGATCCATGAAACAAAGAGGCAGAGCTGAGTGGTCAATTTGTTAAGTGTGGTAACACATGAGTGTTAATCCCAACATGTTGTAGCAGTTGCTTTGATTCTATTTGTCCACTATTTCTATTTAAGTTCGATCAAAAGTGTTTATAAATGGGTCATTACTTGGTATCAGGAGTCATGTTGCAATATTTTTTTATATACCATTTTTTATATTCGTCAGAACTTATTTTCTTTACACGTTGCCATGTTTTTAAAGTTGTTTCTTTCCTAAAAGTCTTTGCAGTTGTCCTTTAGGGTCTTCCACAAAAAGCCAAATCTCAGCGTGTCTTTTTCTTAATGTACCCACCCCCAGACATGGCACATGTCAAGTGAAAAACCTTGCCAAGCTGGTACAGATCCAAATTAATTCATCAGCTCGCGGGCGCTCCCATCTTTTACAAGTGACTTGCAGAACACCAGCTATGAACCACAGACCTCCTTGACCCCATTATTTTTACAGCTCCGAATTCTTTTTGGGTAGGAATCAAAATGTCTTACACAGCATGGTTTTATGAATCTACACTGAATTGCAAACAATTTGACCTTGTAAAATTTACTGTGGTTCAGAGTAGTGTTTCAGTGAGGTGATGCAGTATTTTTCCAGCAAAATGCACCAGTTTACAAGGTTGCCTTCCAGTGAGAGAGTATTAAGGTTTAAAGGGAACAGCTTGGTGCTAAATTACTAAACAATTTAGTCACTAATTGACTTATTAAGGCACACATGAGGTCAGTGTTGAGACTGAGAGTTTAATTGCATTAACTAATTACACACAAAGATGTTTCTGATAAGTTAGCGTTCCAAAATTATAGTTGTGATTTTTATTCTTTATATTTTATTTATGTATTTTACCTTGCAACAAATGTTTTCTCAAAGCTTCTGACAAAGCTTTTAATTTTTTATTGTTTAAAAAACAACTTTGCTTTGTTGTGTTACAGAAAAACAGCTTCAGGCAGTTTTATCATCTGTGAACTCACAAGAAAAAAAACAGTGTGTTTGTGTTCCCTGAGCGCAGGGTGAAGCAGAAAAATCTATAATGATCTGATGCAGTAAACAAAATAGAATTTAGTCCCTGAAGACGAGCAATGATGATATTTTTCTATCAAAGAGGTAAAACGTTATTAACAGTTGCATGCTAATTTGCTGTGAGGGAGGCTTGTAGATACCTCTGGAAGGTAGCAGATGTTTGTTTACAATAAATAATTTTGATATTTAGAAGAACATGCACTTTATAGGTGAACCAGCTCCCTGCAGCTCAATAATTAGCAGTTTTGTTTGTCCTCAATTATCACAGAAAAATACCTCTGTTGTGGGTTTTACTTGCTAGTTTTTGTGTGTGCTGGAGAAAACCAGAATCCATTCCAATATTGTTCACACAGACATCCTTCTGATATTGCTGACGGTGTGCCTGCGGCGGGGGGGGGGGGGGGGGGGGGGGGGGGGGGGGGGGGGGGGGGGGGTGCGGGCAACCCCCCCCCCCCCCCCCCCCACCCTGGGTGTGTGTTCAGTACAGATTTTTTTTTGCGAAAATTACACATTTTTAAGGCTCATTATACAGGTAAACGTCTGATGGGGTTCACATGTATACATGTTCACAGTATGGGTGATGTGTTAACAGTACGGAAGCCGAGAGTGGACATTTTCCACTTACAATTATTTTTCCAATGTTTTTTGAGGAGCATTTTCTCAAGATAACGAGTTATGGTTTTCCTTGTATATTGTTCAGTAACCATGGAGATGGCCCGATCCCCTCAGCTGGTGACCGATAAAGTTTATTGTATCATCAAGATCACTGTGTAAACGCCTGCTGATCTCCAGTCGCTCCATCCATCTCCTTACATGATGAGGGCTGATATGAAAGTTATCTGTACAAGACAACAGATCGCAATTTAAGCCTGTTTAATGATACAAAATTGACACAAAATTATGAACAATTAATAGGTTGCCTTCAGGCCCGGGCCACCCTTGCAAAAGAGATCCGCGATCTCAATGGGATTTGTCTGGTTAAATAACAATGAATGAATGATTGAATGAATGAATAAATGAATGAGACAGACAGAAAGACAGACAGAAAACTTAATCAATGAACAGCCAAGGGGACAATGCCATTTCCATAGTTACTGAATGATACAAAAAAGGAAAACCATCTAGAATTTAACTCGTTATCTCAAGAAAACGGTTCTTGTTATTTCGTGATAACGAGAAAACCATGGAAAATAATTATAGGTGGAAAACGGCCACTCTCTGCTTCCATTTAAGTCAGTGGTAAACAGAATAGGTTTCCTTCAATATCATCATCACAATATTAAGCGCTTTTATTGCACATTGCAGGTTTTCCTATAATCGTGAACGCACTTTAGGTGACATAAACGGCAAAATGGAGCATTCTTTTGCGTCACATTAAACTACTGTAAACCGGGAGTTGAATCAGTTCAGTGTTACATCTAGAACACCATCTGTCAAACATCTGTCCTGCTTGGGATTGTAGGTTCAACAGGAGGTGAGACTTAAAAACATCCTTTCCACATTTTGTGTTTTGTCTCTATGCACAAAACAATAAAGGTGGCATTTTAAAATTTTATTCAACTTAGTTTTAAAAATAATAATTTTTATGTCACTGCAAAACTCTGCTTCCATGAATGGAGCTTGAGAAAAATGTTTTAGCTCTGTCAAAACATAAGGCTTTTTTTGTAAGTGCAAACCTTAACTCATTTCAGTGTGTGTGCCTTGCCAGTTGGTTTGAAGGCTTAAAACATGCTTCAAGAAACAAGCAGATTGATGAAGGGGATTCTATAAAAATCTTTGATATACTGGAAATGCTTTCACCAGTCTGTCCTTGACACGTAACACAGACTTGTTACTCTGTGGTTTTCTGACAACCCTTTGGATTGTTAGAATCCTCAGGAAGTATGTTATTTTTTTTCTCTGTCCAGATCTTTGCGTGGTCCTTAAATGTCTTATTCACCTTCATCACCACAACTTCTTCAGACAGATTTAAAAAGAAATTTGCATTTAAATTGACTTCATGCTGTTGTGATTTATTTTCCTGAGAGTGACAGAGTTTTCTCAATGACTTTGTTTCTAATTTCCCTGGAACAGCTACAAGTGTGATAACCAAAGCAGGATTATTATTCAGTGAAATTGCAGTCATGAGTTTGTGTCATGGTCTACTGTAGCCACACACAAGTCACACACCACTGATGTGTCAAGCTGTTTGAAAACTGCAGATTAAATTCTACTCGTTTGTGCTTGGTATTTTTTCCTAAAATCACTGTTTTTAAAAAGAATACATCTTTTGATTGCAACGAAAATGTAACTTTAGTAGAACTTTGTCACATCTTATATTCAGTTGTATGTTTAAAATGTCTTGTAATGCAGAATGACTTATGTTTGTGTTCTCTGTTGTCAAGTAGAACATTTTGTCTCTGTCAAGTCATTCTGATGTGACTTCTGTGATTAATCCACCTCATAAAAATACTCAAGCATGAGACTGCCAGCTCTGCAGGGGTCCTGATAATTTAGGGGCCATGATGCTGGTGGGTTGACAGCTTGACACAGGGATCACCACAGAAAGTCTGTGTAATTGACACTATTAGCCTTGTGGTGTCTCAGTCTTTGACACTTGATGAGTTCACGTGTGTTTTTCTTTCACCTCAAATAGCAAATTCACGCTTCATGTTTTTAAACCTTTGCATACGCTAGTAATCCAATTCTTAACAGCTAGCTGGCCCAGCTGAGCCACACTTTGTGTCATACGTAATGGGCTTGGGATGATCTTTTACCGACTGACTCAGAAACTAACATATTTTTAAGACAGTCTACTTTTGTCCCACGGGGTTTGTTCTTTCAGACTTGTTCGTTAAAAGCCCCCCAGCTCTACCATGTGCTGTAATTCACCTGCTGTTAAATACCGGAATCTCATCATTGAGCCCTGAGCCGTCCCCAGTTGGCCATTTGCAGCCAGATCAAAGTTACAGATGGCTGTCCTTCATCCCGTGATCCGCCAGTGGAAGAGGCACCAAGAGTTTAAGGGTTACAAGCAGGACTTCCTCTCTTGTTTTTCAAAACCAATGCCATCATTAACACTCTCAGCCCTCTTTGATACTTGAGCCCCTCTCTTTCTTCACCACCTGCAGTGTAAAGTGGATTTAGTTGGGGTCGAAAGTGTGCCAGAACACCACTATTAACCCTGAGTTTTGTGTCTTCCACGAAGGGCAGTGCACTGGCAGTCTTCTTCTATTTATAATAGAAAAGAGAGCTCTTGCATACTCTGTTGGCTTCCAAAGAATCCTCATGCATGTTTTGCTACAGTGAGCACTCTTTTCTTCCTTTTTGCATAACCCTCATTTTTCTGTCCTGTTTACTCCAAAGCTGCACCTCCTTGGAACTGTTTCTTCTATCACAAACATGAAGTAAACAACATCCTTTTTCTCAAGCTGAGTGTAAAGACCTAATCAAACGGAGCGCAAAACAATGACTGTTCTTCTGTGAGTGGGGAAGTGTGTCATAGCTGCGAAAAAGAAGACTGATTCTACACTTGTAAAGTGACAGCCGTGTTAGCATCACAGTGGAGGGGACGAGAGGTTTTTTTTGTAGTTTGAGTTGCTGCATCAGGAGAATGTAAAACACCAAAGAGACACCATTCTTTTTGCTGTGTGATGTTGTGGCAATAGGAACTAAAGGCTATACATGCTTTAAAGGAATACATATTACCCACCACCTTGCTAAGATCACTTCATGTTGAGGAATGATAGAGTTGTGTTTTGGTCAAACTTTGTGAAGAACATTATGTGTAATCTAAAGCTATGTAAATGTAATCCTGTTGAGAAGGACTCTTGACGCGTCAAATTTTAAATAATATGTAGAAAATTAGTTGAGTAATAGGCATTTCTGTATTGGGTAGCTGTGGCAACCATCTTGAATTAAGTTAAGACTAAAACATTATTCAGTAGATGTACGTTCAAAGATTAATTTCTGATCATTTCATTAAAATCTGTTCAGTTGTTGTTACTCATTCTCACTCCTGACTTGTCCCAAATTGACGCTTGTCCAGGTTCCCTCTGCATCTGGTTTTGACACATTGGGTAATCCCCTTGCATCAGTTATTAACACACCACGTAGGGTCTTTTGGTTGGGGTCCATGGTTAATACTAGCGATTTTGGTTAATGGTTAATTTTAGGTTGTGAAGTCAGTGATAGGATGTCTAGGGCTAATAGAAGTTAAGTTTAGAGTTTGGGATAGTTACTTGTGCATTTTCTACGCTTTTCCAAAAATATGACAACAGGCTCCTCCTCCTTGTTCTCATCTCATCAATAACTAATGTGAGGGGGTTACCTGATGCAACAAAACTGGACGCAGAAGGAACCTGGACAGCATCAATATGTGACGAGTTGGAAGTGAGAATGTGTTGGGTCAGTTTTTCAAGCAATACTTTGCTAACACATTGACAACTTTTTTATTCAAAAATCTTGCAAAGTCGATGAGTACTCAAATCACTGTATGTGTTGGGGATCTGTCTCAGGTACTTCTACACAATTTTTGGTCAAATGTTGGCTATAGGCATTTTTGTGTTTTTTGAAGTAAAGCAATAATACTAGCATCTGTCCACCTCGTACACATTAAAATGTGGGACTTGTATGACACCCAGATATGAAGAAACAAGTCTCTGCGCCTCAATGAAAAATTTTAATGACCGTCTCATGATGTTGGCGATTAAAATTTTAGAATCATATGGATGAGGCTGTTCCATTGGGCATGACTTGGCTCAGGATGGACTGGACCGGCACAGTCCTGATTGGTCTGTCAGCTCCCTCTGGAAAGCCCCTGTGGAACCAGTGTGTGTGTTGCTGCTGTGCTCCCAGTGCACCGCAGTGCCAAGCTACAAACGGCTGATGCAGTCATCATCGTGAATCATAAAATCCTCTCTGTGTATAAATACACACTCTGCATGTTACACTATTTTTTATATCCTGCAGTAAGGCTGAATCCGTTCTGTTAAAGGTATTTTTGGCACAGTTTTGCACGTCCTTTATCTTTCTGCATACATGTGGATGTAATAGTTCTTAATCATGTGTGTTTAGTGTGAACAATAATCATTTTCACATCATTAACAGTTTCCCAGAATCACCTCTAAGTGTCGCCAATGGAACCAAAACCACAGAAACATGCGTACACCAGGCTTGGAGTTGGCATGGGGCTGCACACATTTCCACATTCATTTCAGTTTTGATACAGTCTGAGTTTTGCATGGAAAATGATGTACACAAGCATTTTTTGCGTACGCACTGTTGATACATGAGACCCCTGGATCCTAATGCATAATTTTTTGACTGTCCCAGAGAGATGGAAAGAATATTCATCCATTGTGTGGAGGCCATATGGGGATTCATATTGTATGTTGCTGAAGTAGCATACTGTTACTGAGAGTGTGAGGATTGTCAGTGGAGTCACGTCTGTCTGCCTCTTTTTTTGTGTGATTTGTGAAATAGGGGCCAATACTGATCAAGCCAATGCCTTTTATGTAAGGGATTCTATTACTTTGCTCAGACCCCACTCTGGCTCTGAAAGGAACTGAAGGGGGATTTGTTTTGCTCAATAAGTGGTGAAAATGGTTCAAAACGCGACCCCCCTCCTTCTTTCTACACAGTGGCTGATTTATAATACCACATGTCTCTAGTTTCCTGCTGCTGTATTAGAGCAGGAGGTGGAGCTATTAAATGGATGGTGTAGCGTTGCATCTCAGTCTCGGTCAGTGGGAATACCCCAGTTTTAAAGCTAGGGGTAACATAACACTTTTCTTTAAAACCCAAATAATTTTTAAAAACCAAATATGGAAATAATGCATATTTAAACATACAGCAACAAGATAAGAACAGTGCAAAAATCAACACCTGAAAACATCTGAGGTGAATTTTTATTTTTTACCCAGTAAATGTCCCATTCATATACATGGAGGATTGGGACTTAAAAGGATTCCAGTTAGTCACTAGAGGTTGCTCAACTGTTGTGACTTCAATTTGAAACTTCTGGTCTTGTATCTAGCTATACATCCAATGGCTTCAACAAGTAACTATGGCAACTATATCAGGACAAACAGCTGCTATGCTGACACTGTCAATGTGACAGCACAGGTCGAAGTTACTAAAATTGATATTTGACATTTAAATATAGATTCGTATTTCATGTCCATGAAATGCATCTAAAAACAGATTTTCGCAACCCCCCCAGTCATGGTACAATAAATATAGATTTTAATGGAAAAGCATGTTGGGGAATCAGCTTCTTGTCTGACCAGAGACCAGATCTCTGGTGCACAGAATGCAGAGCACAGCAAGTCCACAGCCATCATCATTAGAGCTGTGCTGCCGCAGACCCTAATGGCTGTCCCCATTCTGCTGCTGCAGCACATTCAGAGGCCTCATCTGGGACACAAGGGTGTGAACACATGAATTGATTCACACAGATGAATTTACGGTTCTTGTTTTGGCTTAAGAGCAGGGTGCATGAACTGGAGAAACCTCTGCATTGAGCCACCATGAGTGCATTAGCAATGATGTCCTCTGTGTACCACACTTGAGTCATTAAAGGAAGCTAATGGGGAATTTTGCCCTCATTTGTCTTCATTTTGAAAGCTGGAAAAGATGGTGCTGTTTACACAATTCAATATGGAGAAGAGGGGAGGAGAAACAAACATGGTAGTGTTAAATTGGGGGATGGGGATTTGAGAATTGGCTCACTTGGATCCACTGGTCTAAAACTCCTAATGTACAACAATTTCAAATCACCACAAAAAGGCGCCTTTTAGTTAAAATGGGAATATATTGCATGTATTTCAGTGTAAGAAAGATTTATTATATCTTTATCTTAAAAAAGAGTTAAATGCAATTGTTAAAAATCAATACAATGTCAAGACAGGACTCGTTGATCAGGTTTATGTATTTCTTCAGTCATGGTGAAAAGCTCTCTTTAGTCATCTTTTTTTCAATTACATGCAAAAGCGGACATAGTAGAATCCACTTGCGGTTGTTTTTGCTGGGAAATATGGATTTCCAGCCATCCAAATAGACTCTTTAGAGCCTCCAGCCATTGTTCTCAAAATTTTCTCTGGTTGGGGCACTTCTCTGAATGTACACTTTCCAAATCAATACGCTTTCACAGTAATATAGTTTCATGTGCCCCTGAGGGCTTGTGGTAAATTCCCAGCACATTGATGGTGGAACTTAATTAGTGAGGTTCCCTGTTGCTTGTACTTTAAAACCTTGTTAATTGATGTCACAGCTTCCAGTGAATTTTGATACATTTCCACACCTTCATTTTTAATTTGCCAAACAAGATGCAAATAAATTTATACAACTTATCAAAATTTTCACCCCCCCAGACAGGTCATAATTTATGTTTTAACTTTTGTGGGTTTGGCAAGTAGGACATTACTGATTCTCATTAGTTCAGTGACCATGTTCTGCTCCTACCTGATGACAATCAATACTCATACTGTGTGAGATCAATTCCTCTTCTAGAGTGGAGGCTGGGGACCACAGAGCTGCTTCATGTGCTGGAATCTACCCAAAACTGAAATGCTTAAGTCAATTCTAATAATGGACCATATATTCTCTACAAAATCTGTGTTTGATTATTAGGATAATAACAATAAATAGGAAAAGCAGATTGTTGCACAAGTAATGTACTAATGCTTGATATGCAGCTTTTCTATTTCTCTTAAAACAAGTTTCCTGACCAATGCAGGATCAAGAAATTGAGTTTGATGCCCCTGTACGATGAATGTGTGTTCTTTTATTTAATTTTATTTTTGTAAAAATATACAAAGTCTTTATTAAAAGCCAAGTTTTTTCTTTTGTTTTTATAAATCCTCAACTTTGCTGTTCTGGCCGTAAAATAATGTTAAAGTGAAAACAAGAAATAATTACACAGATAATCTTACATAAAAACCTGATCATGCTTTTATCACAATCACTATTTAATCCTGTCACCATAAAAGCCAAAAATATCACAACCTACATTCCAGCATAACAGCACAGCTTTAAAGCTAAGGCCTGGTCTCCACTGCACTGCAGACAGTTTTAACAAATAATATTTTCTGCTGTGTTTACACCACCTGTCAACAAGCAGTTTGGTGAGAAAAACCCTGAGACTCTACAAATACTTACCATGTGGAGATTTACATTTTTTATGTCTTTGTAGACTTGAAATGTGAAGTATTTGAAAAACATTGATGTAGCAGCCTGCTTTGTACATGCCCACTATCACTTTGTGTCCGCTAAGCCAAAAAAACAAAGATGTTACTTTTTTATTACATATTTTTAACATTACTCTGAGCCTGTCACTAGGAAACTTTAGTTATTCATTGAAATAGTTAAAACATACAGTTTTACTGGGTTGCAACAGTTGGCAATAAGTTGTCGAATAGCATTGTCTCCAGTTTTATCATGTAGGTTGTATGGTCTCACAAACGTGTTTCTCAAGTTTTGAGCACATTAAAAAATTGTGCAACAGATATGTCTTAAAAAGTGTTGAAGAGTCATTGCAGGTTTTTTTAAACCCATCTTAGTTTTGTGGATGTTTCTAACCTGTCTCAAGAACACTAAAACTGTATTTTGACACCTGAGAATAAATAAAAATCAGTATGATAGGAAAAAGTTCATTTTGGAATAATTTTTAAACAAACCAAGCACGTTCTTTTTCCATATTTTGATATGTCCATAACCTCACCATATGTCTCACCACCTAGTGGTGTGGCATGAGAATTTCAGCATTTTGTTAGACTACGTTTACACTGCAGATCATAATACTCAATTCTGATTTTTTCAAAAAATCTGATTTTTTTGTTGTGAAAGTTCACATTACATTTTAAATGCTTACCTGCATCAGACTCCAGTGTGAACTCTACACGGCACTGACGTCTCATATAGCTGGTTGTTTGTTTATAGAGTTAGCATGGATGGTACTCTGAACCTGCCTCTGACCAAGATGCTCCTGTGCAGCATTTAGTTTTTGGAATGAAGCAATGAGCTGATAATAAAGTATAGACTGAGTAACTTTAGGATCGATACGGTCTGGATGTTACTATCATACTATCTACATGGAAAATTAAAAGTAAAAAGACGAAGCAACTGGACTTGGAGCTGTAAACACATGGAGCTACAGATTTAAACAACACAACTCGAGTTTAGTGTCTCAACAATCCTTCTCTCCCACCTCACTGATGAAAAAGTCAGATGTAATGTAACATGACTTTTCAGACTCACACATCAGATATGTATCTGATTTAGTATCACATATTGGAAAGTCCTGGGCTGTATTTGAAAAAACTGAATTTGTCGCATTCAGACTCTCATAAAAAAATGCGATATGGGTCGTATTTGCCTGCAATGTGAATGTAGCCTTTGAAACTTGGGTGGGTTTTTTTGTTATATAAATCAAGAAAACATTTCCATTTTAAAAGTATCCAGAGTACTGAAGACATGACGTACATCACTGTGGTTTCAGTTGTCAATTTGACTATTTTTTGTACAGTTTGGTTAGATGCATTCCATTCTGGATGAGCAGCTGAGCATGCAGTCACCACCCACAAGTGGTGATAGAGAATTAAAGCTGCCTTTCAATGTGTATTCATGTTAAGATGCAGCGCACCGACCATTGTTCATCATCAGGCACAGCTGAGGAATATGCATTATGGATGAAGTAGTCAATTCTTGTAATGCATAAACTGTTGAAAGCTTGGAGATGAAAGCTGGGATGTCAGACAGCAAACAGTCAGCCTCACACTGACCACAGATCCTGCTGTGACCGCAGCGTGAGGTGGAATCAAAGAACAATCAAAAACCTTAGCTAATGGAGCAGAAGCAGAGACAATTTCTGCTTGGCCCGTTACCAGCTTTGAAAAAATAGAGCATTGTAGAATTTTGTAGGCACTTGTAGCTCTGGACAAATTCCATCTATAGGCATGTGTAAATATGAAGTTTCTGCAGTTTGATACATTTGTTTTTAGGACATGTGAGTTAGATAGGAATGTGGGGTTAAAAGGAATGTACAGTACATGATGTTGTAAATATCAAACTAAATAATAAAAAAAAAATAAAACACAATCTAAAGGCATTTTTAAAATCATATCAATGACGCACTTTCGATGTCTACAAATAGTTGTTAAAGAATATGTTGCATAATGTTGTAGACAAATTTGTTTTTCTGCTAAATGTGTTCTCAGATGTTCTCTCCTTGCTCTCCCAACCTCAGCCAGTCCAAAACAGAGCAATTCCTAAACCTCCCTTTAATAGAGTCTTTCAGGGAGGCACAGGAAGAGGAACAAATGCCTCTATTCAGTGCCGTCCAAAATGCTAATGCCTCCCGCTCTTAACACGTTTATAAGGGTTCCCATGTCACGACATGGCATAGTCCACCCCTAATAGTGGCTGTAGCAGGGGACGGCATGAAAAAGCCAGACACATTACAGAACATGAAAAATATGACAATAGGACTGGTGGTTTCCCAGGAAACGGGGAATCTGGATCTTTCATTTTTTTTATCATGAAAGATGCATGCAAACGAGCTGTTCTGCTGAAAGTTGACAGAGATTTTTTGTTTGTAGTGTCTTGAATCACTCAAACTTCTGTTTGGATCTGAGCATTGACCCTGACGTTTGAAATGTAAAGCACAAAATGGTGTATGGTTCCTCGCTGTAATGATACAAAACTTTTTCATCATGGACAATGTTTGCTGGCTTAAAGGAAAAAAGGCAGAAATGCGAATGATAACAGGTACAGTTGAGTGGTTGTCTATGCAAATGAGTTTTACTGAATTCTAGGAACTCCAACAGAAGTTAAAAAAATGCTAACAAATAAATAATGGCCAGACTGGGTCTAGTGATTGCTTGGAAAAGTAATTACCTCTTATCTGCGTGGTTGCTGGGAAACAGTGTGCAGAGCAAGGCCTACAGGACTTATTGAACTGATATTACATCAACTCCACAAAAGGTATTTCTTTTTTCTGTTTTCTTCCAGTCAAGCTGTTGAACAGTTCCAGTGTTTTATTGACGAGTTGAGATGATTAAAGAGTTCATCAGACTTTTATCTCTCAAGGGGATATTTAGACCATTTTATAAGTGGGTTTCTGTGTAAAGGTTTTGAAGAATGACCTGATTTTTGAATGACTTTAGCTTTAAAAAAAAAAGTTCAAGTCCAACAGGACAGTCAGTTTATTTAAACTAAGTAATTAACCGTAGTAGTGCTGGGCGGTATGATTTTATATCTCAATATTTTCAACAAATACTGCTTGTTTACCATTTTGATTTTAAGACTTTTTTATTTACTTAGTTTGAAACTATTTGAACAATTATTTAACTACATTTTTATAACCCCTATAATGACCTTAGATCTTAGTTAACTGTAGCACTTCTAGACACAGTCTGGATTCAAATCTGGCTGAGATTTTATTATATTTCTACCAAATTGACCATGTGAAATTAAGAGCTGTGTGTCCAGTGCTGGTCCTTAGGGTGCCAGTAGTCTGTATATTTCAGATTTTTCTCTGCTTTGACTCTAGGATTGGGTGATATTGGCAAAAAAAAAAAATCACGATTAATTGTGGCATTTAGCCTATAATGATTAATATGATGATTAATCCCCTGGAGTCCCTGAAGGCCCACATGCCCGAGTCACATGACCAATTCCCACTCTAGTGGGAAAGATTTGCTCTCCTTAAAAATCTGTTTGAAAACATGTCAAAAGTACAAACTTCAGGCTATACATCAATTTTTAAATTGTGTTAATAGGGCAAGTAAAACTGGAGTTATTTTAAATAAATTACACATTTTTTAAATGTCATATTTGAAGCAGAGAGGAGCACCAAGCAGATTGATCGGGGAAATCGCCAGTCAGTCTGCCTGGCGACATTAATTATATTAATCCTCAAGTGCCAAAAAGAATCAATTAAAGTTTTTCTAATGATTACTTGCACTTGATATGATTTTGCCCAACCCTATTTGACACACCTGAAACGTACAAGGTAGTGACCCTTGAGGCTCAGGATTAGTAAGTTACAGTGGAAGCTGGAGGATTTTTCTCCAGTGGGGCTACAACTCCAAAATAGACATATCTCAAAAAACAATCAAACATGTTGTATCACCCAGTGTTTTTATTAAACAAATGAAAATAAAAAAACAGCATTACAATGTCATGTAGTGTTTTATTTTTTGAACATAAAGTTTGCCCTTCTGTAACTGAGAAACAAATTTCTTCATGACTCTGGTTAAAGTCAGGGATGTTTGAACAAGATTCTTCTCTATAG
>JARVJO010000365.1:9762492-9778033 GCA_031762555.1 Cynodonichthys magdalenae
AGCACAGCAATCCTTCATATTGGTCAGGCAGCCAGGAAATGGCCTGAATAGCCACCGACGCTGTTTGCAGACCACCAGGAGACCACCAAGCCAATCTGTAGAAATCCTGTGATCAGAATCCAATATATATATATATATATAAAAAATATATATATATATATATATATATATATATATATAGTCTAGAAAGATTTTTCTTTTTCAAGCAGTGATTCATCCCATTTCCTGAATGACCTTTGTTACCATTCATCCAGTCATTCTTTAGTTAGTTGTTTGCAGTGCTTTTGACCTTTTGACTTTATTTAAACAATAGTTGAAATAATGAGACAAAGGCTGCTAGCAGGTTTCAGCACACATGAAGCCTGAGCTTTTGTTCTATTCACCTGCAACAGTTCAAAACACTGCATGATCAGTCCCCAGTAACCTGATTATCCAGCCACCAGATAAAGCTACTGCTTATTGATCAACTGGTTACCATGTTTTTCCAAACCACAAACCTACATTACATTAGTTTTTGTAGCAGCATGACTTTTTATTGTAGATGTCAGACTCTAAAGACATGGATCTTAAGATTTCTATCTCAATTTCCTTCCCTCCTCCTGTCCTGTTGAATGTTCTATTTTACGATTAGACAAATTAGATTTGATTCCATTCAGTGCGGACCGCAGCATTGCAGCATAAATGATGTTGCTTCAACCTGCACTCACAACTCGAGGAAGCTGCTCTCCCTCTGGTCTAACCACTTGATGCCTCTTTAGATCGGAATGATCACTCTTTTAAAATGGAGAGCTTTTTACATCTTTTAAGTCTTAACCGTCGAACAACACAAATGTGGAGCAACATGCAGCCTTGAAAACTAACAATATCTTTCAAATGGCTTTGAAATGGCACCAAAAGTTTTTGTGTTGTATGACTGAGAAACAAAAACAGAAGCGACTCCTGCTCGTTTGAAATGAGGGTTTTGTAATTGGGACACAGAAGGTGTTGTGAGTGCAGTGCAGGGCAGGCGAGGTCAGTGTGTGTGTGTATTGATTGTCGTAAAGAGATTACTGTGGCTGTTACCCACAACACTCAGAGGTGTTACAGTTTGTTTGTAAAGCTAGACCTTAAACAGCATGAAAACTACAATAGCTGAGTTTGAAAGTCAAAAAATGGTGAAAATATTTTCTGATATGAAAAAAGAATATTAATTAAATAAATTTGTAATGTTATTTTACTACAAATGTGTATGTGTGTGTGTGTACTTGTTTCTGCTGCAGAGCGAGAACCATGTTAGGTTTTTTTACTAACTAAGGGAGGTAATTTTTGCAATTTTTTTTGCAGCTTCACTGTGCTCTACTAGTTAGGTTTAAGGTATGGTAGGTTTTGGTTCAGGTTAGGGTTAGGAATAAACTAGTAATGTTTAGTTTTAGGAAAAATTTCTGGGTTGGCATAAATGCAGTTACAAAAATGAATGGAAGTCAATACAAATTCCTCAGTTTGATGCAAGTACAAGGATGTGCGTGGGTGTGTGTGCGTGGGTGCAAGTGGGTATTCCCTACTATGTGGGGACCAACTGGTACTTATGGGGATCTAAGCCTAGTCTGTGTGGGAGGAATGCCGTTGGTGGGTCAGGGGTTAGGTTTAGGTTAAGGGGTCAGAGTTAGCATACATTTCAAGTTTTCCCTCATTTTCCAGGTATACGGATGTACAGAGCAATTTCACAGATTTTTTCAAGTTTTTACAGATTTTTTTCAAAAACGCGATTTCAAATTTATTTAACATGTAAGAGCCTGTAGGGCATAATGAAAAACAATAAATAACATGAAATAGCCATCTTCCAACCTGCTCTGCCACTAGAAATAAGTTCTCCCGTCCTCATTTCCTCTGCTTTGCACCTCAGTTGCTGTCATCTCCACCACCGCCAGTCCCCCTACCTCCCAACCTCCACACAGCACGTGATAATACAGATTTTTATCCAAAATTTTTTTAGGCTCATTATACAGGTAAACATCAGAGTTGTTTACACTTGAATTAAAAATAGTTGACCGAAGGAAAACCGGAGCGGGACTAGAGAGAGATGACTATAATTTAGGTTTTTATTTCTGTGACTGTATATGACCCATGCAGTTATCTTTTCATCTGTAGGCTTTAGCAGGTCAGCTGACGCTGTTAAAAC
The DNA here is from genome assembly GCA_031762555.1 of Cynodonichthys magdalenae. Taxonomy (NCBI): domain Eukaryota; kingdom Metazoa; phylum Chordata; class Actinopteri; order Cyprinodontiformes; family Rivulidae; genus Cynodonichthys; species Cynodonichthys magdalenae. Next base: position 9,764,651 of record JARVJO010000365.1, read on the forward strand.
TGACAGATGTTCTTTTCTTGATCTCTGACAGCAGGACTTCAGTCTCCGGACTTGTTAAGTTCTTCTTTTTACTTTGCGATTTCATTTTCATGAAGGGACACTTCCTCATATGTGGGGCTGGAACTGTTGCCTTATATAGTGTTTTTGGGGCGGTATTTATGTTAGTCGCCTCTCCTTGTGCACGAGCACCTGAATACGAACAGGTGGGATTCATCATGTTTACGCTTCTCATTTACACACTTTTCCTGCAGATAGAAGCATTTGTTGAATCTGACGTGGCATGTTCGTAAGAACTGTTCGTAAGAACAAAAGTAAGAGAAATTTAGGATTAGAATACGAAAATGTTCTTGCATGAGGCCCAATGTTCCCATAAAGACAGCTGTACTAGATCGAGCGTGCATGTGTGTATGTGAGAGTGAGTGTGCGTGCCTGTTTGTTACCAGAACATTACATGAACCACAGGACTAATTTTAATGAAACTCATAGAATTGCTTGTACATTTACAAATGATTACATTTTAGAGTGAACCCTTATCAAGATGGCTGCCACAGATAACTGACCTTAGACAACCCTAACATGGCTATAGTCTAACTTTAGAGAAACTTAGCTAAAGGTTTTTGTGTGTATAACCGGAAAATCATGCCCAACACATATTCTGACAGCAGAACAGACGGCAAAATTGTTAATTAGAATTTTGCCGCTACAAATACTGTGCTGAATAAAGTTGGTGTGGTTGTAGCTGAGAGTAATTCACAGCATGTATCTTTGGCTAAAACTTTAGCATTACCTGTTGGAATCAACTCTGTTTACAAAATATCTCCTTGACAACTGGACCATTTTTAATGAAACTTTTGAAAGGTAGTTATTTGATGTTCCAAAGAATTACCAACTGAAAAACTTTTGTAGTCAATCTAATTTTTTTAGTGGCCCCAGCTGATCGGCATTATCCCACAGGACAAAAGGCTATAACTCGGTTTCACAGATAGTGAGCTAAAATTGTATGTAGTAGTGGCTGAGATTCATTCACAACACATACTGTAAGTGGAATACTGTGCAGTCTAGAAAAAATGGGGCAGATGTTAATGGATTATTTTCTTACCTTTGCTTCCTTTCATTTCATATATTAATTGTTTTCATTTTATTGTATATAGATTTTTCATCTTGCTTTATAATTGAATAAATAAATACATTTTTAAAGTTGGACCAAAATGACAAAAAAATTGTCAACTCTCTACATAAGATACACTATATTGCCAAAAGTATTTGCCCACCCATCCAAATGACTGTGCACCAGTGCACAAAGCAAGGTCCATAAAGGCACGGATGGAGAGTCTGGTGTGGATGAACTTGACTTGCCTGCACAGAGTCCTGACCTCAACCCGATAGAACACCTTTGGGATGAATTAGAGTGGAGACTGAAAGCCAGGCCTTCTCGTCCAACATCAGTATGTGACATCATAAATGTGCTTCTGGAAGAATGGTCAAAAATCCCCATAAACACACTCCTAACCCTTGTGGGCCAGCCTTCCCAGATGAGTTGAAGCTGTTTTAGCTGCGAAGGGTGGACCAACGTCATATTGAACCGTATAGATTAGGAAAAGGAGGTCACTTAAGCTCACATGTGAGTCATGACAGGTGAGCCAATACTTTTGGCAATATAGTGTAGGTTTAAAACTCTGGCGTGAAAAGCAGGGGGCGATATGCTTTCTTACAAAGAATGCTAGGTCTTTAATGTTAACAGCAGCGAGTGACTGCAGAGTAAAGATGTTTATGTTATTCAATTTAAAACAAGATTAGGCTTTATAGTGGTTCTAAGAGTTTTATTAGGTGATGAAGTACATGATAAATGCTTGCTTACCCAGAGAACAGTCCAACAGTTAGTATGCCTCTTTGTGCCTCTGTCTAACAGCAAACAGCCCACCTCCACCCACTGGCAGAAACTCAAAGTGATATTCTCTCTGCAGGCAGAGCTTTTGATGTTAGCTTGACAAAGAAAGCGACTCCAAAAGTCCTTTTTACTGGAGTCTTAATGCCCCATGTGTGCTTTTAGGTTGTGAAAAGATAACTTTCAGGGTGTGCCTTGTGTTACAGTCTGAAGCAGGCATTTGTGTCATTTGTTCAAGCAGCCTTTCATGTGGCAGCAGCTCTTGCAGACATTGAAAGCTTTCAGCTCTTGATCTGACATCCTTCTTATTTATCCTTGTTGTTTGCCATTGAGATATTTCAGCACACACTTGTTGTCTCGTGGTTCACAGCTTATGGATGTTTTCTATTCCCTTTACCCCAGGAACACACAAATGCTAACATTAGGATGCAAACCTTTTTTTTATTGGCCATTCCATGTAACTCTTAACAAGGTAACTGAGTCTTTTCCCCCTAACATCTCCCACCAGGCCCTGTGTTATACAGAGTCATAAATTTCTCAGGTACTGTGAAATTTATTAAGCTGCCTGTGTCGTTCTTTGAGCTGGAGGAAAATGTCAGGTTCTTGCACTTTCTCAACAAGCCCCTCCGGGCTCAGTGAATAATTTAGAATGTGTTTAAGTTTCATAAGTCATTACTACTCAGAGTCTTGAGTATCCTGTGTTACACTTTATAGAACATATGTAATATAAATTATATAATCAGACACTAAAAAAGATAGAATCAAAGTGAAACCAAATGAATACTGTATTTGCATAGTAGAGGATTAATATGCCTGGGGTAATACACAGTTCCCATTAGACCACACCAGAGACGTATTCATACAGGAAGTCACTTTCTGGGTTTGGTACCTGCAACCAGCATTACCTGTGTACAGCATTACATATGGCTTTTACAAATGTTGAAGAACATTACAGAAACACATTATGCATGGGTTGCAGCCGACGTCGGCCGCATTTGTCAGCCACTTACCTCACTGCCCTGCACTGTAGCTTATCTCAATTCGTAGGCTCCTACACATGCGGCTGACAAAACCCTAAACACCTTGGCTTCATCTGATTATCCTAAACGGCTGAGGCTCACTATACAGGTAAATGTCTGGAGGGGTTGACATATATGTAACAAGGCAGAGCGTGGTCATTCAAACTTACTTTTCTGTACGGTAGACTGTCTCTTTTCACAGCTGTTTACCAAGCCGACACGAGCGTCCTACAGCCCATATCGACTGCAGCCAACATCAGCCACGGTCCACTTTGGCTGCAACTGATAAATTGAGACACAGCCATTAGAGAATGTGCCAATGATGTAGTATGAAGGAAATTTCATCGTTATCTGAATTGATCCATGTGCAATGGACAAAGCCAAAATGTTTTGGACTTTTCAGTCATTTTTACACAGTAATAATTTGAGATAATAAATAATAGGTCAAATTCTTGCAGTTCCAGATGGTTTGTCTATCCTGTTAATATTGGCCAGCCACACTCATCAATGCTCAGTGCTGAGTTGCAAAATTAGTTCACCTTCATGAAAACTTTGTTTTGCTGAGTTATCCACATTGTTTGTACAGCCTTTAACCCAACAGTACACAACAATTATCAATCTCTCACAGGCATTCTCTGAAATCGAATGTGGGAAGCATTATGTCAGATAAGAACTAGTGGCTTTAAGAATAATGAAGATTCTATTTTCTTACCTCTGCTTCCTGAAAATGTCTTAAACTGATGTAATTTAAGGTAAATATTGGAGAAAAAGTTGACTGTTGCCAAAGCAGTGTAACATCTAGACAAGGGGTGCCTAAACATTTTCCTCAAGAGGGCCAAAATGAAAATCTATCCGGGGCTACGGGCCAAATGCTGTAATATAATAAATGAAATACATATACTCTTTAAGGGAAGTCCTTTATTTTTAATGATTAAGCTAGTATGGTGGCCCATTTTTGGTTTAGTCTGTGCACTTGGAGAAAGTCTGCCATAGGTTCAAATAGCAAAGACTCATGGGACATTTCATAAAATAATAAAAAAGTTTTTGTGACCTTATAAAATGTGCAAATCTGCATGTGTGGTTAAATCTAATCTAAATATCTCTTGTTGTTACTTCATGTTTTATGTTTAATGTTAATATATCAAAGATAAAGTCAGCACCATGAGAGAAAACTATCTGAACTACAGCCCCTTATATAAGCCTGTTTCATAAGTCAAATCCGTGTTATTGCAGCACAGACCTGTCTGGCTTTTATCTCCCCGGGTCATTCATAAGATCACAGGTGAAGGCGGGCAGGTCCCGCTTACATGAACGCGTTCATAAATGAAACAGCAGCGCAGATCCAAAAGAGGCGTGGAGCAGAACTCAGCTGGGCTGAAGTGGAGCGACATAATTATTGTGGGACAGACGTCTGCTGCCATGTATTAAACCGAATTAACTTACTTTCTGTACAGTTTAATATTTTTAAACTAAACTTTAACTAAAAAGTTGCTGTTTTGTGTAATTTTTAATTTTCTTTTGGTAAAATCTGGAGATTAATTCTCCGCTACTCACTGGCTCTGCGTCGTCTCAAAAAAAAAAAAAAGAACAAAACCAGCTCATTATGGTGAACCTGTGGCACAATACTTTTTTAAACCAACTACAAAGTTGCTGTTTCGTGTCATTTTTAATATCCCCTCTGTAATAAATCTGTTTGTTGGTTAGATCCTGCGGTCGCTCACTGATGTCATCAGCTCATTATCATTTTCTGAGTGTGGATCCGCAAGTTGCTTTTTTACAAGTGGATGAGCCGTGCTCGAACCCTCTGACACTACCTCTGCTCGCGGATCAGGGGCACATCAGAGGCGGGCTAATTTTACTCACCTCTACGCCTTCGTGTTCTGAATGCTCGGAGGACAGAACACGCATCAGACCCGGACTGAGCTGTCTTATGAAAGGGGCTAGAGTCATTGGGCCAATGGATGAAATGACTAAGTGGAAATACTGTGTTTCTACAAAGGATGACAGATTACAACCTAGTAACTATATGTCAACTGCTGATGGGCCAAATCAAATGGCTTGGCGGGCCAAATTTGGCCCACGGGCCCCACTTTGGGCTCCTCTAGTCTAGACTAATGAACCCAAACTGGCAGACTGATCCAAATCTGGACCCAAAAAAAACTTCTTGGACCCAGTTCAGTTGTTATATTTCAATATAATTAATATTTTTATGCATATTTTCTAGCATTTAGGATAACTAGATAAAGAAAAATATAAAGATATAAGAGAATAATTTTAAGCTGTTCAGCTTTTCTAGTGTTTATGGTAAAAGGTGCCATGTTTATGTCTGCAGAATTTGCAGCTGCTAGAGATGTAAGATTGATAAAATGATTTAATGAGTAAAGTGACTTTGCAATGACTGTCACTTAAAATGGAAATATTGGTAAAGAAATTAAAGGGGACATATGCAAAATCCATTTTTTTAGCTGTTAAATACAAATATTTTGATGTGTGCTTGGAGTCTCTAGGAATGTAGGAAAGTTTAATTTAGTCGTTCCTGGTGCTGCAAAGATATTCTGATATTTTATATTATATTCTATATAATATAAAATATATATTATATTCTGTTTGGGTCATATTTTTCAGGTCATTTAGTTTTCTGTTTTTTCTATGACGTTTTTTGAGTCAATTATGTCAAATAATCTGCGACGGAATTACCAAATAAGGTCTGGACTTCCGATTTACTGACTACAATTTCCTCGTGTTAATTCTCCTTCTGGTTCTGGGTCAGACTCTGGCTCCAACATGTATAGCTGGATAGATAAGTCTTCTGTTGTTGACATCTTTTATTTAAATTTTAAATAAAACATTTCTGCAAGCTAGAAAATGTAACACCCCTCTCTCAAACTGGAGTGGACCGGTCTTGAAGCAGGAGGGGGCGGGGCTTGAAGCGTCCTAAAGGAACAGTATCAAAACCACCTGCTTTGAGACACACATCAGTAAAGGGGTGAAAGAGGAGCTGGTAAAATTAGAATAAGGAGGAATTCAGATCAAAGCATTGCAGTTCCACTTTATAAAGACCCTGACTGAATGTTTTAAATGTGAAAAGGAAGGATTTAAAAGCACGATATGTCTCCTTTTAAAATGAAAAAACTCTTATGACTTTATTCTTCCTTTGGATAGTTCAAAACCTATTTGTCTCATTTATAGATTAAGTTAAATATTAAACTTTGCAGCATTGCTTTAAAATGAAATATAAATTATTTGAGCAATCATTTCCACTGAAATTTGACCTGAGGGCGCAGTGTCACAGCAGGATCTATAAATCCAATTTGACTGATCCACTCATTACCGGTTCAGCAACAAATCTTGACGCTATGAATATTTTTATTCAAAACGATAGCCATGCTTGAAAGTTAACATGAAAAACTTTTATAACTTAAGAGCTCAGCTGCAGAGGCTTTATGATTATTGCGATTTACACATAAAACATGAAAAATAAATAGGAATAAGAACGTTTTGCTGTATCTGTAAACAAGTACTGTATTATGACTCAGCATTGGCCCGTTAAGGGTTTCATGGTGTACCAGGTGTTAGAAGTCACAGTGTCAAAACCACACATTTTTTCTATCATCCTAATTTTAAATGCCTTAAAACAAAATAACAAAGAAAGGACATTTTTTATCTCCTCCCCATGACCATATATATTGCTCAGAGCTTCATTCAGTTTTACATGGCAGCCAAGCGAGGAATTCCCTAAAACGTTTATGTTAATTAAAAAGACATCATTGGTTGGTTATACATTTTATCTGGCAGCAGATAACACAGTTGGACAGGGATTGTCTACCTGATAAGCACTTGTTTCTTTTCAAGATAAGACTGTTTTGAAAGAACTATTTGCAACAGCTTACTGGAATTAGCATGTTGTCAGGTGAAATATCAGTATACCTTACTACAGGCTTACTGCACAATCTACTTAATTAACATCAGCTTGACAGGTTCTTGATAGGCTCTCCCCGTAAGACACCTCAGTCCTTAGACGCGTTCTGGCAAATCAGCATGATTTGTGGATGTACTGGGAATGCAAATTGTGTCAAAACTAGCCCACTCCTGACATGAGGTGGTAACAGAGCCGAAACGGTTGGTTGATAATGGGATGGAATGATGACCTTTGGTTTGTGTGACCAGCAGGTCATAGGATTAAAAACAGTTACAAGCTTTATTACTAGGGATGCACAATATATTGTCATTAACATCGGTATCGGCTGATGTTTGTCCTTTTTTTAGAACACCTGTTTATCCAATAAGTAAAATTGGGCTGATATTAATGTCCAATATTGATTTCCCACTTTTTTGCTTTGTGTTTCTGTTTTGGTAGGGGTAATGTTTGGTCGAGTGGGATCTAATCATGATAGTGACGCTGTAACCAGAAATAACTGAACTATGTCAGTGGTCTGGTTGTTTTTTTATGATATAGAAAAAAGACACAAGTATGTTTGTGTGTGTATGTATATAAATAATTTGTGTTTGTGTGATATCAGTGAGGTTCGGGTATCAGCCGGGTATCAGCCATAACAGCAATATTGGATAGCAATATTGGCTGAAATTTTCATATTGGTGTATCCCTATTTATTACTGAGGCATAAGTCAATAATGACACAACAATTTTGTAGTTATTTTTGAAAGTGAGTTAACAACAGATATCATCAATAAACTGAGTTCATCACACATGTTGCACTCCACATTAACAGAGCTTCATACTGCTCCACATCATCTTTGGATCCACAAAGCTCACTTAATTACTCAAAACTCACATCTGTGAGGCAACTACAAATTTGTTGTGTCATTATTGACTTCTCCCTCAGTAATAAATAGGGATGCACCGGCTCCATCTGTGATTAATAAAAGGTCAATATAGCAGCATAAAGACAGACTGATCTGTGAGGCCTTACCAAGAGTAGAACAGCAGAGAAGTAATATTCTGCATTATAAATAAAATTACTTTAGAATTCTAAATAAATGCATCTGATGTTTTCTGCCATGTGTATTTTGTGAAGCTGGTAAAAAAGGAAGACATTTTTTTCTTTATATTTCTCTTAAAGGGAAACACCTTGTTGCTATGGTAGAGAAATAACATGGATCAAACATTAAACAGGCATTAAACAATATGGGAAAATCACATATTTATGTGAAAAACAAAAATATTTAATACTTTTTAATAGCTTTTTATATCAGAACAGGCACAGGCCTTCTTGTGACAACTTAAAAAGCTCTATTTTATTACACATACTAATTTTATGTTATTAAAAGGTAGAAAAGAAAAAGTTTATTTAACTTTTTAGCTATAGTTTCTGTTTTAAAGGACCACCACCGGGAGAAAAAAAGCAGACCTTCCTGAATCTGAATGAAAGATCACTGATCTAGACAATGTTGCCAGCCCCCACACAGTATAATCTTTTTATGTGCCCATAGAATGACTGTGAGGATGAGAGCTACAAAGTTGTGCAGTCAGCCTGCTGATGTGCCTGTTTGGACAAAAAAAAAACACCCTTTAAAAGCCCCAACCCCTCACCCACACGCAACGCATCTTTAATTTGTCTCAAATATTGGTCCTGTCTCTTCCTCTCTCGCTGAGTGCTCATGTGAGACAGGGTCCACCGATATTTTCCCCTTCAGGATTAGTCATGTAGGGCGACAGGCTGATCTGCCTCAGTAGTCCTGAAGGGCTGACCCTGAGGTGAGGTGGCCAGCAGGGCTCTCCTTAAAAGGCTGTTAGATCCTCGATGCTTATTATGAGAATCCATGTGACTGAATGATGTCTTGTGCTCTCCCTTGTTATAGCACTATAGGTGGAACAAAGCCTGTTTTCTGGAAATAATTAATCCGTCTTGTCGGCATCACATTACTGCGGCAAACGTGTTGCTAGTGCTTTGTGTTTCCTCATGAACCTTTTTTTTCTGTTGATGGAGATGATCATCTTCCCACTGAGCTTCTTGCCTGCAGGACATTACCATTAAATTACAACTGAGCTGCTTTTTCTTCTGCAAAGGAGGATTTGATCCAGCTTTGCTTGTGTACCTATGTGAGTGGGTCTCACCATATGTGAGTGCATGTGTTTGCCCACTCTGTGTGTGCACCGGTGTGTGTGCTGATCCCTCCAACCACTTGGAAGCTGTAAGTCTAGAGTGGATCTCAGGCAAGCCTGGTTGCCATGCCGACAAGACTCACTGAGAGACACAGTGTATATCTTAATGAATTTATTTTCTACTTCATGTTTGCTCCTGTATTCTCTGTCAGCTGTGTACACACGCCTAATAGTTGTGAAGTGGAGGCCTTTTCCACTGTTAAGGCTAAAAGTGTTAAAATGGCTTATTGATTCTGGGGCAAAAGATGATATAAATATAACCCTGAGACTTCATATGAACTTACTCACAAAAGAAAAGTACATTTAGGACCCAGTCTGATTTTGTCATCATTCTGACTTTCTGTTTTTATTTATTAAAAAGTAACTGAAACTGACTAAAAAATAAGTTCTATATATTTTACCATATGACACTTAAATTTCCTACAACTATTATTAATTCAAACTGAACCTGCAATATTTTTCATGACATTATGCACAGTTTAAAGTAGAAATAGCATTCAAGCATATAAAAAATGTTTTCCTTTTTACTGTTAAGTGTTGTTGAAACAATGTGCTAAACACCTACAGAGATGGAGCAGACGGTGTTGTGCACATTATGTTCAGTAGGTGTGCTAATCAGGAGTAGATATCCCCCAATTGCTGAGTCTGCCATCTGTGGTTCTCTGATGGCCGACAGTCTGGCTGAGAGAGCAGAATAATCGTCTGTCATTACACTTTTAAAATTAGAGATAGACCGACAAATTGCCCAACCAATTTTATTGGTTGATATTTTAAATAAAATAACAGTCATTCCTGTATATAACTAGTCATTTATCAAGCAGGAAAATTAAGATGCAGCAGCAGCTACTACAGCTAACTTACTGTATCCCACAATTCATTTTTTTAAATGAGAATGTGCTTCCATATATTGTTTTTAAGTGTAAAGTTTTTCTAGGGGATAGTAAATATACTTATTTAAGTTAATAAATTATTGATATTTTGTTAATTAAGTAATGCATACTAAAAAAACAGTGCTGTTGAATATTGACTATGGGCTGCCTTGACTTTTAATGACTGAAATCGGCCCAAAAAAATAATAATATTGGTCAACCTCTGCATACAGTTATTTTGAAAATTTGTCCGAAGAGCTTACGCTGCGTTATGCTTTAAACAGAACCGGAACAGCAATATTCTTTTAATTGGTGAAAGATAACATTTTATGGAAGCTCCTGTTCAGATTCCCAGGATTATATTTTGCTCAATTCGAGACTTCACCATGTAGCTGTTTGTAGAAAACTCCTTCATCTTGGTGTCATGTTATTAAACTGCTAAGTGATAATTTCTTTCCTCTTCCTGACAACTTTGACTATAAAACCAGTATAATTTGCAGTCTGTTTCCCTTTTGTCAACATTGTTCACTTTGAAATACCTCCACACAGCTTCTTCTTCTTCTGGTGTAATGTATTGTCGGTTATCAAACAAATTTATAGCTACCTCCACATGGCTGACATTGAACCTCCTCTACCACCTGCCTGCTCAGCTGAGACGTGACCTTCATGGTGCCATAAAGTGGTATCAATATTGTGGTATCAGAACTCTTTTAATTTTGAATATGAAGACATGCATACATATTTGGACCAGTACTCAATATTGGTGTTGATACTAGTGTATCCCTATATACTAAGACTCACTGAACCTCAGCAGTAGATCTTTGTTGCCCTCCGTCACAGAGTGAAGAGGGAACTTGGAAACATCCTCCATCTGTATGTCTGTCTGTCATGTGATCTTGATAACCTGAAAAAAAAGTGAGGAACCATCTTTCATTTTGGTGTGTGGCTGCATTTAGGTGGCAGTATGATGGCTCAGTGGTTAGCACTTGCGCATCATAGCAAGAAGGTCCTGGGTTCAATCTGTCTTTCTGTGTGGAGTTATATTTCCTAGCTTGCATTGTTTTTTTCCAAATACTTTGGTTTCCCTCACAGCACAAACTTATGTATGATGGGTTGCCTTCAGGCCCAGGCCTCCCTTGATATATGAGATATGTGATCTCAACAGGATTTGCCTGGTTAAATAATGTTAAATAAGACAGGTTCCTATCAAAAACTGAGTTGCCAAATCAAAATCCAAGATGGCCATAACCATATATGTGTGTGTGTGTGTGTGTGTGTGTGTGTAAACTGGCCACCCCAATCCCTTTAGTATGAAACTATGCTTTTTTCATTTTTATACTGCTTGAAAGTACTGAAATAATTAGGGTAGCCATTGGGGTGGCCAATGTAAAAAAAATTAAAAACAGTAAGATCTTATTGAGTAATGGGGGACTTCTTGTTGAGTACTGATATAGTTGTTGTGTGTGTTGTGACTTTCTCAAAGTTTGACCTGAAACCAAAAACACACTTGTGTACCCTGCTGCAAAAGGCAGCTTCACAATGTAAAAAAAACTTTTAAAGCTGAAGTGATAAGAATAAAGATGGACCAGTTGTTACCATGGCAACTCAGGAAAACCTTATGGAAAATTACACTGGTTGTCATATTGATTCAGAATACAAAGAGTAAAGTCCTTCATATCAGCCAAAGGCAGGTTGCCCTGCTTTTATCTGCCGGTGCCAGGTTCGATGCTTATTGACTGTTTTTGACAGACTGATGAACAGACGACTTTTTGGTGAAACGGGCTCCGAGCCCAAGGTTCAATTAAAAGCCCTGCTCTGTGTGAAACCAGCATATTTGCCAAATGGGAAGAAAAGCGTAAATCAGTCCTCATGCTTTCTCAGCAACCTGCTTGTCTTTCGAGAGTATTAATGGGTCAACCTCAGCTCATTTTTAAAACTCCCATCAAAGCTACAACATTTGTCTTATCCTGACAGGCTGAAGGAGATTGTTAATAATCGCATGGATGCTTTGGAAACAGATGGCTTCACTTTAACATTTTAGTAGGGGGCCATGAACTGTGCATGAAATCACCTGCGTATGTGTTCTATCCTTTCAGATCAGTGGGGGATCAACTGGACTTTAGTTTCATATGTGCAAGGTGTTTTTGCTTTTCTTATTTAGCTTTCCCAAGTCAGTGGGTCAAGAGAGTGTTTATTTCACTACTCACGATATGGCTTCAGTAGCAGTCAGATAACAGTTACCAGTTGTTGCCTAAGGGAGATAAAAGATGTGTCAGAAATTAAGGCAGTTGTTGACATTTTCTGCAACATTACAGTGAATTGTTTGAATTTAAATAGAATTTCTGAAGGAGGTTGGCCGATGGTGGTGGAGATGTTAGATCTGTTACCTCACATCGAAAAGGTCGCAGGTTTGCCTCAAGGCTTATCTGTGTAGTATACATGCTCTCCCTGTGTTCTGTTTTCCTTCCACAGTTAAAAAAATCAATGTTAGGTTCACTGGTAACTTTAAATTGTTCCTGTTTGTGAGTGAGAGAGTGAATGATGGTTTGTCTCTGTGGGTCCTGTGATGGACTTGTGACTGTCCAGGGTGTCCCCATTCTGTTGCACAGTTAATGCTGGATTCAGGCACCAGTTCCCAGAAAAGAAAGTCAGGTAGTAGAAAACAAACAGATTTGCTCATTTGAGGTCATCACATGCCAATGGATAGTGTTACAGTTTAGAGAGTTTACTGCTCACATGTTCTCCTTTTCATTGCCAGCCGTCCAAAGAAAATCTGAAGGTGAAGCACTGATGTCTCCGCCCACAACTCTGTGTTCACTAACTTTGCTAACCCACATGGTTAGCGAAGTATCTTATGATTCCCCGAACAGAGTTTAATAAAACAATCAGAAATAATCACTGAGTTCACATCTAAAAGTGATTACATTTTGGATTTACCGTAAATCGAGAAGCAAAGTGATACAAATTTAACTATATCTAAAATGTGTTGTGTTAGTAGCTAAAACTAATCTCAAACTTATGGCTTTAAACCCATCTCATTTTATGAGATGTGTTTAATGCTTTGTCATAACCTATTTGAATCATTTATCTCTGTTATGACAAAGTATTTCCTAAATCACCTGATGCATTTTAATGGCATTTTCATAAAGTATTCAACAGATGTACATTTAGGACTGAATAACTTTTGAAATCAATCAATCCAAGGTTAGTGCCAAATCCAATTAATCTTAAAAACACTAAAATGGTTTTAACTCAGTCAGTTCTATGGATATTGACCTAAAGTTTGGCACAGTTTTAATTGGACTGCTAAGAATATTCAACTAGGGGTGCAACAATATATGTATCAATATCAAACCGTTCAATACAGTGCTTTAGGTTCAATACACCCTTGTATTGAACAATACAAATCTTTTAAATTTATTTTATCAACTTGTCTTCTGAAGATGCTCTGTGTTGAAGGATCAGTGGATCTGTGTTTGACTGCTC
>JARVJO010000365.1:9817051-9828079 GCA_031762555.1 Cynodonichthys magdalenae
GCCGACTATGTTGGCATTTTTCAAATTTGCTTTGGGGCGGAGTTATCCTTTCACAGGGGGGGTAAGTTCCACTTTAAGATCCAATAGTGCAAAATGCAAATTCTTGCAATTTTTTGACTGATCTTAAGATTTTGATCAGGAGGGTATCTTTAAAGATACATTACTCCATGGGATGTTCAAGGTTTGGGGTATTATTTTATAATCCAACAGGATATGTTCCTAACTTTGTCACTGACCTATGTGGGTAGTTCCTTGGTCTTCATGATGATGAACCATTTGCTTGGTGGTAGGCCTTACTACCACCAAGCAAAGGTGTTGAAATGGTGTTGATTTTGAGGACTATCAGAAAAACGTACAGTATATGTGTACTGGAATCATCTGACAGGTGGATGATATTTAACTACTTTATTTGGCCTTTGAAGGTCATGGTGGGAACCAACATCTCCATGTTTCAGTTCTAAATGTTCAGCATAATTTAAACAATGTTCTTCCTCATTCAACTTCAATAATTTGGAGTATTTGTTAGAATTATTACTTTTAATTGAATTTAATTTATTCTAATTTGTGTGGCAATCACACAGAAAATGACCAATTGAGGGTGTATACTTTTGCAATGTTGTATGACATCAAGTAAGAAAATAATATAGACAAACTTCAGCTACTTTGGAAAATTAAGACACACCATTTTCCTTAATTCTACTCTGTCTGTACATTTACTGATTTGTAATAAGGAAGATAGATCGCTAAATGGGTTAATTTAATGAAAAAAAAAAGCTGAATAATTTACATGAAAATATACTATAGAGAAGTGTTACAATTATCAGGCTTTCTGTGTATGGAATATATTAACAGCTATTACATTTTTTTGAATCCATTTCTTTGTGGCTTTTTATGTTGGATCTGTGTGAATCCCAGTTCCCTTGGAAACACATATCAAACACCTCTCTCTAAATTATTCAGAAATTTCTCCAAAGGGTTTTATGAAAAAACAAAACAGTTCAAACAGGCTGTCTGAAAAGGCTAATGCATTTATGGGGATCACTAACAAAAAAATGTTTTAGCTTTCTGCTTGTGTGTATTTGAAGGTATTTGTAAGTATGAAATACTTTAAAAGGGGGGATTATGCTCCAATTTCTTGACTGAATTTGTTCTGTTTTTCCCCCCTTGCTACCATGGATTATGTAGTTTTGGGTCACCTAAACAGTAAGTAGTTTAGAAACATATCTTTAATTTCCCCACTATTATAATTAACAGCAACATATTTATCTAAGTGTCCTGAATGTTATGATTATGCATCATTAGTCCATACTGCTGAGACTTTTTTCTACATCTGTGACTTTAGGTTTTGTTTCATGTTGGATGTACGCCTAGTCTTCATTTCCTCACATCACAGCCACATTACACTGAATCCATTATATCTATTAATATACATCTTCATTGTTTTTTTTTAATATATCTACAATATCTACAGAACTTGTAGTATAAGTACATATTCCAAAGCTGTATCTAAAAAAAAGCTGTGTCTTTGACAAGCAAAGGTAGACACAAGGTCTCGCTTTGTATGAGAAATCTGTACAGGTACGTCTAATTATTATTTCCTGAAACTAGACTGTATCAGTGTATTCAGTGGTTCTTGTCTTGTTTTGCTAACAGATGGACAAAGGTGACTTGAATCAATTAATCTCAAAAATCTTGTGCAATTTGTTAGCACTCAGATTATGTGTTGAGGATCATTATCTAATTTCCCTCTGGGATCAATAAAGTTTTTTTTATAGCTTCTATAACAACAAATTCTAGTATTCTTTCCTAACAACTTACCACTGTTGTAGACTTTAAGAAAAAGAGTTTATTAATTCAATAACCCGAGATTGAGAGTTTTCTGAGTACTGAAGAAAAAGTAAAACATCCGCATAAAGACTAATTTTATGTTCTATGTTCTTGCATTTTATGCCTTTAATATCTATAGCTTGTCTGATCACAGCCGCTAAAGGTTCAATAAAAATTGCAAACAATGAGGGGGACAGTGGACAACCCTGCCTGGTGCCCCTCTGTAGACAAAAACTAGAAAAGATTTGGTTATTTGTCCTGACTTGCTGTTGGTGAGCTACGGTATATAATATTTTTAACCAATTAAGGAAATAGTTTCCAAAACACTTATAATAATGCCTGACATAAATAAAATAGTTTTTTTTTATTTAGCATTACTAAATATACTTATACCTTGCAACAGTGAATCTTGCCAAAACAAACAACATTAAATGCAGACGTTTTACAAAATTTGTCATTATTAATAACATGCGAAGAGAAAACTTAAACTGTTGGGAAACACTAGCTTTAATGGAGAAAATGTCCAATGTCAGTGACCTTTACACAAGCAGACTTATAACTGAATGCTGACACGACTTCAATGACAGAACTCATGTAACACACATCATTATATTTATAAAGAATAATATAAGAAATCACAGGACATTCTAATATAATGCAGGCTTATCAGGCAGCTGATTTGCTTCCTGCTATATTTGTTCATCATGCTGCCTGTAGCCAGCATATTACGTCACAAATTAAACATACATGCTTGGTTTATGTGGAATAGAAGAAATGTGAAGGCAAACAATCATGTTTTGACTGTTTTACCAAAATATCTTATTAACTGTTACTTTACACATGTGATATTGAGGCACAAGCCTGGTGTGGTAGTAGCTAAAATTAATCCCTGAAACATTCTGAGTGCTAACAGAAAGTGTAAAAATCTTTTTAAAAATGTTCATAGTTCTCTTTTATTCAGCTCTCTGTTATCAAAAGCTTTCATGAACCACTGGACAGATTAAATGAAACCTAAAGACCTATAGGAGGACGTAGGTGGACAAGTGATTTAATTTTTGTAACCACTGATAGCCTGGCCACTGACTTCCTACACAGCTCTGCTCAATTCTTGTTTCCCCTCTGCTCTGTCTGGGATTTCTCCCCTAGACAAGGATTTCTCTGGTAGGATGTCCACCAGACCAATCAGCAAACAGGAGGAGGAGTTGTGAACAACAACGATGATTTTAGTCTGCCTGTAGTTTAGCAATGGCAGCGGAGGAAGTGAATGAAGCCATTCAGTCAGTGTTGACAAGGCTTTCAAATTCAATTAAATTTGTCTCACAAAGCCTGCAGCACACATTTACAGCCATCTCGTTCAGCTCAATACTTCTCTCTTCCCAGTAGGGGGCGGTTGTTTACAGTGCACGTAATTTGGGGTTAGCTTCTTAGCTTAGCTTCCTTCACGGTCAAGCTGGGGCACTACATACATCATGGCCAAACTTCAGTGATTGGGTAAACCAAATCCAATCACCTTAAATATCAACAGAGGCCATGCCTCCAGGAAGAAATTGTTTCTCAATAGCCGAGGGTCAAGACTCTCTGTACAAAGCAAAGCAAAGGCTGTTTTTTACCAGGCCAAATTCCTGATGTCTGCCACAGCCAACCACATGACATTTTAACTTAAATCTGTAGCAATAACTGTTGGAGTCAATCCTGTTTGTTTGCTATGGTAAAATTGTGTGAATTACTTGACTGATACATATTAACTGATAGATGATCTTAGTCTAAAATTTATTTTCCTATTAAGTTATGCTAGGCCTTTAATTGGTTGCTGGGCTCTGTTCATTATTTCCACCCGACTTTCATCTTTTTACAGAAAATGTTTTTCATTCTCACTATTTAATGTTTTCATAATTGACCATTCTGCATCTAAACTAAAACAGTTGTAAACCATGTAGTTCAGTGGTTCCCAACCTGCAAGGGGACATCTTCTAAATAGTTTCATGTTAAGTTTATATAAAACACCACAACAGTCCAGTGCTGCTTCATTTTTTGAAAACAGAAACGTAAAGTTGGACATTTTTTTAAAACAATAACCAGTCTAATAAACTTTGTGATTAGGTTCAGTCAGAAACAGGTTTGGAACCACTGCTGTAGGACATTTAGGAGGAATGGCTGCTTCAGTCTTTTCTGTATGAAGGCCTTTCATTGCATCTTTAATCTTCATGTATGCTTGTTTGTTTGCTTCCCAGTTGAGCAGCTGCCCACTATCACAGCTCAGCCTCCCAGCTCTCTCATTGCCTTCCCTTTTGATGAGAGTTTCCCCATGACGTGTGAAGCCAAGGGGAACCCCAAGCCAGAGTGAGTACAGAGTCTTCTAACACCTTAGAAGCGAGTTGGAAAGAAAGGAGAGCTCAATGACAGCCAAACAGACACCAGATACAAACAATGACAACACTTTAGGATTGTCTCATATTTGGCTGCTCTAGTTTTGAACTTAGGAAGATAATAGAGGGCTGCAGTTTCAGCTGAATAACTTGACATTTTAAAACTGGCTTTCTTTATGTAGATTCAGATGGACAAAGAATGGCCAGGAATTCAACTACACTACAGACCCCTACCTAATGAAAGAAGAAAATTCTGGGACCTTTGTGATCCCTAAAATTGAGAACCTTACAGAGTACCAGGGCAACTATCGCTGCTATGTCTCAAATAAACTGGGGACGGCCGTATCCAAGGAGATTGAGTTCATCGTGCCAAGTGAGTAACCTGTATCTGTCTGTATGTTTGAGATGTGGGGTATTTTCAGTGTTAAGTTTCCTTTACACACCAAAAAGATGTGAGATGGTGTATCACACTTTCATAGTTTGAGATTTCATTTCATTCATTTACATTTGAAAGAGCCAATTTCTAGCTTTTTTCCCACAAAATAAAATTTGTTCAGACTCGCAAAACCACTTAAGAACAGAAATAATGATGAAAATTAAAGTTCTAGTATCATGAAGAACTAAAAACATTTAAAGAAACTTGAACATTTTTTGACATTCATGGAATTTTCTAAAGGCAACATTTGTGGAAGAGGCAGAAAGTTAGTGAGGCTACAAGTTCATTAAAGCATCTTATCCATAGCTCTCTAAAATCTAAGACTTAGCCTGTTCATCTTATCATTTTTGCCACAACTTCAATTGATTGTGTGGATTCTCAAATAAATTTTTCTTTACAGGGAACCTGGAGAATATCACTGGCCCTGAATGTCAGTGATGACAGGGCTGGGGTGTGTGTGTGTGTGTGTGTGTGTGGGGGGGGGGGGGGTTCTGCAAATAAATGAAAAAAGGTTCAGTCTGCTGAATTATAGATCTCAGAAATCATGTTCTTAACATTTCAGAATATTACTGCCCTCTTTTGGAAAACAGCAGAGCTGCAGATTTATTTGTTTAAGTTTGACAACACATAATATCTTTTCTGCTTTTGACCCTAGATAACCCAAAATTTCCTAAAGAAAAGCTTAATCCTGTTGAGGTGGATGAAGGCCAGCCTTTTATTTTGAAATGTGACCCACCCAAAGGTATACCTCCTCTGCAGATCTACTGGATGACTATCAGTAAGTACCACCTCACACATATCAACTGACTCATGCTTAAATGTTTTCATATTCAAAACATCCCTTCTCCTGATCTCCAGGATTAATTCCTTTAAACATCACTGATCTGAATATTTATTAGTGCTTACAAACACATGCTGTGCAGAAAAACTCCTAACTCTAAATCCAATTTTGAGAGCTTCACATTGCCGTGGGCACTAAATATGTTTGGCTGACTTTTGTCAGAATGAATATAATTAGGAAGTTTAGTCTAGTAGAGAGCTGCAACAAGGTGATACAGGAAACAAGCTGGGATGTTGCAAAGTTGCATAAACAGAATTTAAAAGTTTTGGCTATCTTGCACCTAAAGTTTTAAGTTATTATAGACTCAGGGTTTACTGATGCAACTTTACAAGACTTAATCTAAAATCGAAGGCAAAACAAGGATAATTAAATGTTTTACATGACTGGAAGAAATGCAAATCGCCCGCTGCCTTTTATGACTTTAATTCACGATGGGGGCCACACCCACATCTTGTGAGCTGTGTTAATGTAAGAGGACGTGTTGAGGAACACTCTTATCTACTCCTGCATAAATTTTACCCCCTTATCTGTTATTTTGAGTTTATGTTTTGTAAGGGTTCAGCAATACATATCTGTATCGAGCCATTCAGTACAGTGCTTTAGTTTCAATACACACTTGTATCAAACAATACAGATTTAAAAAAATTTATTTTATCAACTTGCCTTCTGAAGATGTGTTATGTTGAAGGATCAGTGGATCTCTGTACTCCACCTAGGCTGCATTGTCGAGTGCAAATCCATCGAGAAACTTGCTGTTTCAGCAACATTTAGTTTAAAAACTATACTTTTAAGGTTAAACAAATGTTCATATTTATATTAAATGAATTACAAGTTCAAAAAGGCATGAAAATTTATCTTTTTTGTATCAAAAATATATTGAACCATGACACTAAAGTATCAATCTGAACCAAATTGTGAATTATCTGTATTGTTGTACCCCTAATGTTTTGGTTGCAAGAGTAAATGTGGCAGCCATTTTGAATTGTTTCTTTTACAACCAATTAATATGTTTGGAGAGTTTATAAAAAAATTATTAAAATCATCACAAGGTATTTGCTTACAAACCACAGTTTTTAGGCAAAGATGCAGAGCTCTGGTCGTCTGTTGGAGATGACTCTCACTAACACAGATGGCTGTGGTGGCTATCTTAACTTGGGTTGACAAAATGTAACAAGTTATACATGTGCCCCCACTGTTTCTGAAAGTTTCAATAAAATTTATTTAGAGAAAAACTAGAGAAATCCTTGTCTATGGGAGAAATCCCTGACTGAGCAGCGAAGGAAAACTAGATTTGAGCAGAACTGTGTAAGGCTCTGTCACACAATAATGTTTCAGACAACGTATGAGCATTTTATTATGTCTAAATTACTGATAAAAGTTATATATTTGATCAATTTGTCATCATTACAGTATGTACGCACCTAAAAATGGCTTCCAGTTAATTTTTTTTAATTCCATCTTCAACGTAGATGTCTTTAAAATTCTCATAAGTCGTATAAAATGTCATACTGGCAAGGGCCAGGCTAAGTATCAGCTAATACCCCACCAAGTTTTAGCTCAATAAGTTTAGCCATTGTTATGTGCTTTGAGACCATTTAGCTTTGGCAGGCACCTTGAATGGTATTGATTCCAAAAGTGAATCAGTTGTGGATATCCGTCTATTGATCACTTTCTGAAGCTTTAATTCATATTCATCCAGTCATTCTTGAGATATTTTGTTAACAGTATAGACAAGGAATCACACACGCATACAAAAGCAAAACCATGATTGCTCCACTCTCAGCTTTGGCAGTGGGCGATCATTATATTTCCTATCATGTGCTCAGATCTGCGGCACATCGAACAGGACGAGAGGGTGTCCACGGGCTTGAACGGAGATCTTTACTTCTCTCACGCGGTGGAGAAAGACAGCAGGAGGGACTACTGCTGCTTCGCTTCCTTCCCGAGGATCCGAACCATCGTTCAGAAAACCGCCATGTCTGTCAATGTCAAACCAAGTTAGTGCTGAGTCGACTTCTCTGCATTCACACAAACACAGCTGGCTCTCCAAACCAGCAGGATGCAAATGTTGGTTTTCAGAGCCCTGATCATTTCCAACACATCCACATTCACAGCTGAGCTTCAGAAGCCATCTCAGTGCCACGCTGTCCTCTTTATACACGTTTTTTTTTGTTTTTGTTGTTTTGTTTTTGTTTTACATTGTGCTTTTGATCTCACCATCTGCATTGTGCTCATGTTGAATTGTCTCTTCTTTGTGTGTGTGTGTGTGCGTGTGTGTGTGTCATCCACCTCCATGTCAGGAAAACGTGATAGTTCTGAGCATGGTAAGTGTGAAGTTTGAAGAGTGCACCGTCTCTGCAGACATAAAACATTTCAGTAATATATTGCACTTCTTTGTTACTCTGCAACAGCAAATGCAATTTTGGAGAGAAGGCCCTCGCTTCTGACGCCCCCTGGTGTCAAATCAGAGAAACAGCTAATCAAAGGAGAAGACCTGAAACTGGAGTGTATTCCTGAAGGAATGTAAGTGACACCTTGTTTGTGCTTTTATACATTAAAGACGTTTAACCACACTAAAATCCTTTTTCTACAACAAAGCATTCTGTAAAGTCCTTCAGAAAACAGTATGTTTAGGTTATTGTTGCTGGATGTTATTCTACAAATTGTTCAATCTGCTCAGAGTCCATTTTGGCTTTGCCCTTTAAATGGATGATAAGGTGGAATCTGTTTTTTGTTTTTGTACACAGATTTGAACAGTTTTAATATTAAATCACAATAATTTAAGAACTTGGTAAAGTCAAGATCATTTTAAATATATGTTGATACAGAAGCTCAGACCTGATGGAGTAGACACACATTCACATATTTTCTTTTTCCACAAACCCCTCTTTTATTAAATCTTTTTTGTTTTGACAGAAAAATATTAGATTTTAGATTTGTTTTGTATTTTTCAGTCCAACTCCACAGGTGGAATGGGTGAAAATGGGTCATCGGCTTCCTGATAAAGCACAACTGGAGAATCATGGGAAACTGCTGATCATAGAGAGAGCTGAACAGGACGACAGTGGGAAGTACATGTGCAAAGCTAAGAACCCACTTGGAGAAGCTGTTCATTACTTCACAGTAGCAGTGGAAGGTAACAGCAGTGTGGTGTTATATAGAAACATTTCTGCTAAACGGTGTAAAGACCACAGGTGTAATGTCACTGTACTCTATAATCCATTAAAGATGTGAGAAGCACTCAGATTATTTACTCAGTTAAAAATTATATATTTATAGAAAATGACTGCTTTAAACTAAAACTTTGAGTTAAAGAAATTGACTTTGGTAAAAAGCACAGAAGAACTAGCTGCACAAATATGACTGATGACATTAGCAAGAGAAAATAATAAATATAATAAAATGATAAGTGTTTTCACATAATACATTATTTAGGTCTCTTTTTAAAAATAATAGGCACTTTTTTTGATCTTTGTGTTTCAAATAAAACTAACTTGAACGGTTTAGGAGATCTGATGTGTAACTGAACATTAGAACATGTTTGCTTTCATTTTTGTTTTTCAGCTCAAGGTAAATTCTGCTGTTAGATAAACACCAAAAGTTAAAGCTTCAGAAAGGTGGTGAAATAAAAAATACATGCAACTAAAGAAACAACCCTTTTTGTGAAAATGCAATATGAAATTTGAGTGCAAAAAAAAAAAGTTATGACTTGACTTCTAAAAGTTAAGGATGCTGAAACTGAGCTGTTAAAGCTAAAAAGAAGTTGAACACTAGCTAGAAGTCGCACATAAAATAGCACAACTTTACCTAAAAGATACAGTAAATAACCTGAAAGGAAGCTAAAAGTTGCATAAAAAGACAAATATAGAGTAAGTTTATTGAAACAAAGTTCATTTTTCTGAATGAATCAATGAGATTGTAATGTAATTCTAAGCTATTTGATATTTGTAAATACATTAAAATATTAAAAAAATTATAAACGTGACAAAAACCAAAAGTTGTTCCACCCATCTACTGAATAAGCTGAACATTTTGATAGATAAATAGCTAGATTTGTGCAAAGTATGCAGAAGTAGTTACCATAGATACCAAACTAACTGTACAGAAAAATGAAAAGAAAAAACATGTGTTGACTCAGCATTCATACAAATATTGAAGTATTCAGTTGTGTTAGCTGAATATTATAAGAGAAACCATTAAACAATTGGTTTTTTTTTGTATAAAATTACAACCTTTAGCTTGTGTCCTTGTGTGTCACCTTGTGCAGGTGTTTCTAAGACATTTTCAAGGGAACCTCAGTCCTCCAACTTTTTTATAGTACTGTCATGCTCTCAGCTGAGCTGTATGTTGTGTCATCTGTGTGTTTACAACTTTAAAGAACATTTCATGAACAGAAGAATGTGAAAGCAGTCGTGATAAAAAAAAGACATATTGTGCTGACAGTCCCTCTGGAGAGAAGTGTCCCTTTGAGGATCTATGTCTTCATGCTGTGGGCAGTAAAAGCAGCATTTATTTGTTCTGAATAAAACACAGTAAGAAGCTGTGATTGTTCACTCGCTCTGCAGAGGCCTGGTGTCGACTTTCCTCTGACACTCCACAGTTTGATAACATCACGCTGACTGTGTGTTCCCAGACCCTCCGGAGTGGGTGTCAGAGCCTGAGAGCCAGCTCAGTATGATCGGCTCAGATGTGCTCATCAAGTGCTCTGCCAGGGGGACCCCGCAGCCCACCATCACGTGGAGGGTGAATGGTAAACTTCTGCACGGTGAGTCCCGCTATAATCTCAACCAACCAGACATCGCTTTAGAAAGGTGGTTGTTTTACCCTCATTTTAAAATTCTTTTGCTGTCATTATTATGAACAAAAATAGTGAAAAGGTGAAAAATAAATCACTCAGTGAATGATAAAGTTAAAATATCCTTGAAAGTTTTTAATTTGTGGTGATCTGTTTCAGCAGGGCAGATTAGTTGCACATAAAATGATGGTTCGCAGTAAAGATTTTTAGTTTTGAGAAATAGTAGCTAAAAGGTATGGACGACCGAAACTAACAAAATTAGAAATAAAAGCAGAAATATATAAAACGACCAATAAATACACTTAAAATGCACCAAATAAATTAAGAAAGCAGAACTTTACCTCATGTTTTATGATTTAACTGACCTTCAAATTTATTTTTCCGGCTTAGTTAAAATAAATTATATATTTTAACACATACTTAAAATGTTACTGTTTTTAAAAATATACATATATTTTTGTTTTTCCTTTTACTTGTACATGCATTTGAGTTTCTTATTGGAATATATTCAATTATTTTTTATATTTTTTCCCACAAGTCTTATTATTTCCATGTGTTGTTTTTACATTGCTCTGTCTGCTGTTTTTACTTTACCTTATGAGTTTCTGCCTTATTATGCAAATAAGGTGGGTGGAGTTTCCAGGGTCAAGTTCTCTACTATTGGTCAACAGATAGGAAGGAGCAGGCAGTGTTGTATAAAGTACCTGAAAGTGATACTTGAGTAAAAGTACAAGTATCTTATCATAAAATTACTTTGGTAAAA
>JARVJO010000365.1:9842297-9858228 GCA_031762555.1 Cynodonichthys magdalenae
TTTTTACAATTTTAGCTTTCAGCTACTGTTTTGCTCATTTTACCTTTTTTTTAGCAAATGTTTTGGTCATTTAAACTTTTAGCTACTGGTTTCCCATTTATCTTTTAGCTTCAGTTCACTAATTGTGGCTTTTAGATACTGTTTTGTTCATTTTATCTTTCAGTTACTACATGAATTTATTTTAGCTTAACATGAGTTTAGCAAATTGTATCTTTTAGCCACTGTTTTTCTCATTTTGCTTTTAGTTTGACTAATCTTAGTTACATTTTTAAAGATTTTTATAATTTTTTTAATCCTTTTTTTATTTTAAAAATGTATTCATTTCATTAAAAAACAAAAAATATAAATGAAATGGAAGGCAGCAGAGAAGAAAAATCTTGTATATTTTTTCCAAAGAATGAATTAAAACAAAAGCAATTTACAAAAAAAAACAACAAAAACATCAAAACCTTGGTGAACAATTTATATAAATACACCTTATTCCATTTCAACTTTTATATCTTCTTAAACATAAACATTGATCTGGCATTTTCACATCACTCTCCAGATTATTCCATAATCTTATTTCTTGGATTGATGTACACCATTCCTTCAAACTCTTTCACAAATATCTCTTTCCCCTTGCGATTATAACAGCTTTCTCTCTTAACAAAGATCAATTGGATGTTTAATGACAAATGTGTTTTTGTGAGCCCTACACATAACCTGTAAAATATTGTAATCAACCAAATCATAGAATTTCAATTGATAAAATAATATATTTGATGGGTGACTATAATGTTTTCTGGTGATAATTCTTACAGCTCTTTTCTGTAAAATAGAAATATGATTTGTAATTGTTTTACATGTTTGGAACAATTATTACATTATACAACATATACAGAGCTCTTTCATTGAATAACTCTCTCACTGAACTGCAGTAGACTTAGCTGTATTTGTTCCTTTTTCTTTTGTTCTTAAATATTTTTGTTTTTAAATAATTTGTGATGTTTCCATGTCAGCTTTTCATCAATAATGACACCCAAAAACTTCACCTCACTTAGCTTCTGTTCTGCTTGCTTTGACGTCAACAAATCATTTAGCGAATCTTCAGTCAGTAAAGATATTCATCATTTATGTTTGTTTAAAGTTTGCATGTGCAGACGTTTTATGCAGCAGTGGCTCAGATGTCTACACGTGAAAAAGACGTTCAAGCTGCAAACAGCCATTTCAGCCGACTTTGCTTAATCTGAGTAGCATTTTATTGTGTTTCACACAGTTTGTTTCTGATGTCACCATAGCTGCACTGTGCTGTAAATGCTCTAATGAATCAACAGTATCCCATCTGCTCAGCACCAAATGGTAACCGTAGCTTTGTTTAAGTAAATAATTCAAATATTTGGAAAAGAAGATTGGACCCTGAAACAAATCTGAAAGGACAGAAAATTTAAAGCATCTAGTTATCATAATTTGCCAACATTTTATTGTCACACAAGATTCATTGTTTTAAATTTAGTCTTCTGCGTGAAGAGCTGTGCAGATGGTCTGGACTGCTTTTACCAGCCTAATAGGAAAAAATGCATCAATAAATGCAGCTTTAAAATACAAGTTTTTTAATTATTGGATACAAGATAATTTACAAAGATGAAGGAAAAAAGATGGAAAAAATACTGTTTGATATTCACTGAGACGAACTGTTTGTTTTTTACTAATCAGATGATCACAAGATTTCCGCCCACCTCCAGCTGCCAGTTGAAGCTATTTTTTTTTTTAGCTTAGGGAGTATTTGTTTGTATATTTTGTTATTTTGGTTTACTTTAAACTAAAGCTTTAAAGTAAGTTTTCTTTTATTTGTTTGTTTTTGTCATAATGTGAGCATTTGATCTGGTAAAGTATGGATAAGTCATAATTATAGAATCATGCATTGCACCAGGAGCTCCAGCTTTAAGTGGCCTTTCTTATCCTTTCCTGTCCTCACTAAAAACACTTTGTGTGACTTCAACACGTGAACATTTTTCAGTTTAGCTGCTTTATAATGATGTGGTCATGTTTCAGCTCAGCTGTAGTGTCTTTAGAAAACAGAAGTTTACTGTATCTCCTTTGTTTAGCTGTCTTCTGGACTTGTCCCCGGGATGTCACCTCAGGTTACACCACTTTTTCAGTGTTTGTCTTTTTCAATAAACTTAACTGAGACGTTTGAAAACCTAGCAATTATCCTGCAGCTGATGTTTTTTTATTCTAAGTTAGATTTGTAGGTTCTTATTAGAACAGTTTAATAAATGTTTTTGTAAAAAAGTGAGCTCACCTAGCTCACTGTAGTTATTGTCTTGCTGCTGAACGCCAAAGGCGATAACTTTTTTGCCCTTGTCTGTGTTTGAGTGACTGTCTGTTAGCAAACTCTCTCCTAAACCACCTGACAGATTTATAGTGAAGCTCTTAGAAAGTAATCATTAGCTGTACATTAAAGCTCATCAATATATGGAGTCTACTCAATTCAAGATGGACGACATCGACATCGACATATGCTGATCTAAAATAACTGACTCAGTTTCACAGCTGAGCTAATTTTGGTGTGGAGTTCCCCTCAACACGTACTTTATACACAACCACATCTCACAGTATTATATGAGATTACACATGACATCATTTACATAGTTGGATTAAAATGGCTTCCTTTGCTTTTATAGCATGTTTTTAGTTGACAGCTTGCTTTAGTTTAATCTCTTGTATGAAAGGTGGTGTGTGATATGAATTCTCCAGATCTAGTCCATTGTAGTCGTGTTCTGGTTTGGTTGATAATTACTGTGGTGATTTTAAGGAAACCCATTTTCAGAACCACTCAAACATTTCTTATTGATCTCATTGTGTTTGTTTTTTCAGTTCCCATCGCTGCACCTGATGATGTGGCTGTGGAGGTGATGAACGGCTCAGTAGTCAAGGTTACCTGGACACGAGTGCACAAGGACAAGCTGCGTGGACATCTGGGAGGCTACAGGGTAATACCTCACGAAACTTAGCTTTGCTTTTAGACACAGTTTAAAAATAATGGCCCTGACCTTGGTCCAAACGTTTGCTTCTCTCACCCCAGTCTGTCTTCTCTATTGACCACCTCATTGTTTTCCTGCTCACACTGTCAAAGAAAAACAATTCTGCAACAACTCCTTCAGTGTTCCACCTTAAGAAAAAATAAAAAAATCACATATATAAAATATATCTACAGTGAAAAGAATGTGCGTCTGTGTTCTTCCCTCTCCTGGCTCAGATAAACTGGTGGCGCCTGCGTAGTCTGGTGGACTCGAAGAAAAGCCACGGAGACAAACACACACTGACTTTCCCTGGGGATCGAAGCCACGCCACGGTGCCAGGACTGACGCCCTTCTCCGAGTACAGCCTCATTGTCATGACCTTCAACGGGCGGGGCAACAGCCCAGGCAGCCATCCCGTGAACTTCAAAACCCCAGAGGGAGGTAGGAATGTGGAAAAACAGCAGCAAGCGTATTGATTCACAACTACTGAAGGGAGAATCTAATAATAGCCAAGAAAAGTGGGTTGCTGCTTAATGTGTGCCTTTCTTTCTTTGCCCCTGTAGTCCCTGAGGAAAATCCAGTTTTCAGGGTCACCGACGTACAGAGGCACTCAGTCTCTTTGGCCTGGGCCCCTCCATTGGAGCCTAATGGGATCCTCACCGGGTATATCCTCGAGTACCATCTTAGTACGTATTTTTGTTCTTGGTATTAAATTTTAATTATTTTAGAAAAAAACTGAAGATGCCGCAATAACTGCTTCCACATGGCTGGAGCTTTTTATTATGTGCTGCAGTGTAGAGTCTACAATAGAGACACACTCAAATCTCTGCTATGTTTAGAAAAAAAGGTGTATCTTTGGCCTGCTGGGTATTGTCCATGTCGTGATCCTCGGCACAGAAAGAAAAATCATTGTGCTGCTCTAATAAGTCTGGTGTCAGGGTGTGAGGAGAGAAAATGAGTCAGAGTGAGCATATCAGCTTGCGTGTCACAATCATGTGCAGTGCTGGCTCAGGCCACTTTGTCACAGTCTGCTAAGGTCCGGTTTTATTGACCCAATTACGTCGGCTGTGGATATCTTCAGTGTAGCCTTCAGCTCCTGGGGATATTGTTCCTGAACACCTCCTACACATGCACACTATATGCTGATCTAAGACAAAAGTTGTAACAAAGATAATAACTAACATTAATAGTGTCTCGATGCAGTTTCTTCCAGATAATTGAGTTTGATCTGGTCGCCGCACAGGAGGGCCGAGCACCAGGCGGCGTTTCAGTAAAATACTTTTTGGCACGCCATAGCAATTAAGCTGTTGGGCTCTTTGAAGTGTGACGTTTTTTTAGGACTCCTTGCTGGAAGTCATGTGTAAAATGTTGAAAATAAAGTAGCCAGCTGTTAGTAAATCATCAGCGACACAAGTGAAGTCCCAAGCTACAGCACAGCTGTTCACAGCAGCCTTGCCTGTCTTTACATCAGCCTTGGATAGCGTCACGTCTATTGAAGTTGTTAGACCTGGTGTGACATTTTTTTATTTTATTCTGGTTATTTGCAGGTTTCTGCAGATTAATCAGAGCACAAAATGAACATTTAAGACCACTGTAGTGCCTTTTATACTGCTCTGAGCATCAATATTGCTCTAAGTGGGGGTTGAAAGTGACCTTGGCTTCATTTCATTCTGTGTTGCAAAATGTTGGCTTGTTTTATGCTACACGAGGCCAGCATTATTTGGCGCACTAGGCTGAAGAATATTTGGAACTGCTGTTGTTTGTAGTGAGTGGAAGAGCCAAAGTCTGCTGCTTTCAGCCAGTTCACTCTATAAGATCGTGAGCACAAGCTGTCAGACCTAAAGTGTTTCTGAAAAACTGAGAACATAATGCCTTGATGTGGTAGAAACATCCTGTTTGTGATTTTCTGTCTGTCTCCTTATGTTGACGTGTCTTTGTCAAGACAAAGAACCTTTAGTTACTTCTAATGCCAACACCTATAACTAGATATTGCATAGCGGTTGGGCTGCACAATATATTGAAAATGTATTGTCATCACGATAACAGCCTGTGCAATAGGCATATTATAAAACTGCATAAACTGCAATAAATGGTTGGCATTTATGAGTTTTGTCACTCAGACGGAAGTTTGATGTATTTCACTCATCAAATGAAGCCCATCATATATTTGGCCAATTGGATGGATCTCTTCAGATTTTTTAAAAATTCATGCTGGAATGGAAATGCATTTTTTTTTTGGTCTAAACCCAGAGCATAAACACATCAACACTACAAACTTATGCATTTGTTTATTTATTGCAAGTCATATCATAATGGCAATATTATCACACTGTTATCGCACACTGCAGGTTTTCTTGATATCGTGCAGCGGTAGCATGAATGACACCCTCCTTTTCAGATGGAGCCCCCTCTTTAAATATGAGCAGTGCAGTCGGACACATCTACATTCCTACCAAATTTCGTTGAGCGGTGCAGCCATTTCCATGCTACAGTTGACCAAAATCACTGAAAATTAATTAAATACACAAATATACAAATATATATAGTATGGGGGTCATGCAAGGGTCTCAATGATCTTTAGCTGTATAACTGCAGATTATTTGATCAAACACACATTTTTCAACTTTTCAGTTACACGTCACAAAACTTGTAATTACAATATTACTCTAGAAAATTGCAATGACAAAATAAGCTGCAAAAACCCCACATGTTCTGTCAGTACATTGTTCACAACTCTCATTTTTCCGAATAAGGAGAGGAATGGGAGTGAACGAGACACAAAACAATTCATTCTTGTCAGGGTGTTCTGTTTTTTTTTCCACAAGAAAAAAAGTAACATGCTTCTTTCACAGCAAAGGTCACCTCAGCACCTGCTGTTTTTGTTTTTGCTACAAATATAAATGCGACTTCCCTCCCAACTGACCTGTTTTACGTAGTGAAAAATGAGATCCCGTCATGGCAGAGACAAAAGTCAAACTTTAACAACACAGATACTTTAGTTGTTAACTCGCATTATTATTTAACTGAATGATAATTGCTGCTTTTCATGTGTTACAGCACAAAAGTTAAAGATGCACCTTTTTATCTGAAGCCTATAAAAGAAATAGTTCAGACTAAAATGGAAAAGTCTTATTTCTAATTAGAAGGACTGAGAATACTGAGCTATATTCAGTGATTCCATACAAAATTGTTCTTACTATATGTTAGTTTTGCTCATGGAAATTAGAAAACTAAGACTGAAATGAAGGTGATTATTTTCTGTTGATCAATTTGGGAGAAAAGGATTAACTATGTTCCTTTTTTTTTACTTTTTTACTTTAGTCAATGACACAGAAGAGGTGGGGCCCCTGCAGACTGTCGACATCACCAAACCCGACACCACTACGTGGGTCCTGCATGACCTGGAGCCTCTGAGCAAGTACAAGCTGTACCTGCGCTCCTGCACCACAATGGGCTGTGGGCCTCTTGTCACCGAGGAGTTCACCACCACCCTGGAAACAAGTGAGTGACGATTGGGTTCAGAACACCAGTAAACCCATATATCTGCTTACGTTTTGGCCCAGTTGAGGCTATATAAAGCAGCAGATTGTCATTTCAGCATCATAAAAATGGCTTTGAGTTACAAGGGGCTGATAAAATCGCAATCATAGGCTTTTCATATCTCTGTGTCCATAATTTTTGTGGATAAACAGTGTCATTTGGCTTTCAGTGGAGGTTTTCCATTTGTCACTGCCACTGGAGAACAGAGTGCTTATTGATTGCACAGAGCATGAGAACCACAAAACCATCAGCTAAGAGAGAACATCGCTTTGAGCACAAAGGAAAAGGAAGATGCTGATTCTAAAAGGGAGTAATCACAGAAGAGTTAGTATGTTAGACCTCATTATGAGCCAAACTGTAGGATGTAATCTTTTCAAATTTTAGCTGACTCACCACAAAAACCTGGTTTCACTGGAATGTCTGTAAACAGATTGATGTGACTCATATGGATGGCATAAATACCTGCGCTGTGTTTTTAATAAAAAGTTGCTGCCAAGAAATTTTTGGGTACATGGGCTCATTATGCAGCGATTACTCAGTGTTTACTGAATGAATCCTTGTAATCACAGAAAAAATATGTAATTAGCTTTTGGCAGTAGTTTATATTTAAGCTGAAAAGCTGGTGAAAAGAGCTGCAGGGAGAACGACTCACATTTTTACTTTTTTTATGTAGTTGCATGTAATTTTGTTGAGCTGCTCCCATGATGCAGTATTAGAGCCACTAAGAAACACACTGAGAAGGAAGAGTGTTTGTTTGTTTGTTTGTTTATCCGTTTTAACAATAAAGCTGTATTGTCAAGCTTACAACTGAAAACATTTAAATGCTGTTTGCAGTAAAAAGTCACATTGTTGAGTAAAAATTGTCTTTTCTCTTTCACCAGAGGAAGTTAACCTCAATGTGCTCCTGAACCCAAATGTATTTATTATTAATGTGTCTCAGGGTTATGGCTTATAGTTGATCTTTTATGAGTTAACTACAAAATAACATGCAGCGTTTTAGTTCAGTAGAGGTTCAGTTTGTTTCTCCTTCTGCAGCAGAACTCATAGAACTTCTTTGGATTTTTCACCTCAGATTACATCAGCTTATCAAGGTATCTTACATTTCTGTTCTTCAATAAAACCGATACGTCAGCCCAGATCACCTGCAATTTTTCTTTGTTTCAAACACCCTAAATTTAAGAGTACAGAGTAATAAACTGTACATCAAACATTAGAAAATATATATACATGTTGTAGGAATGCACTGATATGAGTTATTCAGCTGATTTCCAATATTTATATTGTTTTTATGGCCAAAACACAATATTTACAGATATTAAGCAAATTCACTTGTGTCTTATTTTGATGCCATAAAAACAAACAAACTGCTGACATGGCTCTCTACTTCAGTTATTCCTTGCTGTGCAGCGTCACTAACACAACAATGACCATACAGACACCACTCGACCAACCATCTCCCCTCCAGAAACAGAAACACAAAGCTGAAAAGTGGGAAATCAATATCGGACGCTAATATCGGCCCAGTTGTACTTATCGGACCGATACTGAAGTTAATGAAAATATATCATGCATCCCTATTATTTTGTAGTTAACTCGGCACACACAACACTCTGATACGTATAATAAAATAAGAAAAGCAGTACAATCAGGAACACAGTGGGGTTCACCTCCTTCGGTTTTACTCTTTATAAACATTTTGACTAAAAGGTCTGTGCATAAATCCATCAGTAAATGGCTGACAGATGAGCAAACTTTACAAAATAAAAACAAATTAAAAACTACTGACCATTTGAAAGAGCATCACTTCAAAAAATGACCAAACTATGCATTTAATAATCTATTTGCAAAACCAAGGAAAAATATATTCCTGGTTGTTCTATTTTTTTTTTTTTTCATTTATTTATTTTCCGGAGAGTTTCTAATACTTAGTTGTATTTCCATGTGTACCGAAGAGAAATGAAACATCGCTGTATGAAAGCTGCGCGGAGCTTTTTCCATTTCAGTTTGTGTGCAGAGAACATGTCAGTGTTATTTCTCCTAACAGTCCTCTGCCTGCGCTGTCATTCATCACTAAATTGTGCTTTTTGATTTTAGCTGTTTGTGTCATAAAGCTGTCTGTGATTGTGTACGTGTGTTTATCCATGCAACACTTTTTTCTTCTGTTTTTTTTTTTCTTTCATTGTTTTTCTGCAGCTTCTTCTCTGGCTCCCACTGTTGGTCTCAGTATGTAGAATATTATTTAAGCAGAAATAGCCATGTCATACTAACACATGTTTTAATGTGGTCCACTTTGTTGGTATGACATGTTTTGTGTTTCTGGATTGCTTTAGACAAAACGTGCATGTTTTAGATTTATGAGTGTGGACAGCTGTGCATGCTATAGCCCTGAGTGTGAAACAACTGGACACATTTTATTTGTGCCTCCCAAATTACAGCTCCTCAGCTGATAATTAACCCCATCCACTGTTTGCTCTCGCCATCAGCAGAGAGCACTTGGTGCCTCCTTTCATTAAGAAAGTGTCAACTTCTTCACAGTAAAAGTTTGTATCACTCTCCAATAGCATTGCTAATAAGTAAGCTAATTATAAATTCATATTAATCTTGGCTCATTAGTGTCTGTAAACGAATGTTGACTTTCATTCGAGCAACAGCAGATTCAAAGCTGCACTTTCAAACTCCAGTTGAGGTTATAAATTATACTTTAAGAACCAAATGGGAGGATCAGTAGATACTAAAAAAAATGATGTTAATTTGCTTTTTACAAAAGTAAAACACATTAAGGTAATTGTAGTTTTAGGTAGTAGATGTGTAGTGACTAATTTTAGCTGAGAATCGTATGTGTGCTAACATTAGAACATAGTTTCTGAGCTGTTTCCAATTGATAACCACAAAGTTTGTGTTTCTTTTTAGGCAAGTCAGCTTCCATCTCACCTCCAAGCTCTCCAAAGTCCCGCCCGACCAAACCCACTCGTTCCAGCATAGGTAGAGCTGCAGCTCATTCTGACACAATTAGCACGAAACCACAAAAAACACAAGCAAAAAATTAGGCAGAGTCTGAAAGAAAATACACAACATGTTTGTTATGACGGGCATCTGAGTCATCTTGTTAGTTGTTTATTGGCTCAGAGCAAGTAAATGCATTCTAAAAACCATTTTGCTTTTCAGGTTTTTATGAAGCAAATAGGTGAAATCAAATGTAACAGCTGCTTCTTTACTGTTAGCATGATTTAATATCTTTGGTGTACAACAGGGAAATCAAGATCTATATCCCCCTCCAGCATTGTGGCTGCACAGAGCAGTGGCTTGAACAGGACAAATATGTCTAATTGTAAGTGATTGATTTGTTGGGCCCTGGCCCCCGCCTGTACACAGCAATGTATCGACCCGACAGTCACCTGAGATTTCCATGTAATCTTCAAAAGGGTAAACAGCAACACAGCTGTGGGTAAAGAAGTTGTCCACGACCATCTTAGGTGAGACGAAGTGGGGAGGGGAGACATCCTTCCGGTTTGTGTCGATGTGAGCTCATACTGGGAGGGTAATATTTCCAGAATGAAAAGATAAGTGGATAAAGTGGAAGGTAATGAAGGCTCTAATATCAGAATATTTCCCAGCTCTATTTTTTTTTTTTTTACCAAAGCTTTCTGACTTTGAAGGGGCGTCTTCTAGGGCACCTGCTCCCTGCTGGTTGAGCAGCTGCTCTGTGCAGCGTTTAATAGCAGGCTGAGGAAATGTAGTGACAAATCGCAGCAGCCAGCTCAGGGATATTTTTAGTTCAGTCTATACCAGTCGAAATCTTCACACAGCTCCGGTGACTGGAATTATCATAGTCACCCACTAATCCATCAACATTAGCGTGGGAGTGGCAGTGGCAGTAGTTGGAGTGGACAGCCCAGACGCAGGTGTATTTGTGAGCCAGATTATCACCTGAGCAAACAGCGAGCCTGAGCTGGAGACAGAGTGGAAGATTTGCATGTTATTTCCACGCTGAAAACAAGCAAATCGTGCTTCGGTGACCAGAGAAGAAACCTGCTGTAAAAACACGTTTTCCATGCTAATCATCCACATCACTCACGACATAAGCAAATTTCATTTTGTCAGAGAATTAAAGGGATAGATCATTTAATTTGTAGTCAGAGGAAGGTTAAATAGAACATCAACCCTTCCTCAAAATATGATTAATGAAGCCACATGATTACTGCATAGCTGTGGGGAAAAATGCTTAATAAAGTGCAGATAAAACCATTGAAACCACTGAGGACACTAATCTACCCTGTTTGTCAATGTTTTATTTTTAGTTTTTTTATTGCTTGAATAAAACTGAACTGAATAATTCTTCAATAATTCCCAACGTTAAGATACAGTATTATGTCCTGTGGTTTACTATAAATAATAGGGGAAAAAACGTCAATTTAAATAAAAGAGCAGAATCTGCGAACAGACTTTCGAGCTTCAGTAAATGTAATATCTTTGAGATACAAATAACTAATATCTCATGTATTCCAGTTTTTAATGCAGAACTGAATGTGTCACAAACATTACCACAGAATAAATCCAGTGTTTTTTTCTTTTTTGTTTTTGGTGTGAAAGTTGAGAAACTGCTAGAGTGTTACAGAGCTGTAGAAAAAAATTTGCACGCTTGGATTGGTTTGTTGCATTTGTGTCTAGCGATGACTGAACTAATGAAGTCATACCTAATAATGCAGGTATGGAAATGATTTTGGAAGGTTGTTAATACTATGCTGGCAAAGATTCTTTGACATCCATGTCGTGATAAATCAAAAACGGGTCTAAAAAGTTTGGAACTCCATGTAACTCAGGGTATTTTGCAATTGAAAAAGCCTCTTAAATGGGAAGTGAAAGGTCTTTAGCTTTAGAATAAAAGTCCAGTTGTCTTTTGTTTTTCAATGTTTGACATGGTAAATGCTAATTATTCAAATGATTTAAACTTTACTTAAAGAAATATGTGCGATGTATAATTAAAAGGAGTTTAGGTTATTTGCTTGATCTACTTGATCTCTGTCAAGAAATGCAGTAACATAGAAGATAATGTAATAACTGTATAATTCAAGTTAC
This sequence comes from Cynodonichthys magdalenae, assembly GCA_031762555.1. Classification (NCBI taxonomy): domain Eukaryota; kingdom Metazoa; phylum Chordata; class Actinopteri; order Cyprinodontiformes; family Rivulidae; genus Cynodonichthys; species Cynodonichthys magdalenae. The sequence continues at coordinate 9,853,919 of JARVJO010000365.1, forward strand.
TAATGGGGTTTTTATAGGAGTTTTTGTTTATTAACATCTATAGGATAATGATCATGTAATTTATTCACATTTATTTGATAGAATTATTTTATGAAATAATTCTTCAAGAAAAATGGATTAAATTGATTTAAAGTCTAAAATGTGCAAATTAAATGTTTATTAATTGAATGTGAAGGGCTTGTTTTTTCCAGTGCCGGTAAGATAAACAGAAATTCACAGGCAGCCCCGGCACAGATTAACTCTTTATCAGTAACATGCTCTGGATTACACCATCTGTTGTAAACAAGAATCACTTTCCCTTCTTGTGTGCTCAGTCTGCAGCCCTGTTTGCTTGTGTGGTCTGATGTTCTGGTATAAAATGGGTTGGGGTCTTAGTACTTAGTTACTTAGCTTAATTCTTGCACTGGGGTTCTCCACTGACAGAAAACCTATCTAGAGTTGTGATCAACTTTGACTTTTCATGTTCAACTTCAACTAAACATCAAACGTCCTCATTTCATTGTTACAGCTGAGCACCACTAGCAAACAATAACTAAGCTCTACATGGTGTTTCATGCACAGAAAGGGTTTTAACATGTCTTCTTACAAACACTTAAGTAGCAGTAAATTGGAGATTTTACACAGTGAATTTGGCCAGTTGTCGGCTATTTTTGAACCCTGTGAACCTCCACTCAGTGGTGGGATTCAGTCATTTCACAGGGAAAAAATTGCCATTCATTATGGGAGATGTAGTTTCTGGTCATTGCTGGCTTTATTCAGAATCAATACAACCCATCTAAGAAAGACAAAACAAAACATACATGAGGGGACAGGTGCCTGAGGCTGCAGCCATTGAAAGTGCTGCCCTTGTATTAAAGAAAAACAAGAAATAACAAACATGAAGGGAAGAGGAGGGATAAAAAAATATCATACTGCAGCATACACTTATTTTAAAGAGGACCTAATATGGGTTCCTTGAACAAGTTAGAATACATCTGTAGGCTATTCAAAATATGTTCATTAGATTTAATACACAAAACCCATTTTCAGATGCTGAGATTTCACCTGGTCAGTTCTGCCTGTTCTGAGCTCTCTTCAGAATGAGCTGTTTATGCAAATAAACTGCTTTTTGGCAACACCCTGCCAACCTTTTGTTTACGTTAGCTCCGCCCTCCCAACATGGCATTTTAGCACATCAGAGACGTGAAAATGGCTGCTACAAGCAGATGCACATTGATGGTATAACAGTAGAAAACAGGATGCGTGCAGTACATCCAACCCAGGGACCCCTAGGGACAGACTGAAGTCAGGCGCCTTGGTGGAGCTCCACCTTGGGTTGTCAGGTGAGGGGCTGGGCTCAGGTTGGGGTGAGTTGGTGGGTTTGTGACGTCACAAACTGTTGGTGTTTAAAAAAAGTTCATTTCAACACACAAAAAATACAGTATAGTAAAAATACCTCTGGGTGCATTTTTTAATGCTTAGACTGTTTTAGAAGCAATACAAACCCAAATATAAGGGGGAAAGAAAAACGAATAAAGTGAATTTTTCATATTAGGTCCCCTTTACATAATTTTTGAAGCTCGGTGGGCCACATTTGGCCTGCAGACCTTGTTTGACATGTGATCTAGATGCCTAACAATAATTACAATATTAAAAATCTGGTTCACATCTACCTAACTTTATTTACTTAACATTGTTTAACAGTAGATTAAAAGATAAACATGAGGGTGGCTGCCAAACTGAGTACAAAGTGGGTTGAGGTGGGCATGACGTGGATGAAGGGGGCCAGTGTAATGATGTGCACCACCTAGAATACAATTTTATAAGCCTTTGGAACACAAATAAGTTTAAATTGTCATAAACTGACAGCTCAAATGTAGCAAACATTTACAAACACTAAGAATGTAGAGAGATTGCAGTTAAAAATGTACATATTTTCTTCAAGTTCGACTATCTGTCCAGTCTCTAATAGGTGCAGGTCAGAGAGGGACTTCCATCTCCGTGTCAACAATTCTCATGTTTCATACTGTAAAGATAAACTAACAGACCTTTCTGTCAAAGATCATTAAAGCCTTGCTAAAAGAAGGGAACTCTCCACACTTTAAAAAGCAACAAGCAGCATCTCACCACACCAAACCACATCAACGCTCAATTACAGCTTCCATTTGCTTTAACCTTTCCTAACCTCACTCCACCGCTCTCTCCTTTTCTTCATCCTGTCTCATTACTCCGTCAGCCCCGGCTCTGGTGAATGTCAGCTCAGCTGTTAGCAGCAGCTCTGCAAATATCAGCTGGATATCTGGAGGAGTGAACACAGAGTTTTACATAGCATATATGAACAAACGTAAGCTCCTTTGACCTCTTTTCTTTCCTCTAGTCTCAGAGTAGAACAGAGTAGTGCGTGAATCCTCTAGTATCTCGTGATTCTTTGAGAGTTCCGTCTGTTCTGCTTTAGTGGGCTTTCTCGAGCGCTGACACGGTCCTGATCGTTCCACCCCTCTGCACAGGTGAGGGTCACTGGAAGATAACAGAGGCCCTAAACACCTCTTTGACATCTTACATCATCGGCGGGCTCCAACCTGAGACAGAGTACATTGTGCGGCTCATTCCTAACAGCTGGGTTGATAATTCTAGTATATTTGAAGATGTTGTCACAACCCAGTCTGCAGGTGAGGAAGGAAACAAAGGAAAAATAGAAAAGAAATAGCAAAGTAGATTCTAATCGACCCCCCCCTTGAAAAGAATACAGCTGCTCCCAGAGCGTCCTTGAGCTGAGACCCAAACCAGGCTGTGTGGTCCTGCACTGTGTCACTGGAATCTAATTTGACTCACTAAGAGGAATTACATTTGTTCAGCGTTCCTTGCTTGATTAATTAGACAAGTAGGATTAGCTGTTTAATATTAATTTTGGAGCGTTTCCATCAGCAGCGACAGCAGCGCCCTGCCACCTTCTGCCTGCGCATCAGATAAGCTTTGTCGATGTAAACATTCAATCAAGTCTCCTGATGAAAAGGCCAAGGCGTGTCAAAGTCACAGAGTTCTGCTCTCCTCAGGTCTGCCCAGCATCCACGAAGGAATATCCACCCAGGGCTGGTTTATCGGCCTGATGTGTGCCATCGCTCTTCTCACCCTCATTGTCTTGATCGCCTGCTTTGTCAACAGAAATAAAGGAGGGAAATATTCAGGTAGGTACTCACAAACACACACATCATCAGCTTGTTTGAATACTAATTGCCAACTAAAGCATCGTTTTAATTCAATTCTGTTGTTAATGTGAAAGAGATGATCAGCCGTTCCAAAAGCTATTATCAGAATATGGAAGACTGTTTTTTTTTTTCCAGGACCACAAAGCTGTTTTAAATCAAATTTATACATAAAGGAAGCAGCTGTGTTGGTTGGAAAATTATCATTTCGGCTGGATATTCTACATTTGGGTTCTGTATGTTGGGAAATACTTTTATTTATTTATTAATTTTTTTACAGTTGAAGCAAAGTGCAGGCCACAGCAAGACAAAAATGCAAATCCTGCACATGAGGTGGCTCTAAAAAGGAATGATGACATAAGCTCTGTGGTATCTCAGTGTTTGTTGTTCCTCTTATAGTGGAAGGCAGAGACCTTATCGGTTTTATTATTCACAGCTAATGGCCATCAGGTTGTCGTCGTTTCACCAGTCAGCAGAAAAAAAACGAGTGAGACACAGCTTTGTGTGTCCTCATTAAGCACTCATTATCAGTTCCAACAACCTTTTCTGTCTGTTCTTTTAAGCCCCATCTGCACAGACATGTTTATTATTTTTTTTTGTGAATATTTAAAAGATTTTATTTTTTTTTGTATTTCTTCAGCCATGCATCCACACAGAAGCCGCATTTTAAGGAGTCAGTGCTTTTTAAAACTGGGTTCCAAAATGGAAACATTTTGAAATTCCACCCTTGTAATTTTGAGTGGTGGAACAGTGGTTCAGTTGGTAGAGCTGATGCCTCTCAGCAAGGAGATTACCAGATCATATCCCGGCCCAGTTACCTCTCTGGGTAGAGTTTGCATGTTCTCTCTTTGCAGTCCGGCTTCCTCCCACACAACAAAAACATGACTGTTAGGTTAATTGATAACTCTAAAACGGTCCCTAGGTGTGAATGAATGTTTCTCTATGTGTGGCCTGTACTATTCTGTATTACTCCCTGAAGGGAAATATTCTTTCGTTTCATGTGTTGCTTCACCTCCTGTTTATGAATGTGACTAACACTGATTCAATATAAGCAACTAACACTGATTTTGTTTGTGTGCAGCAGTTGTGGGAATTTAATGGTGTTTGCATGGGCCACAGCTGTGACTG
>JARVJO010000365.1:9906594-9927661 GCA_031762555.1 Cynodonichthys magdalenae
CTCACATTTTTATGCAATCATTTTGTTCAACCCACTGAATTAAAGCTGAAAGTCTGAACTTCAACTGCATCTGAACTGTTTTGTTTAAAATTCATTGTGGTAATGTCCAGAACCAAAACTAGAAAAATGTTGTCTCTGTCCAAATATATATGGACCTAACTGTATAAAGTAAAGAGGATTGGTCTGAGCACTGAACCCTGAGGAACTCCATGACTAACTCTAGTGTAAGAAGAAGATTCATTATTAACATTTACAAACCGGAATCTGTCAATTAAATAAGACTTAAACCACTTCAGAGCCGTTCTTGTAATCCCAATATCAAATTCAAGCCTCTGTAATAAAATATTGGGATCAACTGTATCAAATGCAGCACTGACAGGACAAGAATGGACACAAGTCCACTGTCTGAGGCCATGAGAATATCATTAGTAACTTTCACTAGTGCTGTTTCTGTGCTATGATGAGCTCTGAACCCTGACTGAAACTCCTCATATAGATTATTTATATCCAGGTGTTCATGTAATTGGTTTGCAACTATTTTATCAAGAATTTTTGAGATGAATGGGAGATTAGATATGGGTCTTAAAGTCCTCCTTCATTCCAAGACTGATAAGTTTAAATTTCTATTATTCTGGACTCAGAGGAGGTAAAGCAGGGATAAGACCACCAAATGTGCCTTTCTGTCAGCGTTGGTGAAAATGATGCTTGTTCGAAAATAACGTCTTGCGGCGGACATCATCAAAGTGTGTGGCTGTTTTCAGTGTTTACTGCAGAGAGAATGAAGCTGACAAAGCTGGACCACACCTACTACAATTACTCATCAGACTCAGAGTTATACTGGTTTGAGTCAGAACAGTGGGGGGGGGGGTCTCTTGACTCACCCATTTAATGGCAGATATACACAAACTGGGTGGAGGAAGAGCTGCTGTTAAAGATAGTATCTTTTTTTTTTTTTAAATGCTCCAGTCAGCCTGAAATTTGGATGTAGGAAGGAAGTCCTATCTAAGGGAACCATTAACACAGATATAAGGAATGAAGCGTAATCTGATTTCAAAATACAAGTGTAAAATAAAATGATAAAAATCGTCAGTAACACATTTTTATTATTTATCTCACTTTCTGATTGTAAAATCCTAGTTAAACTTTTCCTTTTAACATTTTTATTTATTTAGCTCACTGTTCTTACATTTTACTAATCTTGACAAAATGTTATGTCTAAATGTTAAATTCTGAATATTAAAAAAATAGATATCAGCTATATTAGATTTATTTGACAATTTGAATATGAAAAATCAGATTTTTGTCCAACTAGACCCATTCTTTTTTCTTATGTGGATTGTGTTTCACAGTAACCTTTAGTCTGAATGTTTATGTCTCATTTCATCTGACTTTTACCTCAGTGAGTAGAGTGGAGGGGGGGACAGATCCATCCAAGTACTAATGACACCTTCAGCCACAGAAGTCCAGCTTTTTTGTCTTGGTTCTTTTAATTTGTCATGTCCTGAATGACTGAGAATCTACAGCATGAGCAGCATCTGTTTGATCATGATAGTGATATTGATGCTGCGCAGCCAGGAATAACTGAAATAGGGAGTCATGTCAGAGGTCTGGTCTTTTATTTACGGTAACAAAAAAAGACCCAAATGTTTTTGTGCGTATATGTATAATATAATTTGTGTGTTTGTGGAATATCGGTAAATATTGGTTATCGGCCACTTCAGCAATAATTATATTGATATCGGTTAAAATTTTCATATCGATGCATCCCTAATTATTATTATTTAAGCAGTGTTTTTACTTGGTTCTTGTAATTATTAAAGGGAGATGGATTAACACCTCCAGAATTGTCTGACACCAACAAATGTAGCTGATCTGTAGATCCAGTGTCACTGCTGTGGACATAAAGTTCTGTACCTAGTTTTTATCATAAAAGATTTATTTGGTTTGTCTTGATTTTTCAAATATGCTTCTTTTCTATTTAGGCCATTAAACAATCTATAGCTTCAATATAAATACTCACCCAGTTATAGTACAATATAGTCAGATTCAGTACTTTACAAGAATACTAATTTGTATAAAATGGTCTGTCTAAGGAAACCAGCAGATAGCAAACATCAGGTGATGAGCAACAGGATTTAACAGGAAGAAACCTCCATCAGAACCAGGCTCAGGGTGGGAGGTCTCCTCGACTGACTGGGGGTCGAGAGAACAGGAAAGAGACATGAACACAGAAGCAATGGGCCAGGCGTAGGTTTTACAGGAAGTTACACAGAAAGCACAGGTTAATGTCAGCCACATTTATAAATATATACATTGAGAGTAGAGCAAGTAAAAGACAGCAGCAGAGTGAGGAAATGTGGTCAGGATGTCCTCCAGATGTCTAAGCCTATATCAGCAGAACTAAAGGGATAGCTAGCTAATCTTACCAAAAAAGAAAATATACTTAAAGTACGTGTCATTAAGTACTTCCAAGTATATAGTGTATTTCCCCAAATGTACTTTTGTTTACCAAGCACATTGATATAAATATATTTACAAGTAATTTTATATTTCTAAGTATTTTAACTCACAGGTGCGCTTCTTGAGACTAAATTTGGCCCCTTCATGTTTATAAAATACTCTATGGCTGGGCAATATGGCTGAAAAATGTATCATAATATAAATGTTCCTTATCAGTCTCTTGATTAGATCTTGATTTCGACAAAATGAGTCTGCCTTTTGTGAATTATTTAGAAAATACGGATGTTGTGCTTTTAGATCTTTGTAGATTGACTCCAGCATCTGGCAAAAGCAGGATCAAATCTAATTTTTCTGGATCGCCGTCCACTCACCACCTCCCTGCGCCGCTGTAAATACTCTTACAGATTATAATGGTTGCGTAGTTGCTCTGGAGGTCGGACCGCAGCAGAGGGGAGTGGAACCACATCTAGTATAAATTTGGTGTAAGGCCAAGCCATATTGGATTTTTTCATGTCTTTAGTCACGCTCCTCTACGTTTGTTGTTGTAATTATTTCCTATTTTTTCAATAACATGTTTGTTGTCTCTCTTCTTGTAGAAAATGACACCTGGACCAGTTTGTCTGTGTCTTCTTCCTGTCTTCTCAAACCCAGCCGGTCGAGGCAGATGGCCACCCATCCTGAGCCTGGTTCTGCTGGAGGTTTCTTCCTGTTAATAATGAGTTTTTCCTCTCCACTGCTGCCAATATGTTGCTCAGGATGGGAGACTGTGATGAAGTGATACAACGCAATCTGCTGTCTTCTTTAGATGGTTTATTATTTTAGTACAGTGCCCTTAGCTGTAGTTTGTTGTGTGCTATATAAATAAACTGAATTGAATTTATTTTGAATAAAAAAAATGTAGATGGGCAGAGCTTCTTGGGTCAGCTCCTCTCCTATTGGTCAACAGACAGGAAGGAGCCGAAACCATGTGCAGATCAACTGTGCATATCTGCACTGCCTCAGTTTAGCTTAAAGTCTAAAATTCAGTTTAAAGCAAAGGCAAGGAGGAAAAACACTTACCTGCGCGCACCTTAATTACATAATGAGGCAGAACTACATAAGGAAATGTAAATACAGGAGACAGAGAAATGTAAAAGCAACACGTGGGAAAAATAATTAAATATAATCATGTAAGAGACACAGATGCATGTAAGGAAAAACAAAGAATATAGATTTTTAAAAACAGTAAAATTTAAATTATATGGTAAAACATAATTTATTGGAACTAAGCTGGAAAAATAAATATGAAGGTCAATTAATTTATAAAACATGAAGAAAAGTTCTCCTTTTTAAATTTAATTGGTGCATTTTAAATTTATTTATTTATTGGTCCATTTATATATTTCTGCTTTTATTTCTAATTCTGTCAGATTAGGTCCTCCATACCCGACTGTCTCCTTTTTCAAACTTGAGCAAGACAGAGTTTCCCTGCCGTAGACGAGCACTGCAAGGTCTCCAATGGAAACTCGAGCATTTTAAGTTCTCTGAGAGATGAGCTTCTGTCTGAGGACTTTGACATCAGAACCTGACACAAGAGACACCTGCAAAACAGTAATCAGTTATTTACAACTGGCCATACCTTATATTGTTAAAAAAGAAGAAAACAGATTTACTTAAAGCTGATTTTATTTTATCTTACTCTGCCATACATTAAGAGAACACTGTAGAAATATGTTTTTTAGGTTATGCAATTTCTTATAGTTGAGCTGTGATCTGTTGGGTTCATATATCAGTCTTTGTGTGGACCAGGTGAGATGACTACACTCATAATGAGTCTTGATTCTGCAGATAGAGAAATTAATTGCAATTGGGTGCATTTTACACTGCTTCTGTGTTATAATACAAAAATATAATGAGTTATATTCACATTATTTACAACACTCCGGTTTCCATTGCAGAAACAATCCATGAAGTCAACATGAGAATTATTTCTGCACTACGAGGAACTTAAACTAGACACAGGTAATAATAAGGCAATTGAGTCAGACGTACAGCAGTAAATTAGGCTGCCACAGAAATGTAATTACATATGAGTACAGCACAAGCATTACCATGTCAACACACTCCACATGAGGAGAGGCAGGTGCAGAAACCAGCGGTGTGCTGTTGTGTGGATGATTTGAAGTCGATGAAAGTTGCTCAGTTATTTCTTTTAACTTCTGCACGACTGCTGGAAGCTCTGTTGAGCTTGAAGACATAAATAATTATCAAAAACCTTTAAACCAGTCAAGCAAAGTTCCAAATCATACAAAGGTTAAAGTAAAATAAAATATTTTTAAGTAAGTTAAATAAAATCCTTTATATATCTTACTACATTTGTTACAGTTATGTGTTACCTCCCATTCCTTCTAATATCTGTGTTGCTTTGTTTCCTTCACGCCTTTTATTCTCTGCTATCAATTGCTTTATTCGCAGCTGTGCCTTGCTCAAGTTCATGGGCAGCATGCTGTCATCTGAGAATTCCTCATATTCGGTTGTTGACTGCAACACACAGAATTTTAGGGTGGTGATGACAAACAAGCACAAGGCACACATTTACAGTCAAACAGTATTTAAATCACCTGTGGGTTCTGTGGCAGCATCAGTACCATTAAGTTCTATTTTTTCTCTCAACATAAAATGATCAACCTAAACATCAAAGCTTGTAATTATTCTAATAATTAATTTCTAAACCTTTTTGCTTTGCCTTTTTCCAAGTCTCCAAACATTGGGTTTGCAGCCTCTTCTGCAGGACAGTGTGTTTTATTATTTTATTTTTTGCTGCAAAATTGACAGTTTATAGTTTTAGTAATGTGCAAAAATGTGTTGAAGTTGAGCATCTCTTCTCATCTTACGGATAGACAGTCAAAACAAAACAAATGGGACATGGGAAAAACAAACAGGTTAGGGCAGCGAATCAAAGAAACAATAAGTAAGAAGCTAAATCATGATAGGAGATGCAACTGTTATCAAATTACAGGTTCAGTTTTTATAATGCTCATTCTGTTTTTAATAATAAAAATCATGGTGGTTACAAGAAGTCTGTTACTCAGGTTTTGAAAAGAAAATTATTTAATTGTCTTTAACTTTATTTACTTATCAAAAAATAGGCAAAAATATTCACTATTTGCAGGCCTTGTCAACCATCCTACTTACAGTGTTTTGCTAAATGTTCTTGTCATCTTCAGTTTACTCATTAACATATTCACCTTTTCTGGGTTTCTGATTGAGACAAGAGCAGTTGGCATTAGCCTAGCTTACTGCTAGGATGATTGGGAGATCGTTGCTGTTAAATGAACAAGCAAGTTAATTACTTTAGCAAAATTCCATCTGTACTGTGTTTATCTTGGCCAAATTTTAAATATAAGTATAAACTAAGTATACTTGGACTTTCTGTATATTATAGTAATAGCAGCTAAACTTGGTTAAGTAAGCACATAAAAGGTAAACTGAAGGTATTTCAGGTATTTGTTTTTAGTTTAAAATTAGTATTCTAGCATATAGAACTTTTTGTAAGGGAAATTGGATAAAATATGATCTTTGATTCTAACTCATCAGAACTGTAGCAGCTGAAGATGTTTCACAAACTTTTCAGGACATTCAGATAGTAAAGAGTAAAGTACAGTGGTGGAGAAAGTACTTCAATTTTACTTAAATAAAAGTACAGATAAAGAGACAAAAATGTACTCTACTTTATTGTTAGTATTTTGTTAATAATGTGAAGCTAAAACTCAGATTCAGAACAGGTGTGGTGGGTATGGGTGCACCACGGACGTCAACACACCGACAAACGCAAAACACAAAAAAACACTCCCTCAGGACACCACAACTCTCTGCCATCCATCCAATCATCCATCTATCCATCCATCCATTCATTCATTCATTCATTCATCCATCCATCTATCCACTCATCCATCCATCCACTCATCCATCCATCCATTCATCCATTCATCCATCCATCCATTCATCTATCCACTCATCCATCCATCCATCCATCCATCCATCCATCCATCCATCCATCCATCCATCCATCTATCCACTCATTCATCCATCCATCCATCCATCCATTCATCTATCCACTCATCCATCCATCCATCCATCCATCCACTCATCCATCCATCCATCCATCCACCCATCATTCATCCATCCATCCATCCATCCATCCTTCCATCCATCCATCCATCCATCCATCCATCCATCTATCCATCCACCCATCCATCCATCCATCCACCCATCCATCTATCCATCCATCCATCCATCCATCCATTCATCTATCCACTCATCCATCCATCCACTTATCTATTCATCCATCCATCCATCCACTCATCCATCCATCCACTCATCCATCCATCCACTTATCCATCCATTAATCCATCCACTCATCTATCCATCCATCCATCCACCCATCCATCCATCCATCCATCCATCCATCCATCCATCCACTTATCCATCCATCCATCCATCCATCCATCCATCCACTCATCCACCCATCCATCCATCCATCCCCTGATCCATCCATCCATCCATCCCCTGATCCATCCATCCATTCAGATAGTAAAGAGTAAAGTACAGTGGTGGAGAAAGTACTTAAATTTTACTTAAAAGTACAGATAAGGAGAAAAAATGTACTCTCCTTTATTGTTAGTATTTTGTTAATAATGTGAAGCTAAAACTCTCAGATTCAGAACAGGTGCGGCGGGTATGGGTGCACCACGGACGTCAACACACTGACAAAAACAAAACACAAAAAAAACTCTCCCTCAGGAAAACACAACTCTCTGCCTGGAAATCTCATTATTTCACTGCATGCACGTGAAGTTGACTGATGTCACCAGACTGTGAGTGGGTCATGAAATCAGTTTTCCTGTTTGCACAGAAGGAACATCAATCAAAGCCGCCGGCAGACAGAAAGTGCTGATTAAAACTTGGTTGTTCACCCACAGTGTAGAATCTTTCAAACACAGCATGCTTTTTCTTATTGTTCTGTGACTCAATGTTTACAGAAATTTAAAAAAAAAAGAAAAATCCCCTGTTCAAATGGAAAGAGATGAAGATGTGTGTGACATGGATGGACATGGACTAAGGTTATGTTTTAATGCAGGAGCTGCAGCCCATGTACGGCGCATTTGTATGCAGGATACGTCACTGCTCTGTGCCGTTAACTCCAATTTGTATGCACCCCCACAAAACCCTAAAAACATAGGCTGCATCTGAATATCCTACACATCCTACATAACCAACAATATGCCTGGATTTATTGCACAAACTAAACAAAAACAAACAAACAAAGAAAGTGGAGTTTGTTATTTTATAACAGAGTTTTCATAAATTGAAGAGTTTGTTTTTATATGTTTAGCAACTTAGCTGACTCATTTTTTTGCTGCACTGAAACATTAAATAAAATGCAATTATAAGTACTAATACTTGTGCTAAGCCCAAATTTGTAATGTTTTTTATTATGTGTAACGTTTTTTAAAAAAACTTTACATTTCTACATTTTATATTGGTAATTGTAGAAGTCCATAAGATGTGTTTGTTTTAAATATGGACTATTATTGAGTCGATGTTTAAAATGAAACTCTCGCCACCTTGAGGTTTTCACAGGGTACAGGTTTACTTATGTTGACCGGCTTTGTGTGTTTCAGAATCAGAGCTGTTTTTGTTTGTTTCTGCCTGTATTCTGTCGTGTGCAGGTGAGGAGCGACTGGCAGCTGCCAGGTGACGTAGTAGCAGCAGCCTGTCAGAGGGCTGACATGCAGCTGTGTTAGGATGTCCTGTCTCTTATCACTTCCCTTCTGCTCCATTGTTCTTCTGCAGGAATGTGGTCCTCCTCCTTCTTCACATCAGTCCATTTTATCAGACACAATGAAAAGTCACCTGCTGAGGTTGTTTGGCACACAGAGACACATGTGAGGCCTTGACTTGGTCCAGTATCTGGCACATAGAGCTAATACAGAGCAGAGGTGTCTTTAACGCTGATCCAGGATGTGCGAACGTGTCAGGACGTTTTTTTTTTGTCAACGGTAGCAAAATGATAAAACAAAATCCTGTTGTGGAAGTTAACTGTTTAACTATTTGTTTTCCATCTTATACCATTTTTTTAAATGGTGTTATAGAGGCTATGGTCCAAGCAATCCAGACCTCCCTCTCTCCAGAGAGTTCTGGGTCTGCCTTAGGGTCTCTTTCTAGTGGGACATGTCACGTCCAGGAGGCTGATCCACTGTCTTTTGATGAAGAGGAGCAGCAGTTCTACTCTGAGCTCCTCATCTTAGAATTTATGGCTCATTAAGTTTAATGTTTTTAGGTGAGATTGACTCAAATTAAACTCACAACTGAGACTCAAAATCCTTTTTTATATAAGACAATCAATTAAAAAAGAGCTGATTGCTGAAATGAGCAGAGGGACTCTTATGTGAGGACAATAATAAAACAAAAGTAAAGTGAAGTCATTTAACAAGCTGGTGACTCAGGCTGGAGGAATCCCCAGTAGAAAGTCAGAGAAACTCTGTCACTGGATTCATGTCCATTCAATCTCTCCGGGTGACAAATTCCATGTTCTTTTAAGAAATGGTGGAAATGACAGAGTCATGCAGCACAGATGAGGCCTGTGATCAGGCCGCAAACATGGATTGTTAATCAGTGTTGTTCAGTTAGTTCAATTTTAGACAAATAAAACATCAGAAAATGCATAAAAACCCAGATATGTCAACGTGTTTTTGTACAGATCAGTCTTGTGTCAGCAGCTGCGAATAAATAAAAAGTTAGATTTAGTAAAATGTATAAAACTCGCATTAATAAAAATGGATTAATCAGTAAAAAGTAAAATAGAATGAAATAAAATCCAGAGAAGTCTTTACAGTAAAATAAAAGGCCCATCAGGACTGCATATCACCTGGCTTAGTTAACTCAGCAGAAAGAGACGGAGACTTGGTCTTTTTGATCACATTTCTTTAAATGATGTTAAACATGATCTCCTGTGAGATCTTCTCAGATGTGTTACTGAAAGAATGTGCTGAGCACGACTCAGAAGATCAAGTCAGGTTGGAGTTTTCAACAAGTCCCACCGGGAGGAGGCTTCAGGGCAGACCCACAACTTGCTGGAGAGATTAAAACTCCCAGCTACCCTCTGATGAGCTGCAGGAGCTAATTGTGAACAGGGAGGTCTGGAAATCGTGGAGTGGAAGGATAATTTCCTGTAAACTCAACCCTGAATAGAGCATCAAGAGAAACATGTCGTGGCCTATTTTTGCACAAGAATGTTAAAGTTACCAATTAATTCAAATAGCATCAAGTGGCAGAAACAAATTATTGATTTACAAAAAAATGTTTGTATTTCAGACTGATGGTGAGCAGGGTGCACAAAGGAAGAATAAAGGTGTAAGTGATCTAACGCACACAAAATATTAAAATAACCAACAGGAGTTATACAACTAAATGTGTGAGCTTTCTCTGAGGACTCCAGTTTCCTCCCACAGACCAAAAACATGCATGTTAGGATAAATGTGACCCGTCACATCAAAACGAGGATTAAGTCTAAAAGTGGGACGTGGAGAAAAAGGCAGATATAGTGTTTTGAATAAACTGTTTGCAAAAATTAAATTTTATCAAAATATATTGAATAAAGGCTTCATTAATGTAACATTTGATTGAATTGTCTGTAAAATAATTGAAAAAAAATTTTTTTTCAATAACTTCTTTGATCATTAGCAACAAAAAACATGATTTTGATGAAAAACACATTCAAATTTTAAGATTTTCCCTGTGAGGCAGCAAAGATTTTTATTCTTTTCAGCTGGGAAATTTCAATAATAAAATACTATTTGAAGTTTTCTCTTTATAGTAACATAAAATTATTTTATTAAAATTATAAACAATTAGGATTCAGACCAAATATTAATGTATTATTGTAACCATTAAGACAAATTAAGTCATATCTCTGGATCCACTTAAGATATCAGGATGATCCAGGTATCAAAATGTAGCTTTCAAAGCCACAAATCTGAAAATGTAATTAGCTTATTTTGACCAAATTGCACTTAATCCTCACTTTGATGTGATGAGTCACATGTATCCTTATTGGTTTAGAAATGTCTCAGGATTCCGCAGGAAGAGTTGCAAAGTGGAGCTGGGGAGAGGACTTCTCTCCTGGACGTATTGCCAAAAACAGGTGTAAGGAAATGAGTGGAAACATTAAAAAAAAGAAATGGCCAAATGTTGGGGGGAAGATAGTAATAATATTTCAAGAATAAAGTCAAGCTCAGTGACGCACTAGTTTCATTGTCGACATGGCCACAAAAAGTTATTTTTGTTTTTTTCTTTAAAATAAGGAGTGTTTTATTATCTCAATTAAACTTTGAATAATTTGATTTTATGAGCAAATGCTCAAGCAATTTTGTCTGTTTTTATTAAAACAAATCATTCTCTGCACTTGTTTTAGTTCCTTTTAGTTGTTCCTTCTTCCTTAATGTTATTTGTAAGTTAGCCACTCATGATATAAATAAACAGCATAATTTTCCCATTCAATGCACCAAATCAAACCATAGCTGCATCTAGTAAGATTAGCTGGATTAACCTTGTTATGTGTGCTTATTGTAGTGCTCCAAGTGATAACTAGACATCTAATGATTGTGACAGTTATTTAAACAAATATATTTTCATTTAAAATGATCCTGGGGCTCTTTGATGACCTTTATTAAGGCCAAATAAGGCAACCATCATGTTGTACATTCTTGTAATTCATTTATGGGGTACAAGTCTTCATTTAGATAGAAACAAGAAAACCTATGCAAGGTATGTTCTCTCGTTTTGGGACTGTCTGACCATGACCAATGATTTGTGGCTCCGACACAAGCCACCATTTTTCTCCTCAGCCCCCTGCTTTGATCAGGCTCCTGGGGCTGGCTGGAGGAGCTTTCAAAGGGCTGACATCAAGAGTGGTGAGCCACTTGGCTGCGATGGGAATTAATGAGACATGTATTCGTAATGAGATCACAAATGTGCAGCCTGAAAGAAGGAAGTACAGATAAATGCTGTCAGGGCCTCAACGCCACAGAGAGGAGCAGAGGGATGCATCCACGTAACACGACTGACATTCTAAACACTAGTTCAGATGAAGACAAGGGATCAGTGCAATCTCATTCCTGCCATCTTGGACTCTTGTACTCTCAGTGGTGTCAGGTTCATGGCAAGAAAATCTATCTGTCGAGTTTTGTCTGTATTCCCTGTAGGTTTAACTGAAAACACAGCATTCAATAAATAAAAAAATATATTTTGATAATCAAAAGTGTAATTGAGTTTTCTGTTTGTGATATTCTGCCAAACATTAACGGTATGCAGAACACTAAGTATTTTTTATTCAACAGAAAAGAAAAAAATGTGATTTAATTTGTATGAAATTATAGAATCATTTTTTTACACTAAAATATACAAGTTTCTAAACTTGATTTTCAATCACCTGTTATAAGGGCACATCTTCTGTATTTCCTTTATTCTGTTCAAGGTCACAAGAACTTCTGAACACTTAGTAATGATGGTTTTTGTTATTCACAAAACAACAATAATGGATCATTTTAAAATGCACATTTTGCACCAAATTAATTCTTAAAGCAATCACGATAAAACTGACAACAATGTGAATATATACGCCCTCCTCCACTCACCACTGGGCAGTCTCTGTTTTGAGCACTATATGGAAAGAAACTTGTGACAGAAAATTTTATTGAATTGCTCAGATTGAATCTGTATACGCATAATTTGAAATTGAATACATTGGTTTGAAAATTAATTTCACTAAATTAAAACAAAATTTAATGGTTTGATTCTCATTTTAAAGTTTTCAATCTGAATTAATTTGATATTAAACTGTATTTTTTGTATTAAAAATTAAATTTGACTACTTTCACTTGCAGTTCTATAATTTAATTTCAGTTCCAGTTTTTAGTTTTTTGGGTCAAACATCTTACTTTTGAGAAAGTCAGTGTAATCAAACACAGATCGACAGATTTACGTTTCACATCAGTAAACCTTCCTTTGTGCAATGTAGCAGAGTTGATGCAATCCACTGGACAAAAAAGAGACAGTTATTTTATACTGCATGGAGCAGAAATTAAAAGATGTCAACAACAGAAGACTTGTTCATCCAGCCTTACATGTTGGAGCCAGAGTCTGAGCCAGAACCAGAGTCTGACCCAGAACAAGAGCAGAATGAAGACTATGTAGTCGGAAAGTCGAGACCTTTTTTTTCTGTTCTGTCGCAAATAATGTGACATAATATTTCAGAAAATGTCATAGAAAACAGAGAAAACTGAACAGGTTGAAAAAATGACCCAAACAGAATATAAAGATATCTTTGCAGCACCAAGAAAGACTAAATTAAAGTTTTCTGCAACTCCTAGAGACTCCAAGTACACAACAAAATACAGTTAACAGCTAAAAAAATTGGATTCTGAATGATATGTCCCCCTTAAGGTTCCATTGCAAGATCCAGCTTACATGTGATTGATTTCCTGGAAATGTTAGGTTTTTCTGATGTTTGTAAAAATGTTCCACATTCACACAGTAATGATTGGAATGGCTGTTTAGATGAGACTTTACCTCAAGATTTTAAATCTTGAGCGAATGCTAAATACTTCAACTACCAACTTTTCAAACCTATCCAGCTAAATAAAACTTTTTATTGACATAAACTTAAACATTTAGTTGGTGCTTTGCCTGGTCTGTGGGGGCTGCTTTAGCTGATCTGTTTGATGCTTGTTGCTTTAATCTCTATGGCCTGTCTCACAGCAAGTCACTGCTAACTCTGTAAGCTGCACCCAAAATGTTGTAACATTAAGATGTTTGAGGCTCCCAACTTCTGCACCTTTTTATTTATTCTGTTTTTCAGCACTTTCATCAAAGTTACATCTCATGACATTTTCTTCTACAGTGAGTCACACTAAGAGATATGAAAAGGACATGGATGTAACCTGTATGGCAGTGGTGTCCAAAGTCGGTCCTCAAGGGCTGATGTCCTGCATGTTTTAGGTGCTGCCCTGGTTCAATACAGCTGTACCTAAGGAGTGCTTAATTAGTGAGAAAGTAAAATCATCTATTTGAATCAGCTGTGTTGAAGCAGAGAAAAATCTAAAACTTGCAGGAGACCGGCCCTTGAGGACCGGAGTTGGACATGCCTGCTGTATGGGCTACATTTATTTGGTTATGATGCATATAAAACTGTTAGCTGTGGCAACCATATTGAAATATATTTACTCCAAATGGTTATCAGTTACAGATGTATTTCTGTTGATTAATTTCAGAGATCGCTTTGAATTTGAACCAGTGGTTCATGAGAATATTTGCCAAAAACAGGGTTGACTCAGTTAATTCCAATGTTTTAAGCAGTTTGAGTTGAAAATTACTCTCTGCTTCTACCACATCATTTAGTTTAATCATCACCATTACTGAATTTCCCTTTGGGATAAAGTATTTTTCAATTGAACTGAATTTTATTAAATTTTTACATTGTAAAACTTAATTAGCCTTTTTTGTGTCGGCTAAAATTTGTTAGCTGTGGCAGCCATTTTAAATTATGATAACCCCAAAAGCCCTTCCTCACCTTAATGTGGTGTAGGGAATTGAGTACCCCAGGGATTTTGGGGGCTATGTTGTCTCAGTCATTAGACTCTGATAGGGCCTCACCGAGATCAGCTGGTGGTTGAGCTTTGGCTTCTGGGGCTCGGCCAGGCCAAGTCTAAAGAAATAACAGAAAGCCACCTCCATGTGGACCCACCATCTGTGGAGAGGACCATGGGTGCGGTTCATGTTAGGAGGCAGGCATGTGCCCGACATGCATTGATGATGCGGATGATGTGGTTCTATTGGTGTCATTAGGCCAAGACCCTCCGCATGCACTGAAGTGGTTCACAATCAAGTGTTTAGTGGCTGTGAGTTCCTCTAAGTTGAGGGGAATCTCTGCTTCAAGTGGGGGAGTTTAAGTATCTGGGTATCTTGTTTAGGAGTGAAGGTAGGATGTATCAGGAGATGGATTGACGAATTAGGGCCTTATCTTCCGGAATAAGGGCATTGCTTTGGTCAATCATGTTGAAGAAAGAGCTGAGTTGAAAGGCAAAGCTCTCGATTTACTTGTCTGTCTACATTACAACCCTCACCTGTGGTAATGAGACATGGATCATGACTGAAAGAACAAGATCCTGGATAAAAAACGGCCAAAATGAGCTTCCCCCATATGGTGGCTGTGGCATTCTGTAAGACTCATCTGTTTCATCTGGTTCAGTCTTAGAGATAGAGAGCTTTTTCATTTGTGGGGAGCTTGTAGTTGAGCCTTTGCTCTAAAGAAAAATTGTGGGTCATAATCTTATGAACTTTTCCTCATTTCCGCAAAGGCAAACATTATGTTACCAGTTTTAATGACTTCAGTAAAAAAAAAAGCCAAATAGTCTATCTAAAACACATAAAGGAAAATTAAACAGAATTTTTAACTCCTGACAAAAAACAGAGAAAAAGTGGTGGTCAAACAAAGAAGTCCACTTTCCCTTCCTCCTGCACTTTATGCTCACTGTTTACAAATAGTGGTTTTTAGGTGCAGATTCACAAAACAAAGTACTATGAGGTCTACAAGGGCACAGTTCCTTATTGGTCCAGATCTTGGTCTACCTTGGTCAAACACCTATTTGCACACATGCATGCACACACCTCTTTCAGCTGCTGCTTCACATCTACCTTCATAACCTTACAATCACTGAAAAACATTGTGTTTGGTGAGAAAACAGCATACTTAGTATGATGATACTGTGGCAGCCCTATCCTTGGTGCTGGGCTGTATGAAGACCAGCTGGTTTTGTGTTATAATATTATTAGAAGTTAGTCAAAACTGTGTTTACATTGCAAAAGGACAAACAAACTTCACATATGGAAAATCAATAAAATTGTTCTTCTTAAACTCTGGGGGAAAATGTTTTTTTGTTAGCTTTTTTGTCAGTCATTTTTGAGCACTGATAACACACAAGCTACTTATCTGTCACTCACTACTGCTCTCATACAGGTGCCTGCACAGGTATCATCTGTTGCTAGGCAACAACAGAAGTGCCACCCCCAGTTCAACAGAGACTGACAATAAAAGTTTGTTTTTGTTTCTCTGTTGCTTTTAAGAATAGTTTAAGTGCATCCAGTAGGGTAGGTTCACAGAATGATAGCATAAAAATAATGCTACACATTAAATGATAAGGGTTTAAAAAAATTGTTTTCTATAAATCATGAGATGGACCAGGACCAGTCTGCAATCTACCTGTTGGCTGCGATCAACCGTAATGAGCACCCCTGACCTAGACTATGTATCATCGCACCTAAAGACACTGCATATATTGAATGCCTGTTTGTAGAGACAGTGGCGGTGGCCTTTACCCATTACATCAACAGTGCATTAATAATGCACTGCGCAGCACTCTGCTCAGTGCCATTACTATGTCTCATAATGTGAGTGCAAAAACAACAGCAGTTCATTCTCCTGCACATGCTTACTGAATTTGGCTGTCAACCAGACCTGAAGGGTCTATTTAAAAATTAACGAGCAGTGCTTACACTGTAAATAACTGCTAGTAATGCACCTTGGGCTATTTGAAATGTAAAACCTACAGTCCTGCTTTGATTATCTATGTATCTGCCCCAAGCTTGAAAATGGTGTTCTGTGAAGTCTGGTTAGTAGATTATTTATTTAGGTTTTGCTGTTGCTTGTGAGCATGTTGAACAGCTCCCAAGTCGAGAAACAACGAGGTTGGTGCACTAGCATTTTATGGGCACTTTAAATTTATACATAATACAAAGAACTGCCCAAGAAGGTAATTACATTTCTGGCTTCAAGAATTTGAGGCAATGCTTCAATGTGGTTATGAAAAATTATGAAATCCTTCCAAAAACCTTTTGATTTTTACAGAAAAACATTCACACTTGGAGTAATTTTATTCAATCCTGTTGTATTATTATTACTCAAAAGAAGTATTTTTACAAATAAATTCCCAGCAAGCGACTTTATGCTGCCAGCAGACAAATAGCCCCTTGACTTAGTCATCAATCAGTGTGTCAGCCCTCATTAGTTTTTCTTTGGATGTGCCCTGAAACAAGCCCAACCTTGTTTCTTTGTAGTTGTGTGTCCATAGTTAAAGCAGGCTCCTGCCCATTGAATAATTAAATTGGGTAAATTGTGCTGCTATAATTTTGATTTTTTTTTCTTTAGCAGTCTCACAGTCCCCCCTCACTCTACATTAGACTTGAAGTCTATTTCTGCTCCATATCAAATTTTCATGTGCAGTCATTTGTCCTCAGGGGATGAACATCATCTCTACTCTGGATCCTGAGTTTTTACTGATCCCTGCGGCATTCCACTGACATTTCCTGGACACAAAATCTCTGTGAGGAAAAAGACTTGCATGTATTTATTCTTGTCTAAAATTTTGGTTTTCTTTTTTGCTACATGTCCTTGTTGCTTTGAAAAACTGACTCAGGTTCACCATTGCGTAAAAGTTTTCCAAGAACATCTGCCCTGCAATAAAGTTTTGATTTTTTTAATCTCCAAGTCAGTAACACCCATTTGCTACTTTTCACCAGCAGTCACAATTGATTTCATCCAGAGCTACAATGATGAGTTTCAGTGGCACCTTGTCGGTCCGTCTGTCCATCAGTCATGTAACACTTTTTCTGGAGTCAAGTCACACAGGAAGCTGCTTGAGCAGGGTGTTGGTGGGTACACAGAAAGGTAAACCCATGTAGCTGAGCCTGCCCCATAAGAAGAGGCCTAGGTTCTTTCTGATGAGCCCCTCTCTCAGGTCTGGGTGGGGTGGGGCTCCAATAACATGTTCATGCAAGAGACATTGACCTCCTCATCTTGTCTTTTATCTGTATGAGTATCCTGAATCTCTTTTTGTCTGGCTTGTCACCTTGCATTTGGAGACTCTACCATCAGGGTTAAATGCCCCTGGCAGCATAGCTCCAACGGTTATTCGGGAACACAAACTTCTCCACTAAAACAGCATGGCAATTTATGAAGGAGGGCACCTGATAATCAGCTTTCCTAATGAGGCTGTGCTCTGTCTCCCACCCATACACCGTTCAGAAAAAAAAGGAGAGACTGGCTCCAGATGGTCATGCCCTTTAGAAGTCCCTCTTTTCTCTGTAATGGAGTGAGTTGGCTCCAATTCCCTGAGCTGAGTACTGGGATCTGTCCAGGCGGCTGCTGTTAATGAGCCTCGGTGTTCCCTCCTCTGTCGTGCTGAGATTTCAGGCTCACCATATATGTTCCTTCTGCTTTGTCTGCCCATGCATCTGTGTGAAATCACATGGGAAATTAGAAGGCAGGTTGACCACATGACACTAACTGTATCAGCAAGTCAGTGGCAAAAGCTGACATGATCACCCATATAAAGGACACATGGCATTGAAAACACTTTTATGTGTTTTAATGTAATCCAAGGAACTGTTCAAATTCACAGCTGATTTGCTTTGGTCCAAATTTAAAAAAAATATTTTTCCAGATGATACATGAACTACTGTTGTTTTAAACTCAGATTGTTGTTGGACGTCCACACCTAATCATTTGTTCTTGTCCATCAGTCCTGTTCACACTTAAATGGACTTTCTGGATAGAAAACTGAGATTTTTTGTCATGCATTCTAAAGTCATGCCTCTTAGAATTGAAGACCCGTTTTAGTAATGATTTTGATTTTGTGAATTTGTTTGATTCAAACAATTTTTATTTTTTTTTGCTGACATTTCTGCACTTTTTGTGAAGGCAAAAACAGTGCAGAAGACTAAACTTCTTCCCTTTTCCCTTTTAGTCTTCTGCAGCCTTTTTGGCTTCACAAAAAGTGCAGACATGTCAAGAAAAAAATTATAAATACTCTCTTACAGGGGTGTGTGACAGGTATTGTACCATCTAGAAATAACTGTCAAAAAAGCAAGCAAGATAATGTTGCAGTTTTAAATTCAGAATAAAAAAAAATATTACCAGACAATGATTTCCATCAATCTAGAGATTGAGAAACACATCTTAAAGTATTTGTTTTTTGGATTACAGATTACATAACTTCTTTACAGCACCGTATTCTGTCATTATCTTGAATGTTCTTGTTGCCTAGTGTTGTGGCATGGTTATTTCAGCAGTTTAATTAATGGAGTGTATATTTGTTAGTCGAGAAATATTATGTGTTTGAAAGGTATTGAAAATAGTGTCAAGCAGTCTTAATTTGAATGTTAAAAAACCTCTATTATCAGTAGGTTATAGTTCTTGAATGTGATAAAATTCATAATTTTCAGTAAGCTGTTGTGGTAAGATCCATGCTGTCAGAATCTTCAAGTGATGGGTAAACTTTATGTTCACAAGGTGGCTGGACAATGAAGTGAGGGTAATTTAGCTGCTACAATGGGCTGAAAGTATGAGCTTTCAGTGTCACAAAAGAGGATTTCTTTGAACCCAGTTAGATCACCATGGTAACAGAGACTGGACTTAAAGTTCAGTTTCAGTTTGAACTGTCCAAAAGCTCTGTCCATTTACTGATTTTTCATGATGAAATCTCAAAGAGAAATGTCAAACTGACAACATTTTAATATTAAAGGCCTGCAACTGATAAATGTTATAGAAGCACATTGTCAAAAAACACAAAGCTAAAATTCATCGATATACTTTCCTGTCATTCCAGTCATTTTAAAAGTCAGTCAGTGGTCCACATTTCCACATTTAGGCACTAATCTGAATTGTGTTTTACATTTAAATTTGAACTACAATAAAATATTTATTTAGGAATAAGTTTTCATTTTGTAAGTTTAGCTACAAAAACAAGCACTGAAAACAAAGTTGCAAGGAAATGAGAGCCAGTTCCTCTTTATTTTTTTCCGCCTCTTGAATTCCTTGTGTTTCCTTCTCATGTGAAGACACACAGTTCTTTAATGCTTTCCCACTGAGATGAAGAACAGGCAAAAGGGGGAGTGCAGCAATTCAGTAGGGGAGGGGGGTTTGCATGTCATGTGGTACATCCTTTTCATTACATATGACATATATTAAAAATTGAATGGCACTTTAAAAGACTTTAAATCTTAAGGATCCAGTTCCGATCAAAGAGCCATATATATAGTGCTGCACCAATTATTCAAAATAATCAATACCACCGATTTTAAAATTAGTCAACACTGAAATATATTATGGAATATTAGTATTATTTAACCATGCAAACATTCATTTGTATCTGCAATGAAATACACAAATGGCTTCTATTGTCTGAGGTTGCATTGTTTACTAACGAAGCTGAAGAAGCTGCCGTAAGCACATCAAAGAACGATAATAAAAAAAAAAAACAAGAGTTAAAGTTTCAGAAATTGGCTACATTTTACCAAAAATAAACCAAAAAAAGTAAAATGCTGAGTTGATCATTCCATGGCAGGACAGTGGCAGTAAAAACATAAACACCTGAAATGCTAACCACTATATTTTCACTGCAGACAGGTATGTTTCAGAAAGTTAGCTTGTTTGTCAGGTTGAGGCCTCAGATCTTATTTTCAGTGAGTTATAACTTTGTGCTGAAGCCAACAGTATATATATTTTTTGTTAGTTCACCATCATAAAACATTGTTTCTTGGAAGCAGAGCTATGTATCAGTAATGCTAACGATAACTAAAGGCCTCAACATACTCCATCTGAAGCTGAACAGTCAACACGTGGTCACGTGGTTGTTTGGTGTTCGTTTTCGCACACACCTTTCATAACTCCTTAGACACACCATAATTTTACATTTCCTACAATTGTAAAGTAATTAATCTTACCACTTGAAATATTACACTTTCTAAAGTTGCTATTAAACATAGTCATTGGGAGTATCATAGATTTATGACACCCGACAACCACCAGAGAGTCTCTGTCATGTTTGGAAAGGGGGGTGAGGGGGGTGTCGGGGGTGTTGTAGATTGATTTTTCAGTTAGTTGCAATAAGGAACCTCAACCATCACCTCTATATGGTTTTTGTAATTATTTCTAGCAATAATGTGTTTTATTTGTCTTGCTTCCAGAAGAAAATGTTTCCTGTACTCACATCTGGCTCTGCTGGATGTTTCTTCCTGTTAGGAGAGATTTTCCTTTGCACTGTCGCCAATGTGCTGTTCAGGATGGGAAACTGTGATAAAATGATTTAACTCAAACTGCTGGCTTTCTTAGATTTATTGATTTTTGTATAGTGCCCTGAGATGACGTTTGTTGTGACATGGAGCTATATAAATGAACTAAATTGAATTGTATCATCTCCCACTAAATAGTGACACACACTAATTATTGCACACTTAATTCTCCTAAGGAAATGCATTCTCTGCTGAGCTTTTTTTTCTCTTTCTAGTTGTGTGGTGTTTGAGACTCCAGGATAAATTTTTATTAAATTTGACTTACAAAACTTTGTGTGGTTGACTCCCCAGAGGAGTCAATTACACTCAACAAAAATATAAACGCAACACTTTTGTTTTTGCTCCCATTTTTCATGAGATGGACTCAAAAATCTAAAATTGATTCCAGATAAACAATATTACCATTTCTTTCAAATGTTGTCCACAAATCTGTGTAAAT